>JADLZN010004944.1:0-376769 GCA_018155175.1 Sinocyclocheilus anophthalmus
ACCCTTTGGTATGTGAGTGCCACTCCATTATTTAATTAGCACATGCTATGATAAGTTTAATGAACCAGCAGTGCGCTCCCTTCCTTATCAATGGCCCGGCCTGTGTTTGTGTTTAGGTCTCTGATTAAATGACCAGATCTGCTGTGACAGTCTGGGGGGATCAGATTACAGAACAGACCAAATTGACTTTGTCCCCTTTTGTTTTTAATATCCACTACAAGATGAGCTGCCTCAAACCATGGGATGAAACATGAGATAAATGCTGGTAAAAGAGATCAAGCTGTGGTGGATTAAAGCAGCCGTTGTCTTGACAAAGGGTGGTGGTTAAGTTGGACTCACGTCTACCATGAAGGCTGAAAATGCGCTTTAAACAAACAAATTAAACATAGATTCTGACAGCTAATCCATGTGAGGAACAGTTTATTGCGGGAAAGCAATAATTCTAAATGTCTGGTTTAGCACTGGTTATGAGCAAATATGCCCTGTTCGGAGAAGAATAGGAGAATGTAAAAAAAAAAAAATTAAAAAATAAATTTATGCAGAGTATAAAATGCTGCAAACAGGGGAAAAACACTGAGGAAGCAAAATGAGGAAGTGATCTGAAAGGGTGGAAGCAAGAGAGAAAAAGACTAAAAGAATTAGCTCTGGAAGAATAAAGAAAAGGATATATTACATGGCAAGAGGAATACACTCAATCTGACATATCCTTTTCACTATACAACAGAATAATTTTCTGGAACTTCATACATGCAAGGCCATTCATAAACAAACTGATACATTTAGGCAGGGCTCGAATTGAGGGGGGATGCGGGGGGATGCCATCTCCCTTGCTGAAATCATCTCGTCCATAAAACCACCATCCTCCCTTACCATCCCCTTAATAAAACTTATTGTGCAAATTAAATAATAATATTATCTATTAGGGCTGGACTATTAATCGAATGCGATTGTCATGCGCATTTTGTAAAAAAAGCCGGTTCTGTAATCAGCAGGAAATCATCATCACATGCTTTCAGATGGAGCAGAATTTACTACACATAGCCGTAGTTCACTGACAAGTTACGCAATAAAATCACAGACGATTTTATTGCGCGATTCTGAAATCGAAGAAATCGTTTGCGATAATGACAGCTGTTTGCACAGCTTCTCAGTGAACTACGGCTCCATCTGGTCCATCTGAAAGCATGTGAAAATACCAAATTTAATAACATATTTTTACTCCAAAAACGGACTTCATAACATCAGTCGATTGTTAGAAATAAATCCTTCTGTGAGATGATGTGCTTCTTACACAGAATAAGGCACGCAATATATTTCATAGTATTCTAAGCAGTGATTAAAGGCATTGCATTATTATATACTTTATTATAATTAAAATTATAATAAGACGAACTCAGATATATTGTCCATATATTGTCGTAGTCGTGTGTTTTATTAGTCACGTTGAATCAGTGAAAGCAGTTGAATCTTCTGTTTATTCAGCTGCAGCGATAGGCATTTTCTGGGTTTCTTCTGCGAAGCGTATTTGGAGTTTCAGCGTGAGAGCGCCCTCTGGCCTTTGGATGGAGATTTACTGCTGATCACAGAACCGTGCTTTACTGAAAAATACGCATGACTTCTGTCGAACCAGCTTCTGTCGAATCGCGATCTCGATTCCATTTCGATTTATCGTGCAGCCCTATTATCTATGTATAATAATTGTCAGTTTCTTTGTCTGTTTTTGATCTGCAAATGAAAACAGTTCCAAACAAAGCCACAACAGCACCAAGTGTTGTTTCCTTTCTGAATGAATCAGAATTTTTTGAATTAATGAATGATTCAATGACTCACTCATAAAGACAATCACTTGTGTCGTTACTGAATGGATCAGCGTGTTTGAATGTAACTTTTGACTAAACAAATCCATGACTCATTCATAAAGACGGTTGCTTGCTCTATTTGGTAAACAGACTCTGAATGAATGTGGTTTTGAAAGATTCGGTTGAATAAATCAGTCTTATGACTCACCCATAAGTCACTTGTCGCCACCAACTAGTGTTTCCCCTTCAGGAACTCAAGCATGCGTCGAAGTCGCTTTGGGAACGCCCCTGCATGACCGCGTTCTGAAGCACGTGTCAAATCAGTCCAATGGAGTAGTGAGACGTCACGAGCAGGGTGACGTAAGCACCAGAAAGTATAAAAGCGCATCCGGCAGAGCGTAAACCAGCTTCTGCTCTTCAGTAGCGCTCTGTGTATGTGTCTGTCTATTTACTGTTGTCTGTCCGCACAAGCATATATAAAAAACAATCATGAGAAAATCTATGGCGAGCGAACGGCATTACAAACTCTGTGTTTCTCCCTGTCCACGATATTGGGGCCAGTCAGCACCAGCCTGAGAGCCTGTCCATACTGTAACCTCAGTGTCCTGTATCTTTCTCAACACTAGAAAAAACACTACAACCGCAGAGGGAAAGTAACAGAAACTGGACCTGGCTCTCATACACCTTTGCCAAAGAATCCTGCTCAGATTTTGCACATTTTTGAGAGACTTCTTCACTACCTGGGGACCTTTTGAATCGCACAGCTTCCATGCTGGGAAAAACAAAGATCATTGCCTGGATGTGTTGGAGTTTCCATTAGATCTCATTGGGATTTTTAAGTGTCTGCGTTACTTGGATAAAAGAACTACATGCGTACATTGGTGAAACCTGCTACAACAATGGTGTAGTCAACTAAACCGAAGCCTTTTGCAACCATCAACACTCAAGCATTTTAACATAGTGCCTCAAAACAAATGCTATTGTGCCAATTTCAGCCAATTTCAGACAATGGATCCCAAAATGCTGATGCTTTCTGTGCCTTTAGGTTTTTTTCAAAGGCAGAGATGGCTAAATAACATTTTATTGTCACATATCTCTGCTGTCTGTTAACTGATCATGGTGGTTCATTTTGCCTTAATCATCGTATGCTGTCTGAAATGTATATTTCAGATGATTGTCATTACCGATGTGCCTTATACCAAAAACCAGATACCGATATTTAACAGAAATGTATGTCCATAGTCTAACTGCCTTAATTGAATATATAAGGCATGTATTTTTTTTGATATGCAGCAAATATTATGCTTGTTGTAAACAACTAAGCTGAACGAGATCAGCAAAAACCTCTCGTGAAACAGGCGCATAAGCTTATCACATTAAGTCGCCAGTAATTGGTGCCATTCCAGATGTCATGTTAGAGTCTATGAGTATTGCTGTACATTGTGACCAAATGTAATTGAGAAGAGAGTTTGTCCTGAGGTCAGTGTGATCATAGGTTTCCCTCTTTCTGTCACTGTGGGAATTGTTGCGTGTGTGTTGGGGGTTTATGGGAGTTGGTTACAAGGAAGTGTCTTGAAATGAAAGACTGAGTTTTCTCAGAAGCTGCCCTTTAATGTAAAGGGTGACTAGTTTAGGTGTTCTTAGATTACAGTAGGTCTCTGTGAGCTGTTTTTTGCAGACAAAATGACTTGCAGCAGGACTGCAAGTTCAGAATTGATTTTGTTTTAAAAAACAGATGCAATTTGGTTTACATTGGTCAAATGTTTTCATGTATGACAAAAAAAATCGTATTGTTCCTCAATTAATATCAAGGGAGTTTTGTCATTTCATTTGTCAGGATAAGAGCCATATTTATACCTGTCACCGATTGATCCTACCAGTGCCATCCTGAAAACATATTTCGTGTCATTTCAGTTTACTAATTCTCTTCGCTCAGGAATTTCAGATCTGTCTTTTGCTGTCACATATCTTCTCTCTGCATTCAAGACTGCGTCGATCCACCAGATATAAGTGAACGTTTTACCATTTCCGTTACTTGGTTATAACAGTTCCTTCATAGAGAGCTTTATTTTGCTTCAATTGCATCTTGCAATACTGTGTTAACCCCGTAAAAAATTCACTATATACTCACTTTCATTTTGTTTCAAATCCAAATGCTGTTATGTTTCCTGTGGAAGTCAAAAGAAGAAATTTGAAGAATTGTTGTGCAGCTCTATTCCTTCACAGTAATGACCACCATAAAAGTTTCACTGATAATCTTCCCCTTTGCTGAAGCTATGAAATCTCAAGAAAGTGACGTATCACTCCCATCAGTGCCATCAAATATGAGATTTGATCAGTGCAGAATAAGGGAGGATTTTCTGTGAAAAATTTATTAAATTTAATTTTGTTTCTCACATAAAATCATCACATGGCTAGAAGAACTGAAATACAGCAAACAAGTCACACACCAGCACACTGTTTTTGTGCATTTTGGAGCTTAACAGACATGAGATACATTTTTAAAGTAACATGCAAACAACCAGCATCTTCAAAAGTTTGCAAAAATTCAAATTTTTTGTTCCACAGGGGCAAAAATAAATAAAAATGTCAACATGAGGGTGAAAAAGTCCTTTTTGACTAGTCCTTTAAAGGGGTCATCGGATGCCCATTTGATATAAGCTGATATGATTCTTTAGGGTCTTAATGAAAAGTCTATAACATACTTTGGTTTAAAATTTCTCAATGGTAGTGTAAAAAAAAAAAAATTTTTACAATGACAAAATCAGCTCTGTTTTCAGCACGCCGTTCTAGTCCATGTTGCTTTAAATGCTAAGGAGCTCTGCTCACCCCACCCCTCTTTTACGTGGGGTGATAAGCAGACTGTAAACTTTAGCTGTGAAACTTGCTAACTAGCACATATTAGGTTAGGCGATTTGCAAAGATTCATAAAAAACCTTATACTCACTTCTTGTGTAGATGAAGCTCGATCATGAATGATTCGCGCGAACATAGACGCATTTAGGTAGATCGGGGATCGGCGCATTCCCTTCAAAAACGAAAGTAACGTTAATCCTCTGCGTCTTCAGCGGCTCAGATGTAGGGAGTAAATGACGACTGCTATTTTCATTATTACATCCAACAACAAAACAACTCAATCGCTTAATCTGAGACATTCTTATCTTCCCCTGCACCGGAGTCAACACAATGGCAGACTGATGACAGCCCTCAGGGCGGGTCTAAGGTAAGACGGCCTTGTCTTCAATCAACTATTGTGGGAGGGGCCTGTGCAGATCTACGTCATTCTGATAGGAATCTCAGAACAGCCTGATGTGAGAAAGAGGATTTTAAAAGAGGGATTTAAAAAAAAAAACACTGGGTGGATCTTCATCATTATAGGGTGGTTGTGTACACACACTTCCAACACACATTTATGTTCAAACATCAACAAAAGTGAATTTTGCATCCGATGACCCCTTTAAACAACAGTTAAAAGAGTCATTTTTTCTGCATTACCTTTTGCCTAGACTTGTGCTCCTTCATGTATTATCTATTAGTTTGCTAAATCTTGGACTCTTGACAGTCAATAGCTGTATTGCTGAAAACCTGCTGTCATCATTCAACAAGACATCAGCATTTAATGACATACCAGATGGCAAAAATACCTTCACGTGCCTTTGTTTCAACCAAAGATTGGAGAAATGTTTTGGAGTTTTATGGCAGGATGTGTTTGATGGTGCTGTAAATTTGCCTTAAAATGTATGGAAATAAAGCAGAATCAGACATTACACTCGGTAAGCTTTCACTCTCATTTCTGTGAATGAACTTCTGTGAGTCATGTAGACTGTGCCACACAATTCCTGTTAGTGGTCACCATGGCCTTTGAGTTTATTTAAACAGATTGGATTTGGTCATTCTCGTTTGACTTATCAAGTGTTTCACTTCAGCTTTTGGTGACCAAAAGCTGAACTGTGTAGTAGTAAACATATTATTTGCACATAATGGAATGATTGGTTGGCATATTAACCAACAAATGAGTCATTCATTGTGTTTAAAGACATCCACACTGACACCAGAATTTTCCACAATTTAATTATTCACAATTATTTACATGTCAAATCCTTAATTCAATCTTAAAGACAAAAGTTGAAAATCTAAAAGAAAACAGTAAGAAGAAGATGGTTTATAGTGTTTTTAGGGGTTAATGCCTCTGTTGAACTCCCAGAAGTCTAAAGAAAAGCAATGAGTGGCTTTCACACACATTTCAAGTGTGCAACATAATCTGGCTTTGTTCATAACTGAAGTAGGCTACATACACACACACATATGCTCACTCTCCAGGGGTGACAATTAATGCAAGACCAGCACAGGATCTGTACACGTAAACAACAATATTCTCATAATATCCCTCTGCCATTATCAAACATTAATGAGATAATGAATTCAAAAAATGAAGCATAAAAAGCTAATGTTCTTATGATGCAAAAAAAAAGCACACAAATTAGACCCTTTTGAGACTGTAAATATATGATGCAAGGAATATGTTTATCAGATTGTATAACTTATAAAACCTAAAGCTCCCAATGGTCCACAATATGCTTATAACTCTTTGCAACACACTGCTGTAACTTGTTACAGCCACGATGAAAAACTGACTAAATAGTGAATTTGGCTCATGAAAAAGAAATAGAAATAGAAATTACAATGTAGTAAAAACTGAATAATTATGATTTAAATAATTTTAAGTATAAAGCTGAAATGTGTTTTTCTGAGGCACTAGTGGCACCAAACAAAATTGCACTGCAGTTTTCCCGAACTCTCCTCTGTTGATGGGAAAAACAGATATTCCCGCCCAAAACTTGCGCCAGTGTTGCTGCTGACAGAGTGATCTTTTGATAGCACCTCAGAGTCACAGTACATACACTTTTTAAGGTAATCAAACTATGATATTATTATAAGGTTTTCTCTATATATTCTAAGCTGGTATAGGCTAGGATGCACTTTAGCCTTAAGGAATGCAGTGTTGCCAACTTAGCAATTTTGTTGCTAGATTTAACAACTTCTCAGACTACCCTAGCAATTTGTTTTTTTAAGCACTAGCAACAAATTTAGCTATTTTAAAAAATTTTTTGCCAACTTTTAGCAACTTTTGTAAAGTGACTCAAATGATAAATAAATGCACATATTTTCATCTAAATTACACAAAAAGAGGAAACCATTGAACAGCTAGCCAGCCAAGCAGCACATCAACCTGGAGAGAGCTAGAGAAACAGTACAAACAAATGTGCATTAAGTTGCAAGTTCAAATTGGTCAATAATAAATGCACATTTATGATACCGCGTGTTATTAGCTTGTATATATAATTGTTGTTCAGTTAGGTTCACTGTAAGAAAAACTGTTCAGAATGTGCAGTTTTACTAGTTAATTAGAAAATACATAAAATGTGTAACTTCAATAATTCAATGTTGTAAAAAAAAATCCGATCATAAAGATGTTACTTATGTTTCTTGTACAAATTAAAATATTTTATGTTTATAATATTATATGAACAAATAACATTAAAAAATATATTTTTCGTAGAGATTTGAGTAATCTCGTGTATTCTACGTAAAAACTCTGTTTTGTGTAAGGTTATGCAATGAAGTCATCACGCAATGACATCACAACAGACGTTGTGCAACTTTTAGCAACAAACGGATCTGCCTTTAGCAACTTCCCCTGAAAATTAGTTGGCAACACTGAAGGAATGATAGATTGTCATGAGTGCTGATGCGGTGAAACAGTTGTGAGGGATCCTTTCACGATAGACTTCTAAATAAAAAAAAAATTTAATAATTAATATCATTATGTATATTATTTCCTTAATTAATTGATTTTATTTATCAATCTTGAAATTACAGTATATATTTGTCTAATCTGAAATGTAGCTTAATGCGGGAAGAGAATTAAAATAAGCTGAGAGGAGCGCTGGAGGAAAGAGCGACTGAATGACTGCACCTCTCAGTTTAAACCTTGAGACTCTTGGCCATCTCCCAGGGGAACTCTGATCGGCCAAAATGACCGTAGCAGGCGGTGCTCTGGTAGATCGGTCTCTTCAGGTTCAGGTCCCTGTCAAGTAGAAATTGAGTTTGTTAGCTTTCCACCAAAACAGCCCTTGTCTGAACTACTTTACCATAACTGTACTTTATTAAATAAAGGTACTTAATTTAGGATCGTTTTACTTTTTTAAAGAGCGTAATACATAGTAAATCGCCATGTAGGTCAGTGGTTCCCAACCATGGTCCTGGAGGCACCCCAACACTGCAAATTTTGCATGTCTCCTTTCTCTAACACACCTGATTCAGATCATCAGATCATTAGTAGAGACTCCAAGACCTGAAATTGATGTGTCAGAGAAAGGAGACATGCAAAATGTGCAGTGTTGGGGTGCCTCCAGGACCAGGGTTGGGAACCACTGACTTAGGCCTATTGATGGTAGCGATACTTCCCCTGGAGGAAATATCGTGAAATGTCATGTTTACATATATTAGCCTACTATGACGCTTGAGCAGGATTGTAATCAGTGTATTTCTTAGATTTTTTTTTTCCAATGTCACATATATGACCCGGATCACAAACCAGTCTTAAGTAGCACGGTATATGTTTAGCAATAGCCAAAAATACATTGTGTGGGTCAGAATTATTGATTTTTATTTTATGCCAAAAAACATTAAGATATTAAGTAAAGATCATGCTCCATGAAGATATTTAGTTAATTTCCTACTGTAAATATATTAAAAATTAATTTTTGATTGGTAATATGCATTGATAAGAACTTCATTGGAACAACTTTAAAGATGATTTTCTCAAAAATTTGCACCCTCAGATTCCAGATTTCAAATAGCTGTATCTCGCAAATAATGTACTAGATTAACAAAACATAAATACATTCAAGAAAAGCTTATTTATATATATAAATATCAATTTCAAAAACTGCGGTCGTGTCACATTTTGTAAGATGTGTAAAAAACTGGTTATGTTTTCTGGGATTCCCAATAGTGTAATGGTTTATAGTCTACCGTATAACAAATTTTTGCTGCCCCTTAATTCCCTAAACTAGCCTAACGAATTTTCTGCATTTTTTTTAGATTTTCAAAAAAACTCATTTTGAATTATTTATAAGCGGTTTTCCTCATGGGGACTAATATAATAATAATTATTTAAAAATCCACAAAAAAAAGTACTGGTATTACTATCCTTGTGGGGGACATTTGGAAGCGGAATACCAGGTACACACACTACAAAACAAAAAACACAATATTGTAAAAATTTGTAATATTATACAGTTGAATCTGCCCAAAATTGTGCAAACATGTGAACTTGAACCAAGTTACATGCTAAAGTGTAAAGAATTCACAATATTGTATTACAATAGTGTCCTCATTTCAAGGGGACAGTTTTCACTTGCTGTTCATATTAAATATTTATATTTACTTTAATATAGAAAATGTTAATGTAGTTTTATTTTGTGCTTACTCATTGACTAAAATGTTATTTTCGTCTACTAAAAGTAGCTGCTAATTTAGTCAAAGTAAACCTGATTGGATGGGTATAACATTACATGACACTTTTGAACCGATGTAATAGCAGAGAATAACCCTTAATTCCCCCTTATTTTAGTGAACTAAATTCCATGTAAATATTGTTTCCCTCCATTTTCAACTCACCCACATAAAGTACTGAACTTAACCAGTGTTTTTAAGGCTGAAAAACAGAAAATGCTGTTTTCCTTCCCTAAAGTAGAAGAACATAATAAGAACGTATTATCTTATTAATTGTTTACCTAACAATGACACCTGGTCGGAGGTCAAAGTTCTTGTTGACAATCTGTAGCAACTCCTTCTCTGTTTTTTCTGATGAGCCGTAGGTGAAAAGGGAGATTGAGAGAGGGTAGGCGACTCCAATGGCGTAAGACACCTACAGAACACATTAAATATTCATGACCCTCTCCAGACACCAGCACATCCATTCCAGTTTTAATCCATATCAGATCAAATTGGTCAATAATGTGGATCCATTTTTTTTTTGTCTAGACACAACCTTATGCATTGTTCACAGTTTTTTATTCAAGATGTTTACACTTTTGTCTTACCTGAACCAACACTCTTCTGCACAGTTTGGCCTTCACCAGAGACTTAGCCACCCAGCGTGCAGCATAGGCAGCAGAGCGGTCCACCTTGGTGTAGTCCTTTCCAGAGAATGCTCCACCACCGTGAGCCCCCCATCCACCATATGTGTCCACAATAATCTTCCTACCTGTGACACCAGCATCTCCCTGAAAAGCAAAGATTTTATATGGTTTAAACCAGGGCTATTCAATTAGTTTCATTTGAGGGCCGGATTATCGAATTGAAATTTTGAAGGGGGCCAAGGGGGAGGGGCCCGTCCCGATCTCTTTCTGAGGGGCCTATAAAATTAGAAATTAAATTTAAATACATATTCAGCAGTAAAATATATAATATCATCAACACCAACATCTATAAAAGGTTAACATTAGTGCTGTATGTGAATCGATTTAAATAAAAAAAACTAATTATTCACACATTTTTCTGTAATTAATTGTGATTAACTGCATATTAATATATATTTATATTGTCATAATTTCACAATGAACCTCCAAATTAATGTAGAAACAACAAAGACATTATATTTTTAATATTTGTTTAATGGCATCTTTTTACTGAGTAGTCTAATTATATAACCAATGGCCAGATTTTTGATAATGCAATTACTGTACTGAGTCTATTAAAGCATTGCCCCATTAATTTGAGCACATTAGTTATAGACGTTCAACATTATAGTATAATTGAAAGCCGTTATTTTTAACATTTAGTAGGTTCTGAAATTTTTTTTTTTCCTTTTAAGTAACGGAACTTAAAACAATCTTCACCTAACACTATTATGAAGAGCATTACACTATATAGATTAATCTTTATTCAAGCTACAAAACTTAATCAGCGACTAGAGCAGTCGAGTGATTTCTTTTTCTTTTGTTCGGTGATTTACATCAATATGACAGACTTCATCAGATTTCACTTTAAAAAAGTCTCAAATCCAAAGAGAGATTCTTTATAAAAGTTAAGAATCAACAACGCCTATTAAATAAAATGGCTCGTTCTAACACCCCCCACATGTCTACGTCACTGTGTGAAAAGATTTGCATAACACCGCCCAAAATGTTCACACAAAGAAAGAAGACGTGGTTTCAGTAACAGCAGTTAGTGTTGATGCAGCATGTCAGGGAGACGCTGTGTGATTCAGTGCGAAAGCAAAAGCACTTTATTTGGCCTTCCGGAAGTAGATGCAATTAGGAATCATTGGTTAAGATTTATTACAACAGAACAGCACAACCCAGATGTTCGATTTGTGCAACGCATTTTATGGACGAAAAAACGTTTTGTGAACCTAGGAAAGTACGAGGCTGGCTGTGCACAAAGGCTATTTACCCGTTTTCTAAAAAAAAAAGGGGGTCAATTCCGACTTTGCTAAGACAATCTGGCGCTTCTGAATCAGCGACTGTAAGTTTGTTTTGTTATTAGTTTAAGTATTTGCTATTTGACTGTTCAAATGCGGAGTTTTGCGCAGCACTGAGTAACGCGTTGTGTGTGTGTGGGTGTGAGGGGAACAGGGTCACATCACAGGAGAGTGAACAGCCTGTCAGAAATCATAGCACGTCAGCAGTCTTAACCACGAGTACTGCATCATCACTGTGTCTGTCACGCGACTCTGTTGCCCTTTCGGCTTGAACTGATTGTAAAACTACCGAAAACTAACGACATTAGTAACTGTCTTGATATTTACTTTGAAAGCTGAAGCTCACGATTATGGTAAGGGGCGTTACAGTTCCGACGCGTGCTTGTGGTGTTCGGCCAAACACAATGCACTGGGTTAGTTGGCCAATCAGAGCAGACTGCGCTTGTCAAAGGAGGGGGCTTTGTTGAAAACGACATGTTTGAGAGAGGCGGGGCATAGAGGACCTACAATAATGTACAGTATTTGAAAAATAATGTGTTTTTTGAACATTAAATAATGTCAACATATTCTGTTACACCAATACACAAAATAATGATCTTTAAAATAGCATCATAGGACCCCATTAAAAGTAAGCGCTGGTCACTGTAAAAAAAACCTGATGCACTATGACGCGGGTCACTGACACATATCTGATTTTTCCCAACTCTTTATGTCATTTGGGATTTTATAACTCATTAGATGTGTGTTACGACGGTCACGTCGCCAAAACCCAAGCATTTTGTACATATTTTTGTTGTTGTTGTCTGTTGAAGCGCTACTGCGCGCGCTGAGCGGCTCAGAATACAGCTGAAAGCTCAGTCGTTCAGACTATAATCCATTTGATAATCATAGTCATCCAGTGTCGGCGCTATTCTCGATCAGAAGTTGTGGTATGATCATAAACTAATGAAGGTATTTTTGGTGCAAAACAACGGAGTGACCGTGACAGCGGAATTTGTAGTTCTAGAGAATAGCCACACATGTGTATCAATAAATTTGAAGTCACAGACAAAAGTTGCAAACATGTAGATATTTTTTTCTCTCCCACAAAAACAACACAACAGTTACACGTTCTTGAATCCTTCACTGCAGGTGCACAAATCCTAGTCTACGAATCACAAATCAAGAAACTCGTACGCTCACAAGTTTTGCTACTATTGCTGCAGTGAATATGGTGCAAAACACATTCAAACACCTGCATCAAAAATGTGAAGTCACAGACAAATTTTGTACATCCGCAAATCAGTTTGTGAATTTTTGCAATTAGATTTGCACGCTTGTAGAATGTTTTCGTACATATATATTTTTTGTTTTTTGTTTTTTTTTTTTTTCTTGGGAGTTTTTCTAGCACAAACACAAGTGCATAACTACAACGGCGTGAATCTGCTGCTACGAGTCTCAAACACTGTTTTTCGCTTGCAAATGACAAGTTTCACGCTCTCTCCCTTATGCACCGCCTATCTGTGTGATAAATGGTGCAAAAGTGATTTGTGCATCTGTAGAGGCAACGGCGGGCACTGTTCAGAGAGCAGATACTTTCAGCCAAACAGAAGAGCTCATTTGGGCGCCTGAAACACACCCCCTAGTTTTAGCCACAACCCCGAAAAAATCGCGAGCTGCGAGCATCTTGACAACGACAAGTATCAAAAAAGGTACGTGGCAATTTTTCCTTTCTGAAATCATTTGTTTATAGCTTAAATACAGCTACGTTGGTAAACAGTGTTTCTTAGTTAAGTTAGCAAATCTTATTTCACGAAAGGTAAGCTAACGTTAGCCTACCTGCACTGTTAAGTTTGCTATTCAATCGTCTCGTATTAAATTACACTGTCTGTAACGATTTATTCCTTGTATTCTGTTATGCTTTAACTTATAGAAAACTAAAGGTAAACTAAAGGTAATTTACAGCAGCAATCTATAGTAGGTAAATATCTATAGATATTGAGCCAAATCACAAAACAAGTTTTCTCAAAGGAATGAAAACTGAGATAACTAAAGTAATTAGTAATCCTACCCAACACTGAGAGTAATAATTACTAGGCAAATTACCTACTATAGATTGCCTGCTGTAAATTACCTTTAGTTTACTATAGTAGGCTATCCCAATAAAAATTACTATTCACCAAAGAAAAAAAACATGGTACCCTTGGTTTTAACTTACTCGCCTGCGAAGATGCACCCTGATCTGTCATTTTTCTATAAGGTAAAGCATAACAGAATACAAGGAATAAATAGTTATATTAGACAGTGTAATTTAATACGAAACGATTGAATAGCAAACTTAACAGTGCACGTAGGCTAATGTTAGCTTGCCTTTCGTGAAATAAGATTTGCTAACCTAACTAAGAAACACTGTTTACCAACGTAGCTATATTTAAGCTATAAACAAATGATTTCAGAAAGAAAAAATAGCCACGTACCTTTTCTGATACTTGTCGCTGTCAAGATGCTCGCAGCTCGCGATTTTTCGGGGTTGTGGCTAAAACTAGGGGGCGTATTTCAGGCGCCCAAATGAGCTCTTCTGATTGGCCGAAATTCTCTGCTCTCTGAACATTGCCCGCCGTTGCCTCTACAGATGCACAAATCACCATATTTCACACAGATATGTGGTTCAAAAGGGAGAGTGCGTGAAACTTGTCAATTGCAAGTGAAAAACAGGTTTGAGACTCGTAGCAGCAGATTCACGCCGTTGTAGTTATGCACTTGTGTTTGTGCTAGAAAAAGCATCCAAGAAAAAAAAAATATATATGTAAGAAAACATTCTACAAGCGTGCAAATCTCATTGCAAGAATTCACAAACTGATTTGCGGATGTACAAAATTCGTCCGTGACTTCACATTTTTTGATGCAGGTGTGTGAATGTGTTTTGCACCATATTCACTGCAGCAATAGTAGCAAAACTTGTGAGCGTACGAGTTTCTTGATTTGTGATTCGTAGACTAGGATTTGTGCACCTGCAGTGAAGGATTCAAGAACGTGTAACTGTTGTGTTGTGTTTGTGGGAGAGAAAAAAATATCTACAAGTTTGCAACTTTTGTCTGTGACTTCAGATTTACTGATACACATGTGTGGCTATTCTCTACAACTACAAATTCCGCTGTCACGGTCACTCAGTTGTTTTGCACCAAAAATACCTTCATAGAATACCTTCATACATAACCCCCTCACACAAGCGCTTGTCAGCGCTGCCATTTATTGATGTTGCGGTCTCCGGTTATTGTTGTGCTTCTCTCACCCCTTTCTTTTGCGACTGTAAAACAACGGCTCGGCCAGTGTTGCCACCTTGTGGACAAACTAATTAGTGTAAAATAATGTGCGACCTGCGCGTACTCTTCCCTCGGGCCGGATGAAGATGAATGGCGGGCCGGATTTGGCCGCCAATTGAATAGCCCTGGTTTAAACAATAGTTCACCAAAAATGAGAATTCTGTCATCCTAATGTAATTCCAAACTAGTCAGTTATGTTTTTCTGTGAAAAAACAAAGGGAGAATTTTGTGAAGAATTATGAAACAGCTCTTCACCTCATAGAAGTTTGTGTGTAGTCTGTGTTTGTGCACAGATTTGAAATGGCTCACCATGAGAACCAGTGCTGTTGTGGTGTCAATGACATTGGCACGACAGCTTTGACATAAATTAATAATGATTTCATTTTTCTCACACAAGGAATAGTATTCCTTGTATTGCTTAACAAGACTTGGAACATAGTGCAGAAATAATACTAACTACTTTGTGTGGTTTTTTTTTGATAAAGCTGCACAAAGATTTCTCAAAAAAATTCATTCTGTAGAAAAAAAATACTGCATAAAGGTTTAAAACAACATAAGGGTGAAAATGTAATCACTGATTTTCTTTTTTAAGTGAATTAAACCTTTAAAATTCATTATATACAACAGTGTTTCATACAACCGTTTGAACCATAGAAAGTGCTCACCTGTGGCCCTCCGATGACAAAGCGTCCACTTGGCTGCAGATGGTAGACAGTCTTATCGTCAAGATATTTTGCTGGCACCACAGCTTTGATGACCTTCTCCTTCAGAATACGCTGCTGCTCCTCCAGTGAAATGTAGTCGTCATGTTGGACGGAGATGACCACTGTGTGGACACGCAAAGGAATCACAGCGCCATTCTCCTGCTTGTAGTGCACAGTGACCTGAAGTTTTGGAAAACATCTGAAGTCATCATTTCAGTTGATATAGGGAATGTGAAGGACATTTCCTGCTGTATGGTCTGAAAATGGCAGAATTCTAAAATAGACCAGAGGTTTCAGCTTCCTGAGAGCTGCCCAGCTTGAGTTGCTGGCATGCTCCTGAGATGGAAGGTGCACAGCCGTGTCCCCTGTCCCACTGGGAAAAGTAAGGACCGGGGGCGCTGGATGTCATGCTGAGGGTCATTTTCTCTCAAGCATTAAAAGAGACCGCCTCATGGTCACTATCTTGCTCAACAGCCATCACACCTATTGGCCAATGTGTTGGTTCAATGAACACTCGGCTGATAAGATAGCATGGCCAATGTCAGTCAGGGGCTTTGAACCTGCACATTGTGGCTCTAAAGACTCAATTATGTCAACTTGTGATTGTAAGTGTGCAAAAATAACTTCACAACATTTTTTACTCTAAACATAATATTTAGTTTTTTCAGTCTTATTTTGCTGACCTGAGTTTTTGAGTCTGGGCGGAGCCATGGGATGGTGCCATCCCGCCGCAGCTCAGCCATTTTGGCATTGAGTTTGTGAGCGAGGACAATGGTGAGTGGCATGCACTCCTCCGTCTCATCAGTGGCGTAGCCAAACATGAGCCCCTAAGACACAACGGAAATGCAATATGAGGATGTTTGTCTCAAACTATGTGCTCAAACACATTTTTACACATCTGTTGTGTTCGGACCTGGTCTCCAGCTCCAATATCTTCCTCATGTCTGTCAACGTGGACACCCTGCGCTATATCAGGAGACTGCTGCTCGAGAGCCACCAGCACATTGCAGGTTTTATAGTCGAAACCTAAACACATGGAAGAGCAAAGAGTGGACATATATGGTGGATGAGTTAGTAAAGATCTGAAGTACTAGGCGGTATGCTGAAAATCAAAGTATGTATTGATCCTGACCTTTTTCAGAGTTGTCGTAACCAATGTGTTTAATGGTGTCTCGCACAATCTTCTGGTAGTCAACGTTGGCCCGAGATGTGATCTCACCACAGAGAAGTACCATACCAGTCTTACAAACAGTTTCTGATGATTAAAACAACCTTAATTAGTCAAATGACCCATGACAAAGGAAAGTTGCCATTTTATAATCCATTGCTAGGTTAGAAATGGAGATGTTATCCATTTAAATGCCCTTAAACTTTAGTCTGCACTAAAGAGTACAAGAAATGGTCACTCTATAACTGAACAAGAGTCAAGATAAGTGACCCGCTGTTGGACTATAAACTTTCAAACAATATATTGACAGTCATGTTTATACAGAAAGCCTTTACATGGTTATTTTGTTTGTGATTAAAACTATATTCACTCACCACAGGCCACTTTGGCATCCGGGTCCTGCTTCAAGTGTGCATCAAGAACTGCATCACTGATTTGGTCACAGATTTTATCTATTAACGAAATCACACCATTATGAAACAAAGTTATGTAATGACTCAGATGAAGGTTCAAGTGTGGGTTTAGTGTTATAACACCAGAAAGTTTCAGTTTAAGAGTTTAATGCCTGTCTTATAGTAAGCCTGTAGGACACAGTAATCCCAACAAAGCAAAACCCCAGCTGAGCAGCTGGAGGACAATACCAGTGGTCCTCTCCTTTCAGAATCATTCACTCAGTCTATAATTGGGCTGCTAGCTGAGGCAACAGTTTAGGTGAGTTACATCAGAAAATACGCTGTCCAAAACAACATCTCAGGTGATAATATGAGACAAACAAGTCGAATCTATTAGATCGCTTCAGTCTGGAGCATTATGAAATAGATTTTTTTGCATCTTGCACATGCGCACCTATTGATTGATCTGCTGAAATTTGTGTTTATGGGAGATGTTTAGTAAGACTCTCAAAATTTTGTTCATGTGAACCAGACAGGTTAGTTTGCAGTGTTGCAAAATTTGTGTAGGAGGAACCAGACCGGATTAGATTAAAAGTCATTAAAACGTATTAAGAGTCACTAAGTTTGAAAGAAGCTTTAAAATATGTATTGTGAAATGCACTATGCAAATCAAACTGACTTAGCATTTTTCAGGAGTGCAGCATATGAAAATGTCTACAGCACTTTGGCATTGCAGCATGACATGAGAGAACCGCAATATGGTTGATAAGAAATGTGAGGTCTGGCAAGTTCCCACAAGAAACAGAAATAACTACTGAAGCAAAATCTGTTGGCAAACAGGTGCACCGATGATTGACTCACTAGACAGCCATGGGAAAGTGTCATAATCAAATCATTCACTGTATCAGTATGTTCATTATGAAATAAATGGCATAGTAAATATGTAACTGAGAAAAGCCTCCAAGTGATATGCAGTAATTTAACACCTATGTAAAAGTCATGACCCCTAATTGACTATTTTTGTCTACTACACTTTCACTCCATGAAATACCAGCTAAGCACATGGTACTGTGGAATTTTTGCTACTGAAAGTGTGAATGAACCCCACTGAACTGTTGCTTAAGCAGCTTACTTCTGTACAAACTGTTGCTAAACCAGCTCACCACTTCTATATGCTCCAATGACTTGTCGAGGCAGGTGAATTAGTCTATAGGTACATGTCTTAAGGGGTTTTCTCCATGCAAGCACCCAGGTCCAGAATGCAAAATCTATATAGTACATACTACAAAATGTAGAAAATTTAAATGTAAAAGTTCAGATAGAAAATCACCTGGATGCCCTTCTCCCACAGACTCTGAGGTGAACATGAAGGATCCGTCATCATGAGCATCATTCATTCCTTCCATGTTTGCCAGCAACTGAACAGATCTTCGAAATCAACAGGACAAAATAATCTATCAAGTGCTCAATAATTTCCCTCCAACTTTGGCTAAAGCAGGCCAAGTATGCAGAGCTCCTTATAGTCCCGAGGGTATAGAAGAAAGAATGATAGAAAGAAAGAGAGGTTTGCAGATAGATCACAGACTATAACACACAACCTCGTCTCGAAGTAAGTTTGCCCCTATATATGGCAGAAAGAAAACACACACCCTAAGCTTTACTCACTCTCTCACTACCAAACGTACACACATACACACACGTGTCATGTGAACCAGTAAGGCACACCATTCCAGGGGGTGTTGTTTGGGGGGAGGAGATCCAAACTTTCAGAAACTTTCTGTTAACCCCTTGTGCGCTCAGCTCTGTCATAGGAAGGTTTTCTTTCGGGTGGAGATCATCCTAGAAATCATCGTCACAGCATACTAATATTTATCAGGGCAGGAGTGCTTACAAACAGACCTGAAGGTGATTTATGATAAACTTTGTGGAAAAGTTATGTCCAGTAATATCAAATCTAAAGTGGGGTGTAGTGAAGTGTGATTGGCTAAAATGAATTCTTTGTGGTTGTGTAATAAATGCATTGCAAAACCCTTTAAAAAACATAATGGTTTAACATATAACAATCAAGGTCTGTTCCAAGACATGCTGTGCTGATCTTTGTTCAATTTTGAACTGTCAATGCTCAGAGTCTGCATGGGGTTTTGGATTATTATCTATACTGATATGACCAGTTCTTCTTATTTTTTTTCCGCAGTCAATTGTAGATTGAAGATTTCCACATTCTCAATTAAAAGTTCCTTTTCAAAGCTTCAAAGCTGCAATATGGGTCAAGCCAGGATGTGACCAAGGGTTAAAATGTCAAATTAGGAAGACCTACTGGATCAAAACTTTGCAAAATTAATGTAATTATTGTAATAGTGTACAGAAGTTATTTGTATACATTTTATTTTGCTGCTTCATTCTCTGATCCGGGGCGTTTGATTGATTTGCACACCACTTCATTTCTCTCAAAATCGCAGCATTTGGATGTTACCAAATAAATATGTAATTTCTAATAAAGTAAAAGAAGAACTTTACAAAATTATTCACAGATATTATCCTGTAAATGCAGTTGTTAGCAGATATATTCATAGTGTTTGTGATAAATGTACGTTTTGTAATGTATCTGTTGAAGATAATGAAGATTTATTTTCTATTTCATTTTGGATTGACTTTAAAATCGCCCAAATAAAAAAATTAAACAAAGCCCTTCATTTAGAACCTCATGCTATTTTACTTTGTTTTCAAAACCCATATTTTTCTGATAAACATATTTATATTATTAATCTGTTAATTATCTTAGCAAAGTTTTATATTCATAAGTCAAAAGTAATTCAAAAGAAACCATCATATATTACATTTTGTAACACTGATCTTAAAATATACTTTGAAACCCTTTCTCATATGAGATCACAAAATAAGAAGCTAATAAAAACAATACAAATTCTAAAGCTTGTATGTATGTATGTATTCTTTTTTTTATCCTGTTATATTTATTTTATTTATATATGACTTCATATATATGTTTTATATATGAAACACACAGTATATATATGTTTGTATTAATTCTGCGTTTTTGTTGTTGCTGTTGTTCTGTTTGGCATGCTTTGAGATTGTGCATTTGTGTGATGGAACTGAATAAAGGGAAAAAAACTATTCTCTCAAAACCGTAAAATATTTCAAGTGCTCTAATACATGAATTTGAGCTGAATAATGACACTTGTCTTGGTTTGCTTTAAGCAGAATTTAATTTCAAACTTAAAGGGTTAGTTCACCCAAATAATGAAAATTAGCCCATGAATTACTCAACCTCAAGGTATCCTAGATGTATATGACTTTCTTCTTTCAGACGATCCGGCGGAGTATATAAAATTGTCTTTGATCTTCCAAGCTGTTTAATGGCAGTCAGCGGGTGCTGCAGTGCTTCAGTCCAAAAGAAGTGAAATAAAGCACATCCATCCATAATAAAAAGTGTCTCACACGGCTTCGGGGGGTGAACAAAGGCCTCCTGTAGCGAATGATGCATTTTTGTAAGAAAAAATAACCATATTTAAAAGTAATAATCACTTTTAATAAATGGAAGCCGTTCCGGGCAGATTGGGGATGTATGAGGTCGTCTTGCGAATGCACCGCTCAGAAGGGACGAACACGGAGCACAGGGAGGAGAGATCAAAAACAAATGGTCACGGGAATTATAAGTACAAAACGAGATTTGTGAGAAGAATGTCGATTTCAAAGGATGATTTATAAGCCAAGAGGAGACTGGTTTTACTTTGCTAAAGTAAGGAAACTTTGCTTCCTTTGATCCTGTTAACAAACGTCGGTTTTCCCGAGACTCACCGGCGCGTGACCAACGCTGAACTCATACGTCATCCTCCCGGAGCTGCTTCTGTGTAAAACTGTTGGCGCAAGCTAGATTAAATTGGTTATTACGTTTTGAATATGGATATTTTTTTACAAAAACGCATCGATACGCTACAGAAGGCCTTTGTTCACCCCACGGAGCCATGTGAGACACTTTTTCTTATAAATGGATGCGCTTTATTTAACTTCTTTTGGACTGAAGCACTGCAACAGCCGCTGACTGCCATTAAACAGCTTAGAAGATCAAAGACAATTTTTAATATAACTCCGATTGGATTCATCTGAAAGAAAGAAGTCATATACGCCTAGGATGGCTTGAGGGTGAGTAAATAATGGGCTAATTTTCTTTTTTGGGTGAACTATCCCTTTAAATTTGCATCACTGATTCTTTTATTTCTTTGTTTATTACTGTGACAAATCTGCATTGTATAAAGTGCTATATAATTAAAGGTGACTTGATAGAAAGCAAGTTTAATAGTTAATAGTTTATTGTCATTTAGTAGATGCTTACAAAGCAACCTGTAGTACAGTAAATGCAGGGCCCTCCCCTGAAATAATCTCATGCCGTGCTGTCAAAGGCACAATGGTGACAGGGCAGGATTGTGATCTTAGTTACTCTCCAGTTCTTTAGGTGCCCACACATGGAATTAAACCTACAACTTTTATGCTTGAGCAGAAAGACAAACAAAATCTACAGGAACCTATAGGAATGACCTATATAACTACTGAACTGGCTGAATTGATGGTGGATTGCACAGATGCTGAATAAATGTATTGATGCTGATCCGTGAACAGATGTGTTTAACTTAAGCATTTTAATATTATAATTTTGCAGTTGGTGTTAAGTGTACAAATTTTGTTTTTCACATGACATTTTGGAGGGAACAAATGAGCCAATGAAGTGAGATGGCAAGACAAAGGTCAATTTCTTGAGGCATAAAAGATGAACTCTGAGAAAAAAAAACATAATTAGGTCCACTGACATTTTTCCACTGAACAATTGAAGACCATTATTTTCAATAATCATTACATTATAAAAATAATTAATTCTAATAAAAACATTTTTACAAAAAAAGACTGAAAGTGAGCATTGATTCTTTTTTTTCATGTAAACTACACATGGACAAACAGGTGAGCACGTGAGACCACGCTTTATGGACTATGATATTTTAGCTGTGAGTAAGATGTGTGGTAGCTGTTCAGAGATGGCCCAAAAATCTGGTCAGAAAACAAACTCAACCAAACAGGATGAGAAAACGAATGCAAGCAGGGCTAAAATGAACTGGTTTAAAAGTTCATGGCTGACAGTCACAAGCTTTGTGTATTGTGTGCGTGTATGACTGATCCACTCCTGAAGACACATATGACAGAACTATTCATGTCCATAATATGTCCTAGAAATATAGACCTATCATTATCTTGATTTCAAGATTTGTTCATGTTGCAGTTATAATTTAATCTTTAAATGAATTCAGGTGGCTCTGAAATGAAAGGTTTATGCTTTCCTTACTTAAATGAGGCCAAATTAATTTTGTGTTTAATTGTAATTGTATATAAAATGTTTGGTCACACTTTAGTCTGGGGATCAGTTCTCACTATTAACAACAACTTTTGCCTCTATCAACTCTTAAATTGGTTAAAAGTTAGTATAGGTAGTTGTTAAATTTAGGTATGGGGTTAAGGGATCTAAAAAATGGTCATGCAGAATATGTGCTTTATTAGTAGTAATAAACAGCCGATATGCATGCTAATAAGCAACTAGTTAATATGAGAATTGGTCCGTAAACAAAAGTTACCAAATGTTTTAGTTATAGATGATATTGAGCCTAAAATTCATGTACAATAATATTTTAGGTACTGAAACTCAAAATTAATTAATCCCTAAATGATAATAATTTGTGACAACAACTATCTTTTGGCATATGTATGTGACAGGCTGTCTAGATATGACTTTGACCCATTCCTCCGAACAGAGTTTAGTGGGATTGACCTATCTCAGTTTTCAAAAAATGCCACTATTTCTCAACTGGGCAGTGATGGGGTCAATTGTAGGGCATTCACCTTTTTTCATGTGTCACCCTAGTGTTCATTTGTCCTTGTGTTCGAGATCATTGTCCAGCTAAAAGATTAACTTTCTCCCACGCTATAGTTTCAAAAGACTGTAGGACATTCTCCAATGGTATTTCCATCCATTCTTGCTTGATTTCAACAATACATATAGTCGTTCTACCAAGTAATGTCATCATCATATTGCAATTTAGATATTTTGAAGTCTGGGCATTGTTCGGATTTAGAATTTTATTTCATTTTTTTTAAAGAAAAGCTTGTTTTGTGGTTATCTTACCACAAGAGCTTGCTAATGGGCTTTGTGGCAAACTTCAAATTTGGCTTCTTTTGTATCACTCACCCACACAGGCCTGTTATGTAGAGCTTTGTTGACTGGTGCACCTTTACAGCGTAGTCAGTTTCTGAACTCTGTAGCTTGTTCAAAAGAATTACTGATTGTTTGTGGCTTTGCTCACAGGTGTTCCTTTTGTGGGCATTTCTGTGTGTTTTAATTCTTTTGATTTATCTTCCTTTTCGACCAGGTTCACTCATTGAAAATGGCCATTTAGTCATTATCCCTTTATTTAGAATATGATCCCAGTTGGTGTGGATGAGGTGCATCATTTAAGTTTTATCAGGAAGGTGTTATTGTTGCTTCTGCTGCATGCAAGAGAGATAATTAATACTTTTACATAATAATAACATAATGTATAATGCATAACATGATAATATGTTGAGAAATAGAATACATTGTATATAAAACGTGGATATATGCATTTGTTTTACATCTTTTTGTTAGGCTGGTCAGTTTCTGTATCAAGATGATGATGATGTAATTGTGGCAGAAATACACAGGTTGAAAGGTTGATGTTAGTTGAGGTGAGAAGCATCTATTTATGTTTTGTTACCGTTCTCTTGGTACAAAACGTATGTGGCTGCTGCTGGTTGGTGTACGGTGATAAACACAAGTTGTCACGTGCCCTGCCCTATTTCTTTAAAGGTAAACTCTTTTGATAAGCATGGAGGAGTGAAATGTGTCAGCCAATGGCTAACTGAGACGAGGATGTTTAGTAGGTGGGTACGTATACTTCCAGCTGATTGGCCTGTACCCCAGACACATGGGTAAGACAGAAACTCTTGAAAGTGCTCCAGTGAGGGGGACCTAGGTGAACTTTACAGCTGGTGCTGGGTATGAAACCTAAGCTGCGTCTTGGATTTGAAACTGTGTGCCATCTATTTATGACCTCTCATTATGCATGACACAATAGATCAATAAACTCATGCAGTCTCCACCCCGACACTCACTGCCAGTTTAGAGCCTTCAAACTAAATAAAGTCACTGTGCATGAAGCATGGAACACATATGAATTATTTTACAGTTATTTTCATTCAAAAATACAATTAAGCACTCTGTTACTGCTTCATTGTCATTACTGTAATAATCAACTATACTGCAACCACAGTTGCTACTATAACAAGCGAAGGAGGTTTCCCACATTGGCTCGGCGGTCGGCTGGAACGCAGCAGCTGCAGGAGAGGGTGGGATGTTGGGACAACTTTCATCTCAGCACATTCCAGCCTACAGCAGCCAGAAGCAACTGGCCTCTGGCCCTCACCCCTAAAAATAACTATTACCACCAAAACAGAGCTGGCCCAGATCCACTAACCTAACTGTATCATCTTACATAATCAAATTCTTAACACTTGTAAGCAAACACACCTGGGACTGACTATGTGCTAATGTAGTGGAAAGAGCTCTGGAACTCATGAAGGACAAACATATCTTGCAAAGGCCTGTGTGAAATTTACAGAAAGGCGTGACATTCACTTTATTTGTGAAATATATAACTATACTATACAAACATACCTTGTTTTTATATGTCCTTGTTATTACATAAATCATTGTGCAGTCGTGTATACTGGACTTTCGTGGTTATAATAATGTCCTCAAAACACCAGTACAAAGACATCACTTTTTTAACTTCTGTGTCTCATTCAGTCAGCTTTAATGTGGTCTAATGGGTTTTTGTCATTCTTTTGGTCATAATACAAAGTATGATAGCATGATGTCCTTAGATCTTCGGTAATCTATATAATATGGTAATGTTATGCCTGTAATTGACACTGAGACTCGAGCACCAGGACCACAGTGACATATCTTCATTTATATGTAAAGCAATAACTGGTGCATGACATAAACAACAGATATACATTATTAGATGAATAAATCATCTGTATCCACAGCAGAGAGTCTGTCTGACCCAGATGAGTGTGATGTACAAAATATTATATATAATGCAGCTGCTTCAAGTGCATGGCTGTAAATTAGCCTGTAGAGGGCAGTAATGTGCTATATCAGGAGCATAGATATTGTATACTTTACTCTTTTTCTCTAGGTAGATATGCCCAGTGAATTCAGTACCTTCAGTACACTTTAGAATAGATCAATGAGAGAGATATTCTTCTACATATAAATAAAAGCTGCAAAGAAAAGATGTTTTAGGAGGAATGTTGCCAGTAAAAATATCCTTGTATACTGCTGGAAAACATTTAACAATCCTAAAAATATATTTTAAATCATACAAACATTGTTCATCTTGTTATAGGGCACAGTCTAAAAAAAACAGAAACTAATTTCTATTATTTTTAAGTGCGTTGGTTTTAATCTCATTAATATAGTAAATATTTTTAGGTCATTGAAGCATTCTGTCTGAGTCATGAATTATTGTAGGAACAAATACACAGTGTACAGTAAATTTTCAAAATGCTTTCTTCGAAATCTAATTCTTATCATTGTCACAATTTAATTTCCAGGTGTTCATTTGATTTCCAGCTGCTAATTTCTGTGTTCTGTAAACAGCTGGTCACGTTAACCTCCTCAGTATACATTTTCAAATGTGAGTGGTCCATGTGGGAATGAATAGATTAGCAGCCTGCTGAAAACAGAGGATGATTCTTAGCACTATTACAGTTGTAAGGCTATGGTTAGGTAAGATCAAAATATTAAAATGCATTTAAATAATGTAATTATCTTTTAATAAATATGTATTTAGTGCCAAATTTAACAAATATGATTCAGTTGGAGAAATACGAGCCTGTAATTGCTTTCAGATTAGTTTAAATTTAAATTTAAACTGATTATTTCCCTTTGTTATTTGTTTAGAATTCCCCATTTATGTTACAACAGTTCTATATATAAACCAGCATAAACAGTTATCATATATCATATATAGCATGTGATATTTCAATATTCTAAATCCAAGCCCTTTGTACAAAAGTAGTTCTTGTAAAAGCAGTGGAACTAAACTTTCTTTATGTGTTTAGAACGTATTTTAACCATGGCGTCTTTGCAGGTTCTTTGAGCAGTATAGGCTCATTCTTCGATGTTCTCTGTGCTCATATACAGAGTTTTTCCTTAAAAAGCCTTTATGGGATTCCGGGTGTGCATAGATATTGTATGTCACCCCCCCCCCCCCCCCCCCCCCCCCCCCACCCCCCCCCTTCCATCCAGTTTTTTTTTTTTTTTTTGCAAACCTGGTGTGTAGTATATAGTTATTGTAAGCGATGTATGTTGGCTTTGTTCAACAACAAATAAACAACCCCAAAAAAAAAAGCCTCAATGTGCAAGTCTGTAAGTCCTCGACTACAGTCTAGAGTTGGTGTCACATAAAAATATGTTACTGCATTCATATCTCAACCATTTTATATAATTTAAATAATTTTGTTAGATCAATAGAGTAAGTGTGATTTCAGTATGAATTGTTTTAACTGTAATAAGCATTATTTTTTTATCATCTGGCACTTCTTTTAACATCTGTGTGTGTGTCTATAGAATATCAATACCTTTATCCGAGGCCTCTGTGCTATGAAGCCCCAGCTGGATGAACTTAGGGTCCTTCTGTATTTTGTTGTTAAGAAAGACATGGACACAAAAATACAGGACTTCAAGAAGTTCTTCACTGGAGAAAAATTTGTGGATGGGCAGATGCATATGCCTTTAGATGGTCTTCAGTGTTTTAACTTGATGGTGAAAAATATCATCTTGTGATATTTAAATGCATGACTCAAATGTGTGGTTCTTGTCATTGCTTTCTTCTGTTTAAGATGCATTAATAAATCGCATTTGATGTCATTAAATAAAATTGAAAATATTTCCTTGCTACTTTCTGTCATATGCAGAAATCGTTCTACAGTTTTTGTCGGTGACAGATGGACTTGATTTGAGCACGTAGGGGTGTGAGTTTATTTTGTGGGCCTTGCAAAGACATTTCATGAGTTATTTGAGAGTAGATGGCTGCATTCTAGGCGGTGTTCTTGGCCTTCTAGTCTCTATGATGACAACCTATTCAAAGATTTCTGAAACTTTTATAAGTATTTTACCAATAATTAAGCTTGACATACAAAAGTGAAAGTTTGTGGATTTTTTTATATTTCTGAAAAACGTTGTTTGCAGCTATTTCATGTCTCGGTGGTCTAAAGTGTGATTATGAATGAGCGCTTGTGTTTACTCAAGAAATTCTTGAGAAGTGGGACAAAACAGCGTGCAAAATTGAAAAAATAAAACCTTGTACTCAGACAAATGAAACTACATTTATGTATCTTATATGTACTAAGCTACTGAGCTATGCTTTGATACAACCTCCCAACTTTTCTCTTTTTTAACAAAATGTGCTTTTTTTACCTTGGACTGTAATATAATTTCAGCTTTATCTTTAACAGCATTCAAGATGTTTTTAACATTTCAAAACACATTCTGGTGTTAGCAGACAGATTACACTTTCACATGTGACCAACAATTCCACAACAAATATAAAATATCGTAATGAAATCTTATCAAAATAGTCAACTGACGGAGGTGACACATCTGACGGAGGTGACGAAAACCTGAATTTGTAGTCATTTTAACTATCAAATACATTGAATCAGTCAATTACTGTATTAAAACAAACACAACAAACAGTGAGTATGATATTGTTTATAAAGCTTTTATTCAAGAGTCACATTGAAGTATTTTGATATATCATTGGAACACAAGATCTGACGGTGGTGACAAATTTGGCATTTCTTTCACAAAACCAATGGAGTTCATGTAGAAGCCATTTTATGTTTTTCTGTTGATGCTAGATGCTAATGGAGCCTGCTTCAGGAGAATACAATTATCTAAATATTTCAAATAATTTCCTAAATTGGAAGATGGTGTTGACATATCATGGCTGTGACACAAATATTAAATATTAAAATATTCTAAAACTATAAAACTTAGCAGAGCCTGTCTGACACTGATGTACTCTGCAGAGGTTAATGTGGCGAGGGGGTCCTTTAGAGGGACCGCTGCTCCTGATATTCCCTGATTTTATTACATTTTATTGAATGTCTGACGGTGTTGACAAAAAGATGGGACGCAACTTTAAAATCGTATTAAACATGCATGTGTCATTAAAAAACAACCTTGCTTTGATAGGAGATATTATTAAGTGTTGCTTTTGATAAAACAAGCTCTTTTTCATCATTAAAAACACATTTTTATCCATTTTATTGCATATGAATGCTTGAACCCTTCTCTGTGGACACACTGTTTTAGATGTAGTGAGAGGACATTAAGAAACAACAGATTTGGTATAATAATGAGAAAATGTAATTGAAGGTGATAATTGTGTTAAATACAATTCTATTATTAATCCCTCATGACATATAAAATTGAAAATATTTTTAATTTTTAAAGCTAATAGCAGTTACCCTTGCTGGACCTGTTTTGTCCCACGTCTCAAGAATGACTACAAGCCTGTGTCTACAAAATTAGAAGGTCTCACAATAAAGAACTTATATTTAATCGTTGTCACAGCCGGTGCCTTTAAATTTGTGTATTAAACTACACGAACCACAATAAAGGATTTCTAAAAGTTTTGCGCAGTAGGCTACATATTCTAGTGTTGCTTGTCTCTTTAAGAGGTTGGACAGGCTAGAGCTCCTCCAACGAAATGCGTCTGTCGCTCGGACATAGACTGTATAAAAACAGCTCGGACAGACTCTGTCCTGCACCGCAGTTTAACAGCCAGCCAGCTGACACGGAGCCGTTGAACCGCAAGCTGTGAGTATTATTCGTTTTGTTGTGTTTTTAACTTTTGCGCAGTAATGCAGATAATAATGTATATTATATTCTTATCGTCAACGCTTGTATCTGGCATTGCAGCAACAATCTAACTCTAGCTAGTCAAACAAGCTAGCCAGCAGGTGTTAGCTCGATGTACTTTAGCCTACTGTGCAAGCGGTGCACAATGAAAAACAATCTCTATGCTAACTCGCCATTGCCTACAACATTACTTGAATATCCTTTTAGTATCCTTACGTTTAATTAGCATATGTAGATCTTTGTCAATTTTGCGTGGGGTCAGTAAGCTATTAAGTTCCACGCCAAATGTAAACCGGTTAGGCTCGACGATTGTATTACTCTGTAACACTAAGTTTGTTAACGCTTTTGATCTTTCTAGAATTCAGTAACGTTACATCACATGAATGACAGAAATCCGCACAAGTGTCCAGGATAAACCGAGTTTATTGGCAGTCATATCAGCCTAAGCATCATTTTAACGTGTGCTTGTATAAAAATGTCCTTTGCAGTTCAGTTGTTTTTCCGTTTCGTGAGGTAACTGACTTTTTTCTTATTTTTCTTCTCTTATATGCATTCTGGGAGGAGGATAAATATTTAAGCACTGCAGACCTTTAATTAGGTAAATCATACCTGCAGAGATGTGCAGTATGGCCTTGTGAAAAATGGATGCTCTGATTATATGTGGACACGTAGTGTTTTGCCATTAAGTGCACTAGAAGAGTACACTTTTAAGAAGTAAGCTTATTTTTGTGTTACTACCATACTACTGCACATGTAAAGTGATTTAGTTTAATTTAAATTGTTGTTTTTCACTATTGCAAATTCCTCATTATAATTACATACATGACATACAAATTTTAATAGAAAATATATTGAAGTATATTTCTGATTACCATAATTGCTTGTCAGTACATTCAACAGTATACTTCAACCGTATTTCAAAGGCAATAGAATTATGAAATGCATATAAAGATGTACTCAAGTTTTTTTTTATTAGTTGCGTTATACATTTTTTATTTAATTGCAACTAACATGCAATTAAATGTAAAAAAAACATTACATTTATTTAGCAATTAAAGAGGTTCTTTTGGAGTATTTTATTTCTGTAATAAATACTTTTAAAAGTATGCTTCTTTTTAAAAGTGTACCTTTTTTTTTCCCCCAAGTGTGCAAAGAGTCTTTATTTTGGTTTAATTTTTACCTACATTGAGGGGTAAAGTGCTGTTTTCCTTTTCTCTCCAGAGCTTTTCACTGAACTGCACTTTTACCCGATTGGGAAAGGTTGGCTAAACTCACCTTGGATGTTAGCAATGGCCCTCATGCGACTACGACCCATGCGTTTGACCCTTTTGTCACCAAGAGGAAGATTTTCTCTTTGTGTGAATAGTGATGTCAAGTACAGAGTATCTGTGTCCCAGTCCCCCCAGCTTCTAGCCTTTGATAAGACAGTCGTAACTCATAACTTCCCTCCAAAGTATCTCCCGCTGACCATCACTGCATGCCGTCTGGCGTTCACGACATTAGTGCTCCCCACTTCTGTCAACTCTATATGCTTATGTGCTTTTTCGACAAACCGGCACTTCTCAAGAAAAAGCCAGAACAGCCAGTCTCCCTTTAGAGAGACAAAAGGTACTGCTCCTGCCCCAGCATGTCTTGGTATAGAGTTATAGCAATTACATGCTTGCCTTTAGTACAAATATGTGAGGTTATCATTAGTTGAATGCTCACTCTCGTCTCACGTGTATTTCTTAGAAAATAAAAAGTCATATATAACCGTTATTGAAACAATGTTTCATGCAACCTACCATTCATATTTTCCCCGCAGTGTCATCGTCTGTCCTGGAGGGTGAGACGCTAGCTATGGGCATGTGGTCACTCGGCCTTGGTGCTGTGGGGGCCGCCATCGCCGGCTTAATACTTGCAAACACTGACTTCTTGCTGACTAAACCGGCACCTGCTTCTGTAGCATATCTAGGGAATGCTGACCTCAAAACCATCAACAGTGGTAAGAAATGATTTGAAGTCCGCATGAAGTGATAAGGATTTTTTTTTTAAATGAAATTGAAACATAACTAAGAAGAGCATTGAAGGAAACGCAGTATTTATTGAATGTTTTTCATCTGTATTAATTCAGATGAGAGGGCTTTAAAAGCGAAAACTCTCTGGGAGAAATCTGGTGCGGTGATCATGGCTGTCCGGCGACCTGGATGATTTTTGTGCAGAGAGGTAAAGTGATCATGTTCCTCATACAAAGGTCAGGTGCTTTTTTTTTTTGCCCAGACAAAATCCGAGCACTTTTTTGCATTTTCTGCACTGATTTGAGGGAAAATCTGTTAAAGGAATAATTCACCCCCCAAATTTTTTTACATTTACTCACCCTCAGGCCAAGATCTAAAGCATTACATCACTTGCTCACCAATGGATCCTCTGCAGTGAATGGATGCCGTCAGTATGAGCGTCCAAACAGCTGATAAAAACATCACAATAATCCACATGAGTCCAGTCTATCAATTAACATATTGTGAAGCGATAAGATGCATGTTTGTAGGAAACAAATCCATCAAGGCAACTTTAAACAATTGCTTCTGGCCAAAATACAAGTCCGTAATCTATAATAATGCTTCCTTCAGTGAAAAAAGTCCATCCACTTTTGTCCTCTCTCATCAAAGTCCACTGACACATTTTTCTGTCAGGACCACTATCGTCAAAGATGATTGACAATTAGCAAACAGTTTGGATTGGCGGTATGGTTCTGTTCTGGGCAAGAACTCCCTGCGCATCCATGCAGCCTAGCATGGATAAGAGCAGGAAGAGCAGCGATAACCCCCCGGGGTAAATCGAACTGAACCAACATGAATGTATTGCAGATATCATTAAGTTCAAAATGTAATGTACACATTTAGAATTAGTCTGATTCAAAGGAGAATCAGAAGGCTGAATCCCGACTGACAGAGGAGAAGTTGGGGATAAAGGAGGGTAATTAGCTATTGAGCAATAACTGCTGATAATACTGAGGGACCTTATATATGAATGCTTAGATGGGTGTCGTATTCCTATAGGTAAATGGGGATCAGCTGAGAGTCGGCTGAAGCGAGCTTGACTAACGTGACCTGCCAGAACTAACGCTTATGCTTTATTTATTTAACACAAATAAGCTGTTAACAAACAGCTTCTCACTTCACAAGACATTAATTGATGGACTGGACTCATGTGGATCACTTGTGGATTATTGTGATGTTTTTCTCAGCTGTTTGGACTATCAATTTGACGGCACCCATTCACTGCAGTGGATCCATAGGTGAACAAGTGATGTAATGTTGAATTTCGCCAATCTGTTATTCTGTTCAACTGAAGAAACAAACTCCTTTACATCTTGGACAGCCTGAGGTTGAGTACATTTTCAGCAAATGTTAATTGGTTGTTTTTTTTTTTTTTGAACTATTCCTTAAAAAGAAGCTAAGAATACTACACTACTATTAGTTGCTAAAAGCACAAACCCGTAAGTCTAAATAATGAATACATAAGCATGTGGGGCTGCTGATGACATGATTGTGTATGTGCAGGAGGCCTCTGAGCTGTCCTCTCTGAAGCCCCAGCTGGATGAGCTCGGGGTCCCTCTGTATGCAGTTGTGAAGGAGAATGTAGGTACAGAGATTCAGGACTTCAGGCCTCACTTTGCAGGGGAGATCTTCCTGGATGAAAAGGTTAGTAAAGGCATGGTTCATGGATATTTAATCCAAGTCTTCCGAAAAACACTCACATGTATAGTACATAGAGCAATCAAGCCTGCATGATTTATTACCAAATGTATTACAGAATAGAGCATAAAGCTACCAATAATGAATTAATTATTCATTCTGCTTGGGTGTCTAATTGTGCACAGCAAGCTTTTTATGGGCCACAACAGAGGAAGATGGGTGTGCTTGGTTTCATTCGCTTGGGAGTCTGGCAAAACTTTATAAGGGCCTGGAGGTCAGGTCACCAAGGCAACATGAATGGAGAAGGTTTCATCCTGGGAGGGGTGTTTGTCATCGGATCAGGTGAACAGGTAATCTATTAGATATTTCATAGCACCATTACAAAGCAAGAAAGTGCTTTCGCAGTGCATTTCAGAGCTTCTTCAACTACTTGCTTGTCCACACATATCCTGTTTTTTGTTTTCAGGGGGTTCTTCTAGAGCACAGAGAAAAGGAGTTTGGAGATAAAGTCAGCATACAGTCGGTTTTGGAAGCCGCTAAGAAAATTGTGGTAGAAAATTAGATGTTGTCGAAGTTTGTCAGGTGCAGCAAAGCTGCCAAGTTTGATTCAAATAGATTAAGGAAAGTTCTCCCTTGATAGAGTCAGAACCCACCTCATCACATCTCTCCTAATGCCGTGAATAGAGAGAAAAGCTCAGGTTGTTGAATTGTTAGCACTGACTGGTACATTTAAGAGCTAAGTAACAATGGCATAGAATTGCATGTGGCCTCGTTTTAATTCTGGTGCTTTAGTATGTACAAATGGGACTAATGTTGTGTAATTGTTTTTGCACTTTAGAAATTGCTTGTCATGAATCATTGTATTGTTGTTTTTCACCTTCCTGCATTCCTTTGGTTGCCTGCTGCCACACAGGTGGTTTTCTGTGGTATGTGTATTAATGAAAGTCTGTTTCCAAACTCCATGTTGAAAGAGCAGATTTGATGCAAACACATGCTTACAAATCTGCTGGTTTCTGGTCAGTGAGCAGCCAAAGGCTTAGCTAGGGGTAGACAAAATGAACAATAAACATGTCCTCTCCAAAAATTCAATTAGTCTTTATTTGAGATACTTTTGTGTATTATCCATGTGAATTGCAGTAATTTACGTAGTATTTCTCCTCAACACAACATGCTACAGAGCCATTCAGCTCTAATCCCTGATTAGTATTTGCATTTGCAACAAATGCAATTCTCCGCCCACCTACTGGTACGCTTGCATTTTAAAAGCAGAGGACTTTGAAACGGCCCTAATGATAGCGTTTTGCTTGTTTAATTAGAAAGTGGTGTTCCATCTGGGGAAGCCAAGCCATCCGGTTCAGAATGTCTGATTAAAGGAATAGTTCACCCTAAAATTAACATTTACTCCCCTACAATGAATTGTTCACCAATGGATCCCCTGCAGTGAATGGGAGCTTTCAGGATGAGAATTTAAGCAGCTGATAAAAGCATCACGATAATCCATGACTTCAGTCAATCGATTAGCATGTTGTGAAATGAAAAGCTGTGTTTGTAAGAAACAACTTCAAGGCATTTTAACTTTTAAAGCATTGCTTCTGGCCAAAATTAATCCATAACTTTTTTTTTTCTTTTTTTTCTCCGGTGGAAAAGTTCATCCTTTGTTGTCCTCACCTTAAAATCCACTGACATGTTTGCTTAAAACTGTTTTCGTTTGTAAATGCTGCTTGATCTGGGCATATTTCTCTCCTGACTCAGACGAGGCGTGTATTTTAGCTGGAATTTTTTTTTTTTGTCGGCAAAGGTCTATGAATTTGTTACAAATGGTTTCTCACGTCACAAGACATTAACTGATGGACTGGAATCATGTGGACTATTGTGATGTTTTTTTTTTTTTTAATCAGCTGTTTGGATCCTATTTTTCGACGGCACCCATTCACTGCTGAGGATCCATTGGTGAGCAAGATGTAATGCTAAATTTCTCAATTCATCTATATCTTGGATGACCTGAGGGCAAATTTTAGTTTTTGGTTGTACTATTCCTTTAAATCAACTGTTATATGCCAAATATTTTCTTGGTTCTTCTAAGTATGATGCCCCTCTTTAGCAAATGCTGACAAACAAAGTAGTCTCAGACATAGTTTAATATCTTTATTACATTGTTCCAGATAAAATACAGACAAGGATTTAACAAAACGATATAAAATGCTGGAAAAATAAAACAAGCACCAATAATAACATTGAATAACTGTGCTGAAGTGGGTATTCCTTTACATGCAAGTAACCACCCCCATTCTGCACTTTTCACACTAAAGGAAACCGATCAATAAATTGTGCTCTACGCATGTGTGCAGTGAATCCATTTTCTTTTGGCGAGGTCTTATTTGGTGTGGCAATCTATATTTTGTTTTGACATTTATACAATTTAATCGACAACCATAATGTTATAACTACATATAGAAAATAACATGATCACTGTAAGTTCATTAACAACATGATATTAAAGGTGCTGTATGTAAGTTTTAGATATTTAAGAAGCATGCTAAGTTAACATACTTGTTTATCTGAAAATCAATGCTACAGTCAGTTATTCTCCTTAGAAAATGTGTGTTCCGGGACGGAATGTCGGTCTCTGTTTTGGTTTGTGAAACCCGCCCACTGCCAGTTTACCCAATTGTATTCGGCACCCTGGGTTGCCAGTCCGGGGGAAGAAAACACAGCGTATTTCATTCATCGTCAATCTAGCAACCTGCGTGTGCGTCAAGTCTGAAGAGGAGGGGCCGGGTGAAAAAAAACCCCTCCAATATTTTGAATTTGGACTGCAAAACCTAGTTCAACCACTCGGTGTCAATCCTACACACAGCACCTTAAAATATGTACAATTACACCATTTTGGTTTTACATCCTATAAACATTGTCCGTGGTCTAGTGCAATTTACGAGCATAAAATATTTGAAAGATCTTGAAACACCACCTTTGCTAATAATTTAGTGTATTGCTGATATTACAGACAGTAAGCTGGGTTAGTGTGGTTGAGGATGCTATGACAGTATAACGTCTGTCGGTTTAAGTTTGGAATTCTGTGTCTATTATGTTGAGCATCACTATAAAGCATTGTGATGCTGGTGAGAATTACACGACCAACCAAACTTTATATGCTGGTACACTGCGCATTTTGAAAGGAAGGATGAGTCTTGACACTAGGTGGCTGAAGTGGTCTGTGATATTTGGTGTAACAGGACATCCCGGGAAGAAATCAGACAGTTTTGTATAAATCACAATCAAATAGTCATATTTGCATAACAAGTCCAACACTTCTCTATATCAAACCTAGATATGTTTTTGTACTATCATAGTAACGGGGAATTTGTGCATTAAATAAAGCAAGCATCAAACCCTGACTGCTTTCAACTGGGCTACCTTTTTCAACAGCATACTTGTGTAACATTTAATGTGCTTGGATATTAGCACTCCTTTGTAGGCATATAATTTAGCCTAAGGTCAAAAACAACAGATCTCTACTGCCTCTTAGAGGATATGATGAGAATAATGACGAGTCTGTGTCGTTGTACCCAAAAAGCTGAGTTGTGAGAGTATGATGGCAAAACAAAAACACTGCAAAGGTTTGTTAACTTCATCCACAAAAACAACAGGAACCAGACAACAAAAACTTCACACTGTAACATTACCACAATACATCAGGGAAAACAAGTTTGATCATATGTGCTCAGGTTACAGGACCAGAGGCTAGTGAACTAACTAATGGTTATATCATATACTACAGACACTATGACTGACATCATAATAAACACATACTAGATTCCCCCATGACAGCAATAAAGAAATCTGAGTGTTGTTCCCAAAACTATACATATGTCTGAGATGTAATACATGATCAAGCAGGGCATATGAAGCAACTTTTTCTTCATACTCCAACTGAGCATATTTCTATCGAACATGAGCAAACTTTGTTCTTATCATTTGCTCTTGCTGCCAGAGATATGTAATGCTTGTCTTTAAGCCCAGACACAATTCTGTCCTATTTGGGGAAATTATTCATACAAATCACAAATACTAATAATAAGTATTAAATATTCCAATAAATATTATTTTGACCTTTCTTCAGTACACAAAATACAATCCACACAACCAAATGTCTTGGGAGACATTTGCAATGACTTCAAACCACATAGGTCTATAAGGCTTAAACAGAAATAATGATGTATGGCCTGCAGGAAATGATATCAGTGATAGTCACCCGATAATTTTTGATGTGATCATGAAGGAGTGTTTGCACATCTCAGGGTCTCTTTTGTAGTACAGAGTAAAGCACACTGCATTCACTGTGTAAGTGCACTTAATGGGCACATAGTGGAGCATGAAAGGTGGAAATACTTCTTCTGGCAGAATAAAGATGAAAACCCAATTTCCTTAACTGTCTTTACTAACAACGCACATGGGACAGTGGAGCTGGAGAGACGTTTGAGCCACAAACCTGGAAATCTTAGAAAGTTCTGAGCCAAGGATCATTAGTGAAAAAAAACAAAAAAAATCATACAACATGCCTATGATAATCTAGTATAAATCAAAGTAGTGAATATATTGGTAAATAAGTCTACGTGTGTGTGTGGTCAACACAAGATGGAGGCGTAAAGCAATGCAGCAGTTAACATTCAAGCATCTTTAACTAAATCCAGCAGTAAGTTCTGACCTTCACTGTACATATAGTCATTTTGGATAGTAAAATAACATGGGTAAAATTGTCAAAAAATATATAACTCCGAACAGCAAAACAAAAATAAATGTTCTACCCTTCAAGTTATGCCCACTAACCTCCAGTGCAGTGGAGGACATCAACATGGGCCGCAAACCTAGACCTCTCTACAGACCCTTGTTAAAATAAACAGTAGTGATGCTAGGATTGCTTTGTCGTATACTCTCTTGAAGCTCCGGCTCCAGGCTGCTCACCTTCATAGAACTTTACGGAGACAGGAAACAACCCAAATCAGCATGTCAATCAAACCATGGCAAAAGCGTTTCTAAATTAGAAGCACTCACCTCTTCTGTGGGAACAGAGCACAGCACAGCGGAGTGGCAAACACCAGACTGTGAAGATGGTTAAGTCATTCATTCATTGTTTTAAACCATGATTGCGGTGTATAGCAAATAAACAGTGCCTTAAAAACTCACCAGAATCCAACAAGTCCAACTTGTACAGGGGCATTGAGAACCGGGAACCGCTGAGAAATTAACAAATTTTTAAGAAGCATTTTAAAACACGTCCTCTCAGACAGATTCAGATAGATGCTTGAAATGAGTCTTTGTGATTCCTTACCTTCATGAAGGCCTTCTTCTCTAAGGCATTCATGATAACTGGAGGAATAGCTGTGCGAGGAAAAATATATTTTCAAAAACCCATTTTCTTAAATTCATATTTAACTAATATATTTGGCTGTGAATAAGAGGTAGATGGAATAAATTTAGTGATTTAATAAATTTTATTTAAAAAAAACACCAAAATACAGTGCCGTGAAAAGTTTTTGCCCCTTTCCTGTTTTTTTTTTTGCATTTTTGTCACACTTAAAAGATTCAGATCATCAAACAAATTTTAATATTGCACAAAGGTAACCCGAGAAAATACAAAATGCAGTTTTGAAATAATGATTTCATTTATTAAGGGAAAAAAGCTGTCTAAACCTGCCCATCTAATCTAATAACTGGTTGTACCACCCTTTGCAGCAACAACTGCAATCAAGTGTTTGCGATAACTGGCACTGAGTCTTTCACATCGCTGTGGAGGAATTTTGGCCCACTCTTCTTTGCAGAATTGTTTTAAATCAGCCACATTGGAGGGTTTTCAAGCATGAATGGACTTGTTTAAGGTCATGCCACAGCATCTCAATCAGATTTAAGTCTGTACTTTGACTTGGCCACTCCAAAACCTTCATTTTGTTTTTCTTGAGCCATTCAGAGGTAAACTTGCTGGTGTGTTTGGGATCATTGTCCTGCTGCATAACACAAGTGCGCTTGAGCTTGAGGTCACAAACTGACGGCCGGACATTCTCCTTCAGGATTTTCTGATAGAGTGCACAATTCATGGCTTCATCAATTATGACAAGTCGTCCAGGTCCAAACCATAACACTACCACCACCACCATGTTTGACTGTTGGTATGATGTTCTTTTTATGAAATGCTGTGTTGGTTTTATGCCAGATGTAACGGGACACACACCTTCCAAAAAGTTCAACTTTGTCTCATCAGTCCACAGAATATTAGCCCAAAAGTCTTGGGGATAATCAAGAAATTTTTTGTCAAATGTGATACGAGCCTTTGTGTTCTTTTTGGTCAACAACGGCTTTTGCCTTGGAACTCCCCCATGGATGCCGTTTTTGCCCAGTCTCTTTCTTATTGTTGAATCATGAACACTGACCTTAATTGAGGCAAGTGAGGCCTGCAGTTCTTTAGATGTTGTTCTGGGTTCTTTTATGACCTCCTGGATGAGTCGTCATTGTTCTCTTGGAGTAATTTTGGTAGGCTGGCTACTCCTGGGAAGGTTCACCACTGTTCCAGGTTTTCTCAATTTGTGGATAATGGCTCTGACTGTGGTTCGGGAGTCTTCAAGCTTAGAAAGCTTCCAGACTGATACATGTCAGCTATTTTGTTTCTAATCTGTTCTTGAATTTCTTTAGATAGCGGCATGATGTGTTGCTCATTAAGCATGCTTCTCTTTGTCAGACAGGTTCTATTTAAGTGATTTCTTGATTCAACAGGTCTGGCAGTGATCAGGCCTGGGTGTGGCCAGTGAAATTTAAAATAATGTGGTTAATCACAGTTCTTTCATGATTTAACAGGAGGGGGCAATTCATTTTTCACGTAGGGCCAGGTAGGTTTGGACAGCTTTTTTCCCTTATAATAATCAATCATTATAAATAAATAATCATTTAAAAACTGCACTTGCATTATCTTTGTGTAATATTAAAATTTGTTCAATGATCGATCTTTTAAGTGTGACAAACATGCAAAAAAAATTAAAACCGGAAGGGGGCAAAAACCTTTCACGGCACTGCATATTAGGGCTGGGTAAAAAATATCGATATCTCGATATTAATCGATTCTCATTTTTACGGAATGATATCGATTCTTAAATCCCAAGAATCGATTAGTCTAGCCTGTTTTCAGTTAATGGACGGAACGTTGAAGGGCACTTCCCATTCAATATATCGCAATAAGGGGGGGGGGCATGTGCTTTGTTACTTTTAATATGAAACAAAGTCTCAGGTTTCAAATTCTGTCCATTGTATTGCAGTGTTTAAACAACAAATGCCGTTTTGGCGCTGTTTAACGTGGAGTGACAGATCACTGTAGCGCCTCAGATCAACAGACGCAGCAGACGCACATGAACTGATCATCTCCTCCACATTAATACCAGTTTCAGCACAAAATAAACATGACTAAACATCTGAAGGTAAGTTAAAAGAAAGAGTACAACTTTACAATCCATATCCTGTCTCATGTTATTGCTCAATCTGTGTTTCAGCAGCGCAAAGATGTCAATATAATGGCTTCTAAACAATGTCACGTAACGTCACATTTGCCTCAGAAAAAACATTTGGTGACCATAAACTCATTAGTCACGTAGACCCCCCCATAAACTGTTAGAGAGGGGAGTTTGCTAAATATGGCCCATATAAATATCCATTCTAACGTTTACTGTTTCTCAATGTTTAATTTGTTTGAATAAATCCATCAAGTTTTTATGACGGCCACCATTGTTTATATTTCAAAAAAACAAATTGAAGTAGAAATATTATGTAATTGTAACTTTATTATTTTAAAAACTTAAGTGTAATTTTAACAAATCAGTCAATTTTAACATTCAATATTATAGTAATGTAGTACCAACTGACTCATGTATATTTAACAGCATTAGTTGATGAGATTTTTTTTTTTTTTTCCCCCAAAAAAAAAAAAAAAATCGATTTGAATCGAATCAGTAATCGAATCGTATCGCAAGCTTGTGAATGAGAATCTAATCGAATCGTGAAATTTGTGTCAAAACCCCAGCCCTACTGTTATAGAGCTCCAAAATATTTATGTGAAAAAATTCTACAAAGCTTTACCCATAGCTGGCACTGCCATGCCGATACGAGACACCACCACCTGTATGATGGCTTGCTGAGCAGCTTTACTTGATTCTCCGAGACGTTTTCCCTCGGCATCGGTAACAGGAATGCCACACTTCAGCTCTCTGTAGAAGAAAAATTCAAAAACACTTTGCTTAAAACCTTATGTATAATGCATTATAAAAGTAGTTTTAATGCATTAATTATGCCTTGTAAAGCACCTTATAATGCATTGTAAAATCTCATGAATAATTGTAACCACAGTTAATACATTATAACACTTATCAATCATTGTTACACCATGCATTTAAATTCAGTATAATTAGTATGTTGTTACAAGGTCTATGAATAATTATAATGCATTATACCCTTTAATAACCCTTTTTAATGCATTATACAACAACATATGTACATTTTAGTAATTAAAAAAAACAGTTTCTACTGACCTTTGTCCTCATGAAGGGTTGGTGATAAGTTTGCTCTTGCCACTGCAGCAAATGGAACCAAACGCCCAATAATAGTGGCAAGTGCTGAGAAAAAATAAGTATTTCAAAGTCACTACGCCATAATGTCTGCTCTAGATGTAAAACAACATCAACAATTAAAGGGATAGTTCACATTTTCATCATTTTGGGGTGAACTATTCGTTAAGACAAGGAAAGAGGAAATCAAATTTTTGCACAGGGTAATAAAGATAAAAATATTCAACCACTGTCTAAATTTTTTAAAACATATTTTGCTGTTTGCTGACTGGAGTAATAGCTGCTGAGAATATATGAATTAAAACAATTAAAAAAAGAAAAAGTTTTTTTTTAAATTTAAATTGCGTCACAATTTTGATCAAATAAACACAGCCATGGTGAGCATAAGAGACGTTAAAATCAATTATTTTAATGTTAAAAAACCTAAAAAAAAAAGAAGTAGTGAACAGTAGTGTATTTAAGAAAATATATAAATGAAACTAATAGTGAGTAGTAAACTTATATCTTAGGGCCAGATTTATTAACAGCTTGCGCCAGTGCAAACCCTCTTATGGCATTAAAATAGTACTGTTAAGATTTACTAAAGACGCGCAGTGAACAATTAGCGCTGAAAAGGCGTGGACACAGTTATTTTTGTGCCTGACCTTATTGAATATGCATTTGTAGGAGTTTCCCTTTCAGACGAAAAATTTATGGGAGGAGTATATTAAAATCAACAATTTACTAACGTTTGCGCTCATCAAATTACTGGTATTTGCACCATTATTGACGTCTTACAAGCAGGCAGTAATTGCCTATGCTGGTCATTATGGAAATGATCTGGCTGCGTATGTGTTCTTTAACGTGCATATTGTTATTAAATCACCTGCAGAATTTCCACCTTTCATTGGCACTTTTATGGAATTTCACTCTAACACTAATTTGCCGTTTAGTAAATCTGGCCCTTAATTTTAAAATATTTTGTTTGCTTAAAGTCACCCTGTAATTAACAATAACATACGGAGTAGTTTAGTGAAAGGACATACCTTGGTCAGAGACTTCAGTCCAAGGGCTGTTACTACAGCTCCAGTTGTAGCACTAACGTAGGCTGCTCCAAGCTGACTGCAAAATTTAAAATAAAATATGTGTTAAGTATTACTGAACAGATCAGTACCATTAATATTTTTCATGGTGCTCATAATTACTGATATTACAGAATGCACAACTCTCCTTTACCAAGAAAGCTTGGGTTCAGAAAAAGCTATGATGTGTGTGTCATAAACAATACAAGCCTCACTGCATAACCTGTAAATCCAGCAACTGATGCTTAGTGAAAAAATGATACAGGCAATTATGTTGTTAGATAATAAACTGCCAATAAACACATGATCAGAATGGAAACATGAATAAATGAGCATGCTGTCTGAATCTGCCTGTATTCAGAATGTGTAGTGATCATGAAACACTGGCATCTCTGCTCCATGGAAGTTCATGGAGTACAAGTGGAACAGATTCCACCACTTGTATCATCATGGCAATTTGGCTCATGCAACAGATTTCAGGAAACGAAACTGTGCAATATACCAACATAGTGTGGGCGAAACACATCACACCATCAAGAGAGAGCTGCCATGAGGCCTCCATATAGAAACCTGCATCTAGATTGTTTCTAGTAGCGATCTTAGCCTTCATACTTCATGGTGATTGCCGCGTCTCCACTGCGGTTAGTGTAGTTGACAATGGCGTTGAAGGACTGGTTTACCCACTGCCAGAACACCACTGCTGGGGTTGTCCTGATAACAGAGAGAGAGAGACTTAAATTAAAAGAAAAATGCATATTTTAAAAAAAATATTATAAAACTATTTATAATTAAAAACCCTTTCTAGACACTGCTGCAGTCATAAAATCGCCACACAAGGCTGTAATTTGAGTCACATGTTGGTCGTGCCCAAACTGATCATTTGCGATGGACTCCTGACCAATTAAAAAAAAAAAAAAAAAAACAGTGTCCCAAACCAAGTAAAAAAAAAAAAAAAAGAAAGGTCACTTGTTTCAATCTTAGTCAAAGTATTCTTTTACTTTTGATTAATGTTTTAAAAGCAAAAAATACCACCATAAAACAGTCAAACTTCTAACCCTGAATCAAACCACCAAACTAAGCTAATCCGTAGGAGTGCTGTCTTTTCCATGATGACTCATTTAGGAAGTATTCACAGAACCAAGCGGGGATATTTATCCCAGGCCATGGAAAAATTTACTCCGTTTCCTTTTCTGGCTTTAATGTATAACAGGTCTATACACACTTTCTGCCCTTTTGGTGTCCAGAACAATGAGTGATCCAGTGTGACAGTGTGCTTACCTGTAAAAGGTAAGCATGCAACCCGTAATGGTCATGTTCATGGGCACTTGTGCAGACATGCGTCCAACTAGCAGCATTTTCTCTCCTGTGTCTGGGTGGAAAGCAGAGTCGTAAATGTATTTGGCCCTCCATAGCTGATCTTCTGTTAGCCCAGGCTTCACAATTCCCAACCTGTAAAAGAGGGCACAGCAGTACAGTAACAGTAATTCATGAAAACGTGACGTATCTATGGATAAACTGGCAATAGCATGAAGGCTAAAATACAGTCTTTAAAGGGGTCCTTTTTATGCTTTTTCACTTTTTTAATTTTTGGGCATAAAAAAAGATCTAGAAAGTTACAAATCTCAAAAGTCCACTCCAAAGGGAGATATTCAGTTTTTAAAAAATTCATTTTCAAGAACTACAGCAAACGGCTAGTTTAGACTACAGCGTTTGGTTTCCGGGCTTTGTGATATCACAAAGCGGCTCATTAGAATATCATTAAAAAATAATTCCAGCCTTCAGAAATTCGAATGGTTGGGTGGTGGGGAAGGGCGAGGTTGTGGTTGAGTAAGTGCATCAGACGAGACGACGAAGAAAAAGTGCTGCTGCAGAGTTAGTGCATCAAGAGAAAACAAAGAAGAAGAGCTGCTGTGCTGTAGCGTCAAATTTTCAGCATGTCTAGAACAAATCTTACAAGTATAACACGACGTAGCTGGGCGCCGCGGACAGATGCCGAACGGCACCGCCGGTGTGCCTACACTCATAGAAAATAATGTATTTGAATTTTAAAGTGGCGCAATGCGACGCTTCTCGTCCGGTGTGCGACCGCTTGAAACAGTTTTTTTTTTTCACCTCCGTGCCCAAACATCTTCGTTTGGGCTTCCGAAAGCGGATGATGTCAGGAAACAGTGGTTGCAATTTATTTTTTATAAACCCAATGTGCTATTGTGTGCTGCGCATTTTACTGAGGACAGCTTCCACAACATGAGGGAGTACAGTGCCGGATTCGCCCAAAAAGCTTTTGTTGAAAGACGGAGCAAGGGGCGTGGCAGTACTGAAACACCATCTAAGCTGTTCGCCAATCACAACGCACTGGGACAGCAAACCAATCACAACACATTTTGTTTTTTGGAAGGCGGACCTTCATCAAAGCTGGAACTAATCGAGCCGTTTGTGCCAGGCTGGGGAGAAAGGTATTTTAATAATGTAAATTATGTGAAAAATAATGCGTTTTCGAACCCCCAAGCATGAGAGCATGTTCTAGTACACCCACAAAACAAAATCAAGACTTTGTAAAAGAGCATAAGGAACACCTTTAAAGGTGAAGTGTATAATTTTTGAATTTTAAAATATGTATCTCTCAAATTAAGTGGGATACAGAAAAAAACTAAGAAGCCATTAGTAGGTTGATCCTCCCTGAAAAAGCTTGTGGCACTTTCCAAAACATTGCTATTTTTGTTTGAGTTTTAACCAGCCACAATGACCAATGGCATTTGCGGGTGGGGAGCTGAGAATCTGTTTGTCTGACCAATGGAAGATGGGGGAGTGCTTGATAACAGCCATTAATAAGACTTCACAGGGCATCAGAGGAGGTAAAAAATCACAAATATATATACTACTTGAAAAGATTGAGATTGTTTTGGTTTTTTTTGAAAGAATTCTCTTATGCTCACCAAGAATTGAAACAATATATTGTGAAATATTATTACAAACTTTACCCATGGCTATTTATATACATTGTAAAAAGTAATTAATCCTTTTTTGACAAACTGAATTTCAGCAGCTTTATTTGCTTCAGTGGCACATATCTTAAAAAAAAAACATATGCTGATTTGGTGTTTTACCACACATTTTGTATTATCAATGTTGTGACAACAGCTGTGCTGCTATTTTTGTGGAAATTGTGATGCTTTTTTGAGGATTCTATAAAGTAAATAGAAAGTTTAAAAGAACTATTTATTTGAAAGAAATTTTTTGTAAAAAGTAGAAGTATCTTCTGTCACTTTTTCTATCAATGTAATGCAATGTAATTATTTGAACAGATGTTCATTTCACCATAGCTCCTCTTTCAACAAAGTGAAACCTTGCTGCTATTTATAAAGACAAGACAAACGAGGTTGCACATATGTAATTAGCAGGGCCTAGTTTCAAACCACAAATCCATGCTACAGTATTTTAAGAATCTGTTTAGAAAGGAAAACGACCATTCTATATATTGCACTCTAAAACTTCTCCAGTAAAGTTGTGATTGGTAATTCTACAGTTTCTAAATTATGTTAAAGTACAGGATTTCACCCCTGAAGTTCATAGATACAGCATTAAAAACAGGCCAGAGGGATCACAGACCTGTAGTTCTCCACAGTAACTCTGGCATCCTCTAAAACCTCACTGGACAGCAGCACGTTTCTGGGGTCCGTCACCATGAAGAAGTGCTGAGCTCGGCCCATAAACGTGCCCTGGTCCCATCGTGGTTCCTTAATGTTGATATTCAGAGGCAAATCTCCAGACATCCTATCGGCTTCTGTGAAGATCACAAAGAAGTCTGGATTATAGCGTCCAATTATACTGAGAAACAAAGGCAGGTTTAGAAGTTGTTTAAACCTGATGTGTGGGAACAAGGTGATTTATAGACTAAAGAACAAATGATTGAGGCCTCTGTCATGAAGAATGTTGAAGCTGCAGCAATGCCGACATAGTTGTGGTGGGTGACACAATGGTTTCAAAGGTGAAAGTAAAACCAAGAAAATTAATGACTGGGGACATTAAAAGTAACAGCTTTTAAACCATATTTACTCATGAACAGGACGGACCCTGTCTCTTTATGTTCATACTTATTAATACGCTTATGGTCATGCACGCCTGTAAACAATAATGCCTGACAGATGAACATGTGAGATTAGCAATACATACATATAGAAAGAAGAAGGACTAGCCGGTGCTGTTTACAGCAGAAAGTATCTAACTAAACTGTTTATTAACTAAAGGAATGGGTATTGTTTATCTAGCATGGAAAGGCGAGCGTTATAAAGCGCATATTTACAGCTATTGTAGCTAATGCTAGCTGCTCAGCTGGTGTGATGTGAAGTCCTATGACAGGAATTTCATTTCATTTCACCGAAGCTGTCACTTTGTCAAGATGCTTTGTATGTGCACATTTTTACTTAACTTATAAAGTACGCAATTTCATTATGAGCAAACTCATATTCCCTTCAACGGGCTAAAATACCGTTAGCTAGCTTCAACATAATCTCACGTAACGTTGCATAAACACAACAACCATATCAAAACACACAACCGTGCATTTTTGTTTAAAGAGTCATTCAATAAAATATCTGACACAGACCTTGCGAAATCACCACAGGTTAGGTTCAGGTACACCTTGAAGCAGACGACCTCAGTGCTGACTGCCTTCCTCTGCGTGTACACTCACTGAACGCACTTCCGGTCTCGCCTTGAAAATCCGCCTGAAGAGGGCTGAAGTCGAACGGATACTTTTTTGTGCGTAAAAGGCGGTGATAAGAGTAGAGAGACCAGCAGTTGGCTCGTGAGACGGGGCGTGGGAGAGAGCTGCGCTGTGATTGGTGGTTCTGAAGGCGGGCGTGGATGAGAGCTGCATTATGATTGGTTATTCGATTCGTGATTTCCTGAGAATGCTGCTGACCTCCGCGGACGTTGAGTTGCTCTAATGGGGATTTTCCGATTTTTGAAAAAGTATTAAAGGTGTTCAAAGCGACTTTTTGCAAAATAGCAGCCAGATGTCAACCAAATTATTCCTTCAGCCACACTCCCTCCCAGCTCCCTCCAAGCATGGCCGTAGCCAGGGTTTGAAAATTGTGAGAGAATTGTGCTTGATATGAATAGTTTTAAACAGCAAATTATGTCATATCATACTCCGAAAGAACACATTTTTAATTTTTTTGACATTACAAATGGACCGAGTCTCCCGCGACACCATCGTTTCCTCTGCGGCTCCAAGCCATAGCCATACAATCCGCAGTGAGGGGCACCGCTCGAATCCCGGCCTCCCGCAGGACAAAATGAGTGGCTGGCAAAGAACCTTTCTGATTCTCTACGCCGGGCTTGCCGCTCTGCTAACTCGTTTAAAAACATATTATTTACAATATGATTATCACAGACAGGTGTAATATCTGAAAACACACATTTCAGTCAATTCAGCCAACAAATATGGAATAAAGTAACAAATATGTAGCTACCTTACCTATGGTATGCAGTTTGGGATGTTGAATTTTGCATTTCTAGTAAAAGAAATGAGGAATATGGGTAACACTTTTTTTTAAGGTGTCCTTGTTACACGTACTTACTATTATAATAACAATAAATTATGCATAATTACATGCAAGTAATCCTAAACCTAATCATATAGTAATTATGTACATGTAGTTAATTAATATTACTCAGTACTTAAATGTATATTTACACTGGAACAAGGACACCTTCAAATAAAGTGTAACTGGAATATGTATATGCTGAAGCAGAAATTTTCATGTAGGCCTAAAGTTAATTTTTCATTTTAGGGGCGAATTCAGTGCAATACAATTTTAGTTGATACACTTAAAAACCACATTCTCAGAAAAGAAATGTCTTTAAATGACCACTACATGGCAGTATAGTGTTGTGAAAGATGTTCTGATCTCCTTGATACTCCAAAGGGGATCAATTACAGTTTATCCTGAAGACGAAACCACATTCACCATTTGGATTAAAAGAAATTATCTGAATCAAACACTCCTAATTGCAGCCATTTATTCATGATTAGATCAATTAACCACCAAAGAGGACAGAAGCATAGGCTATATCTTTTTGAAATACGCTTCATTTAGTGTCTGATGGCAGTGGGCGCTTACCTGCACACCAACGTGAGGCTTAATTGGATCTGCACTTGTTGCACAAGACCACTGTTCATATAATACTCTTATGCTATGAGCGACGATTGTCAACCATTGGACGAAATGAGTTTGTGCAGCGTCCTTCTGAGCTGCTCCACATAATCCAATCACATGCCCTGAGAGGCGGGCTTAAAGAAGGCTAAGATTGTCTTGTCTCAGGTGAGGTCATGCGGCACAACATGGAGACAGGTAACGCCATTTAACTTTATCCAACTTTGTTTTTCTTGCATTTATACACCACATGAACAACAGCCTAAATTGGATAAGTAAATCAGGTAAATTCTCTTTTATTTAAGATGAATCTTACTGGTAATGCAAGTAATTTCCTACTAGCTTGTAGTCTGCATCTGTCAAGGATCTCGTAGAGGATAATCTTTGTATAGTTCTGAGATCTTCTCACCCTGATGCAGTGTGAAGTGAGACAGTACTTCATCTCTGAGAATGTTGGGTTGTTATGTTGTTCACTGAAGCGTTTCGATGCGCTTTACGTCGTAACCTGTTGCTGGAGCGCTGTCCGAGGTGCTGATGTTGAGACAGCCAACTTCCTGGTTAGAGTAACGCAACGACAACGCCGGCTTCTTTTCTTGACTCAAGAATGCCTGACCCCAAAACCTACACGAACGCGTAAGGGGTCGAGATGACGCGCACTGGATTCAGTGGGTTTCTTTAAGGAAAATGGATCCTGTTTGTATCGCTTCTCCAAGGGTAAAGGAATAATTTAAGAGTTGGATTATACACGTTTCGTTTTGCGTATGTAGTTTTATTCATTTGTTTACTTTGCATGTGCAAATACAGTAAAAATAAAATGTATATTGATAACTATAACCAGTGTGCTTATATAAGAAATTTGAGTGTGCTGGCAACTTTTGCAGATTAAGTAACTATGATCCTGTCAGAAAGAACCAGCAGATTTCACCAAAAAATTCTGCACTTTCTGTCCATTTGAGGGACATTCATTACTGCTTCATACTGAGGGAAAGAGATTTTCGTACTGGTCACCTGGACACACCTGTTGACTCATTATTATCTAGATTTTTTTTTTAAATGATACGGTTATTGGTAGTGTATCATATAAAACATGCTGCATGTGATGGAACACACATTTAGTCATATAAAAATGTCTTTTCAAAGCAAAATATAAAAGTGAAAATAAAATAATCACAAACCAAATTGAATGTAATTCTCTTGATCAATCCATTAAGAAAAAGTTTTTTTATTTTTATTTTTCTGAACCAGTAACCAAATAAATAACATTGTTGAGGCAACACTCTTTATGCATTAACAGTTTTAAAACAGTAGATCTTAACACATTAGTGTTCCACATCGACTCAGTATCTCTTGCTGTGGAAACAGTGCAACCTTTAGCTTTCCAGAATGCAATAATTGCTGATATCACTTTACCTCCCATGGGAAATTAGTCTTTGCGCGGCAGGGTTCTCACAGATCTTTCTTTGTCGTCTTGGATCACTGGCAGGTAAAGGTGAGACACTGAGGCCTGGGAGGACTAGATGACTGACTTCTGCCAAGCACAGCTCCACTGGCAGTGAGGAGGGACTCCTGCCCAATGCCCCAGTCTAACCCACAGACTTTCAACTCAACAAAAAGACCTGAGCCACTATTACACATCCTCTGTTTTTGCGAGACTCTCTTCCGAACAATGCATATAAGGATACATTTTGCTCTGCCACTTCTTGGATAATAGAATTTGTTTATCAGCTGTTTCATGAAATGATTAAAATCATGTTCTCCGTGAAGACTCTGTGAAGACAAATCACAATATGTCTTGTAATCTAAAGTGAACAATGCTGGATCCCTAGCAGCTTCTTCCTGCACCACTGTGCAGTGGAGTTTCCTTTTGTGGATCTAATCCTGTGGACTGTAATCCTCGTGACTAGTATTGACCCACTGGACCTCTAGTTTTCCCCATCCACCCTCATTCCCTTTAAAAGCTCAGGCCCTGGATGAGGGTTAGAGGGGAGGTCGGCACTTTGCCATGGCTCATTCGTCTGACACGGCACGCAAAGACATGACGAATGGGGCTCATCCCAGTGCCCAGCCAGGGCCCTCGGGCACTTCTACTCTACCACGCTACCTGCACAAGAAGCAGCAGCGCCAGAGAGGAGTGAGATCTTCCTCTCCTATGGGGAGGGTCATCCTCATCAATGCACCTGTCGATGGTAAGTCTACAAAAGCTTTATCTAGATGCAGGTTAACCAACACATTCTCATGGCAATTCATAGCTGTTTTATTTTTTGGTGAATTGGTAGCTCTCGTTTGTACGTTTTTGTACAATCATCCACACAAAGCAATTTGTCAAAGAATCAAATCATACAAATTGATACAAAATCGCCAATTTGAAAAATATATAAAATTTCTCATGAGATCAGGTTGAGGTGATATTTTCTAAAGTATGTTTATTCCACTTAAGAATTAAAATATAATAGAACTATATTGGTTATTGGCTAATATTAGAGTTTTTTATTATTATTAATTAGTATCAGTCGATATTGCATATTTTAAAATGGTTCATTTATATTTTTAGTGTTTTATTTTTTATTTTTAGATTCTAATCTGTATAGTTTACAATTTTGATATCTGCCCTTTATCAGTTATCGGCCATAACATGAAAATTATCATCTGCTTGGGTATCAGCCAGATCCATATCTATAAATTGGGATATCATGCATTCCTAGGACAATAACAGTACAGTGCTATCAAACTACGAAAATAACACAAACAGGATCCTGTGATTGAAGGAGTTGCTGAATGCAATACAATTGTTGGCTGCCTTTTCTTGCATTTAAAAACATGTAATAAAGCTTTAAAAAATTGTTTCGTTTTTTTAAAGAAAGTCTTGCATTGGAAATTCGTGCATATATTATGTTATATTATATTATATGAGAAAGAATCTTTTGCTAAGGAGCAAAAACATTGACGAAACCCATCACTATACTTGTGAGTTCTATTTATTTTCAGAGGAACTTTCTATTTGTGTTTGATGTTGGTGCACTGTAGGTGGGGATGACAGTGAAGACATCCACACAATTACTGTGGACAAAAGTGAGGATGGCAGGCTGGGCTTCAGTGTGCGGGGAGGCTCGGAACACGGCCTGGGAATCTTTGTCAGCAAGGTGGAGGATGACAGCTCTGCAGGTACACAGAGGGGGTTACAACTGATGAGGATTTGCATTTGAGATTTATTACGACAAGGTATGCATGTATAAGCTATTGGTGAGTTTCATATTAATGTGTTTTTGTATTCTGATTCCACACTACAGAGTTGGCAGGCTTGTGTGTTGGAGATAAGCTGGTCGAGGTGAATGGCATAAGTCTGGAGAGCATCACCATGAGCAGTGCCGTAAAAGTCCTGACAGGAAATAATCGTCTGCGCATGGTGGTAAGACGTGTGGGGAAGGTGCCAGGTATCCGCTATTCGAAAGAGAAGACTACATGGTAAGTTGAGCTTTTTTGTCATCACTTGAACATGATATACTATTTTGTATGTTTTTATATTAGGCTAAGCACACTCTATCAGGCTGAACATCAATTATAATGTTATTTCTGCAGTTGTCCACATTTTTGAATCCCATATTGATTAAGATATTTTCTTTGCTATTCCCTGATATAATCATGATAACATTGCTTGTTTTCAAACTTTTTTATTAACAGAAGCTAGGAGATGTTGAATGTTGATAAATCAATTCATCACGATTTATTTTGTCATTCCAGAATATTAAAGATTCTTATTCTGTATGTTCTTCAATAAAAACAATAGTTATTAATAGGTCAAATACTATTCTTAGTATTCCTACTTATTCTTAGGTTTTTAATTTTTATTGGAAATGATTAAACAATTTTAAGTCATCTTGTGGACTTTTTTCTTGAAGTTACCTGCTTGAGAACTATTACACTGATGATTTTGTGGCTGATGCATCATCAAGCCTGTACTCAAACACGGTTCAAGTTTTTCAGATATTACAGTATATATTGCATGAGATATTGTGTATCTGTGCATTTAAAAGTTTTAAAAATGCAATTCTTTTTATTTTCATAGTTATACAGAAAAGTAATGAAATGCATCAACATGTCCTTTAGTATTATGCAAGAAAAGTAGCTGTTTATATGGCAGCTTGACCTGTCTCCCACAAGCCTGCCTCCTGGAGGTTGTCCAAATACCCTTTGACAACTCATAACAGAAGAGTGTGTTTTGCCCTTGAACATTTTGAGGTTCTTTTAGTATTTGAAAGACTGGATTTTTAGGCATTTTCTGTTGCAGATTTAATTACTCTAACTGAACTGAGAAGATAAACAGAGCGTAGTGATGGGCTCTTTCTCCCCCTGCCTTGACTAACGGGGTGGAAACCCTGTGACTCTTGGCCTTTACTTGTTATCTTTTCCTTCAGCTTCTGTTTCAGCATACAGAAGTGGTAGAGTTACCTTAGTGGTCTTCTCAGCCATTTCATTAACTGATAGTAGAGTGAGCAAGTTTATTACAGAAGTGTATGTGTGTCCACCTGAAGATTTATGTGTGTGTGTGCTTGTGTATAACACTGGATTTTTACTTAAAGGTGAAGTGTGTAATTATTTATATTAGAACACTTTTTCCTATCTTAACTTAATATGCAAATACAACTATAAGTAAATCACTTGTAGATTGATTTCCTCAAAGTTTAAACGCTGTAAACATTCAAAAAATGGTTCTGCTTTTTTTGAGCACCCTGACCGGCTAGAGCACAGCAACATGGAGCCAGTGGCTTAAGTGTGGGGTGGGGTTTTTAGTTTGTCTGTCCAATGAAAGAGTGGGACAATTCTGTTTGGTAACAACACTAGTTGTGCAGAAATGACACACTTCCGTTTTGATAATAAACTTTGTAGTTACCCTTCAAAAACCATCTTTGAAAGATGTCTGATTAAGACTGCATTCATTTGATCAAAAATCCATAAAAACAGTCATATTTAGAAAAATTCTATTCCTCTTTTTCAAGATTCTTATATGAATAGAAAGTTCAAGAATAACATTTATTTGAAATAGAAATCTCTCGTAACAATTTAAAAAGTCTTTTCTGCCACTTTTGATCAATTTAAAGGGATAGTTCACCCAAAAATGAAAATTCAGTCATTAATTACTCATCCTCATGTCGTGCCCTTCATTCATCTTCAGGACACAAATTAAGATATTTTTTTAGCTTTCTGACCCCTCCATTGACGGCAACACAACTGACATGTTCAAGGCCCAGAAAGGTAGTAAGAACATCATTAAAACAGTCATTAAAATATGTGCCATCAGTGGTTCAACCGTAATTTTATGAAGCTGTCCTTACTACCTTTCTGGGCCTTGAAGACCTTGTCAGTTGCATTTCTGTCTATGGAGGGTCAGAAAGCTCTCGGATTTCATCAAAAACTGAAGACCTTACAGGCTTGGAAAGACAATGAGGGTAATTAATGACAGAATTTAGATTTTGGTTGAACTAACCCTTATTTAAAAAAATTAATTTAAGGACCCCAAACCTGTGTTTGTTTTTTTTGTAGAATGACTTAAATTATTGTGTCACTTATTTGTTTATTGCTTGTAAACTTATATGAATGTATGTGTGCAGGGTAGATCTAATCCACCGAAGGATGGTAGTGGAAGAAAGTGGTCGCACACCTTCAGAGACCAGTTCAGATGGAGCCCTGCGCAGAATAGTGCACCTTTACACAACCTCAGATGACTACTGCCTGGGCTTCAACATCCGCGGTGGCAAAGAGTTTGGCCTGGGCATCTATGTCTCAAAGTAAGACAAAATGCCCAGGGTTTAAGGGATGCATTTCAATGTCTGACAACTTCGTGACAACTGTTGCCTAGATGCTATGGTTAATTGTTGAACTTTATTAATGCGATGATTTGTTTAATTTTGTGATGAGGCTGGACCCTGGTGGCCTGGCAGAGCAAAATGGAATTAAAATGGGGGATCAGATTCTTGCAGCCAATGGAGTGCGTTTTGAGGACATCACACACAGCAATGCAGTAGAAGTGCTAAAGAGTCACACTCATGTGATGCTGACCATTAAGGTGAGAATAACCAAAACTTTAGCAATAGACCTGATATTTGACCATTTGAGATTATCAGCATTATCAACAGTCTTATTTATGGGAATAACACCCACCCAGTTTTACAAATGAATAATATAGAGTGTCCATTTTTAATGACAGTATTAAAAAAGGTACCTCGATGTACTGTATACATCTTAGTTTATCAGGGAAATTTTAGTTTTTAGTTTAGCAAGACAAATGATTTCCAAAGTGCTTTGGCATATTAATTGCTACCACAACATGTTAAACAACACTGCCTCTTATTGCGTCTGGGAGTGAGAAAGCATAGCAAAGCAGACAGCTGGCATTTAGCCGTCACATTCCTGGTTGCTCGCTTTACTCAGGCAGGGCTCAGGTTCCACCTGTGAAAAATAGCCAGCGGGTGTGCATTATTCACCAGGCCTTAGGGATCAAGTTATAATCAGCAGAAAGCCTCGTTTTATGGCCTTTTCTCATTGCCCCCATGGCAAGGCTCTGTCAAACCTGCAGTGGTGCTATAAGTATATAGGGCTGCTAAATGCCTGCTTTGTTAGCTATTGATGCCACTTCGTGGTGGTAAGTACGAGCTCTACTGGTGATAAGTGAAGTGACAGTGTGAGAAAATGTCAGACAAGGGTCAAAACAAAAGGAGAAAGGGATGTTTTTTTTAACTTTGCTGCAGTCTGTTCGAATCTAGCTCCTGCACGAGGAGATCCTGCAAGGCAGAGCAGGCTGCCTCCTACCATCATCTTAATGATGTTCAAGCTTGTTTTATGTTTATGGAGAATCAAACTAACTGTGGCTTCATGAGAGCCTGTAGTGAGGTCAGCGTACACCTGGGGCATCAGAAATGAGGTCATATCCTTCTGACTTCACTGGTGGAAAATGCTGTTTGAAGTAATTTTTAGGCTGTTTAGACTTAATTTGCACAATGAACTATACCCAAGGACTTTTGAACTTGCATGCAATGTAATTAAGGCTGTAGCTCCTTTTCTCACTGTGATTATGTCTTGTGTAATATCCTGTCCTAGGAGGCTGGCCGATATCCTGCTTACAAGGAGATGGTGGCGGAGTACAGCTGGCTTAATAAATGTATGTAACCGTTACCTGCAAACATCACTATTTAACATCTTATCTGTTAATAGTACATATATTAATTGATAGGTTGCGTGCTTTGTGTGACCCACTCGTTTGCACTTGTATCTTATAGAAATGCAATTTTCATAATTAATTGATGGTGTGCACTGGGACGGCCCATCTCCAGATCAAAGCTGACAGATCAACCGGCCACATGTCAAGCCAGATTTTTTCATTGCCCTCTGATTATCTGTTTTCCATTTAATATGGATGGCAGTGTCTGAAAATAGCCATGGATTAGATCGTAATGTTCACATTCAGATAAGTCGTCCAGGATTGTGCATGTTTGTAACATCAGGGTGATTCAGGGGTATTTAGGTTGCAGGACAGAAGCTCATGTAATTCTGCTCCATATTTAACGCAAGTGTCATTGATATATTGTTCATTCAGATGTAAAAGGACATCAGAACTTTAATGTTTATGAGGCTTTTAGACATGATGTCTGTTGCTTTATTTGTTAAGCTTTTTTATTTTATTTTGTTTTATTTTATTTTATAATTTTGTTTTATTGGTAACCTTTTACTTAAAGCCTTTGTGTGGCATGCATTATAAAGGGTTATTAAAGGGTGTAATGCATTATAATTATTCATAATGTGCGTTGTAATACATTATATCTTGACGTAAATAATTATAACCAAATTTAAAATGCATAGTTTAACAGTGAATTGATAAGTGTTGTAATTTATTAACTGTGGTTACAATTATTCATGAGATTGTACAATGCATTATATTACAAGCCGTAATAAATGCACTGGAACTACTTTAATAATGCATTATACATAAAGGCTTTAAGAGATGGTATCATGTTATTTTATTTTAGTTTAGTGTAGTTTATTTTGTTACCAAAAAAGCGATTTATATCTGTTAATGCATAAACATTAATTTTTTGTATATAAATAAATGTTTGAGGGGACCCAGTGATAGATAGAATAATAAATAAATAAATATTACAATATATAAAATAAATCTATTAAAATATATAATATGTATGCAAATTAATAAATTAACTATTATTTTGGCCTGGCGTAACCTATGTAATTTACCTTACATTTTACTTTATCTTTACGTTACCGTTTTTTCAATGTAGAGCGAGATAAAACAGCTTAACACCTTAATGGTTCTTTGATATATGTAAGATGATAATTATGATGATTTCTGCCACAGCATTTTAGGCAGACAGATTTGTTTCCTTGAAATAACTGTGTAACTTAATTGTCAAAGATTACAATAATTTTATTTATATTAAAGTTATTAAATAGAAGTTTTGCTGTAGACAGTACTGTGCATTTAAGTTTAATGAAGTGGATGACAGATAAAGTGATCCAACCAATCTCTAAAAATAATAAATGAAAGTCTCTACTTTTCCCCCTTAGTGGCTAATGGAGGCCAGCCCGCTTCCTCCCACGGTTCAGACTCCTACTCCTCCACTTCCTCTCTCTCCTCCGGGACGCCGGTCAGCTCTCTCAGCGGCCTCTCGCAGGTCATGTTCCCTCCTGTATTCGGCTCAGAGATGGTGGATGTCTGTATCTCCACCGAGGACCGCTCACGCCGGCCCAGCTCTGAACGAATAGAGACCGCCATGCAGACGGACCCACCGGAGCCCGATGCCACATCAAGATCTAGTAGGGTCTTAACCACAGAAACCAGCCGAACGGTTGGCGAAACTGTCCTGTTAAAAGACACAGTAATACGCAGCGGGACTGCCAAAACTCGGACAAGGACCTTCTCTGCTGGGGATAAAGAGACTTTGGACTCTCCTAAAACGGCAGTCCTGATGGCTCTCAGCAAGCCTCGCAAACCCATCCGCCGATCCCAGAGTCACATCACTGTGTCAGGTACAGTAGGGCTGGTTTAGAGATAAGAGATAAAAAACAGTCTGTCAGAAGGCTGTGAATCAAAATTACTTGAGCTGCACAGGGCCGTCCTGTGTTTGTGTCACTGATGTAACTCATATCTCAGTTGTAGTGCCGGGGCCCAAGGTCACAACCAGATCAGTGATGAGGATCTTGGGTTATTTGATACACACACCACGCTGTGAAAGCTCCGCTCAGAATAGAAAATGTGTTGTCGAAAACCAGCAATTGACCTTTAGAGTCACACTGCTATGTCTGTTTGTCAAATATATAGCAGTGTGCTGCCATTGTATCTCTGCATTTAAATGAACTTGGTTGAATGCATAATACATCAGCATTACTGCACGGGATCTTGTCGTGAAAGATTAACGGTTCAGACTGGAGAATCTGATGCCTTGAGAAATGTATGCTCAAAATCCACACAGCAAAGTGTATATCATCCTGTTTTATTTGCCAGGCTTAATACCTCACACTGTGGACATAAATGACTGGAAGTTTTGTGGCCTTTAACAAATACCTTCAATCACAACTTAACATAACAAGCTCTTCTTCGATAAATCTCACGGAAACATGTTCAGGTCATATTTCACCCCAAATCAAAAATAGAAAGACATGACACCTATTTTAGGACCATGAACTTTTTTGCATTTTTTTTATTAACATGAAGAAGAAAAAATAGATATCATGGCCACAAATTAAGAATTAGGTCCCCTATAATTCTGACCAATATTATTATTAATTTGTTCCTCGTTGTAGTTAACTATTGTTGCGCTAAGTTGCGCTTATGTTTTCTTGTTTAATGTAATATATTCAAATGTCGATATAAACACCACAATTTAAGAAGAACCAAATAACAAATTGTGGGACATAATGGGCAACAATATCTTGATTTTTTTTCCCCCGCATGTCATCTGTGGGGCTCGGTACAGTTACTTATTATATATTTTTTGTTGGTTGGTTTAGAAATATTTACACGTATTAAAACAAAAGAAATTTAATGAATTCAAAAACTTACAAGAACCATTTTCGGTCCTAAAAAGTAGGGTGTGCTATAGATATATATTATATATTATATATGAAAAATTACTCCATTATATCCATGACAGGCATTGTGAGAATTCAGAGTAGCTGTTTTTCAACCAAAAAGTGCTCTCATCCTGCAAGGACCTGAGGTTAAATGACTTTCTCGAGGACACAGTAGTGATGAAACAGGATTGTGATCTCAGTGACTCTCCCGTTTCTGGGTCACCATTGCTCAGGGCTGAACTTGGAGCCTTTGCCACCTATAATACATATATTTTATCACTTGTTAAAGTTTTCCTTGTGAACATCTATTTATTCAGTATATTTTGCCTGGAGGTCACTCTTTGACATGTTTCTGCTTGATGTTGATCAGAGGACAAGCAGAAGAAAAGGAAGCATCAAAAGGACAAGGTAGAGACGGAGAGAAGCACCCTGCAGCGCTCCAAAACCTTTGTCAGCTTGCTCTTTAAAAGCGGACGCAGGCGGGAAAGGTCGTCCTCTAGAGACAGGAAGGACAAAGGGGCAGGGGACAGACACAGAGGAAGATCCAAATCCCCGAAACATTTAGATAACGAACCGGGTGAGTCCACATGTGGTTTAACATATTTTGATGAGGATCACTTTCTGTGGATAACAGGGAATAGCTGAGGAAGATATTTGCATTCGAAAAGCCAGAAAGCAGCATAATGAGTTTTTAAAGCACCTAAATCAGAGAGCTGCTTTATTGTACACTGTTCTGCGGTAATTCCCTTGAAGTGGCCTTGAGTCCAACTCCTGTGGTTTTGCTCAACTAATGATGAATTGCATTGCTTCCTTCTCTACAGTGCATACTGCAGCAAAACTTAGAAACACATTGAGAACTCCAAGCTAATCACAGCTTGTCAGCCAGTCAGATTTGCCAGTCTTTTTGTCTGTACATAATTGCAATGTTTACTTTTTAAAATGGGCTTTTTGCTGTGATACCATAGAACAGGGGTGTCCAAACCTGTTCTTGGAGGGCCACTGTCCTGCTAAGTTTAGCTTCAACTTTAGTTAAAGACACCTGAACCAGCAAATCACGGTCTTCAGACTCACTAGAAACTTCTAGGAAAGTGTGTTGGAGCTGAAATCTGCAGGATGTTGGCCCTCCAGGAGCAGGATTGGACACCCCTAACGTATAGAACTATTTTTGATCCCCTAAATAACCTTACAATTAACAGTAAATAAAAAAAATGTTCCTTCTGTGAAGAACATTTTAATAACATTTTAATAATCTAAAGAAGCCTTTTCCACTATAAAAAACTTTTGAACAGAGGAAAGCGTCAATGGATTCTTCATGGAACCAAAGATGCCAAAACCATAGATCTTTAAATGAGAATTGCTGTCATCAGAGCTCGTAGACTGACTCTAGCACTTGTGTCCTCAGGTAAAGAGCGGGGTCGACCCATAATTAACCTGTTGAGTTCTCCCAGAGAGACTCGTGCTGGTATGAGGGAGCACAGCCCCATCCACAGCCCGGAGACCATGGCCATGTTGGAGGATATGGCCCGCAAGCTGCTCAACGAGGATGAGGTGGCGGCTGTCATGAGACACTGTAAAAGGGTGAGTCATCTAAAAGTCTGCTGGGTTGAAATAATGTCTAATTTAGGACTTTATACGGGTTTACAGGTTTATCCTTTTTCCAAATGTTTATGTGGTTAACTAGAAAAGGCTCTATTGTCTTGTCTTGCTATGTATATTTCTGACTAATCAATGTGCATGCTGGTTATGCTTACAGAAGAGGGATTTGCCTTGCCATTTATGATTGAGATCAAGTTATCCAAATCGTACAGAACTCGGAGTATAAAATTGTAGTTGTAATTAAAACAAAAATTACTGGAGAATGTTTTACAAGACAATATCTTACTGTTTAAAAATAAATTCACATTTAATTCACATTTAATGCATTGCTTTCGGATTCTTTGTAATTATTTGTGAAATTTATTTGCCACAGTTATCCGGATAGCACTTGTGAAATAATAGCAGACCGTATTACTTCATTACTACAAAATTTAGTACTTTATTGACAGCTTGTGAGCCCTAAATTCCAAGAATGTTTTGTGCTTAACACGAATTTGGTAAGATTTAGACTCTAAATCCAGTGCTTGTGACTAGTTCACATAATCAGGAGTAAATTGCTGAACTAGGGCATCTCCTTCTGTTCTTTAGTTTCTAGTTGAGCGTGTGGTTGAGGATCTGGTGCGCCCCCTGCTGGCCATCTTGGACAAGCCTGAGAAGCTTCTGCTGATGAGGGAGGTTAGGTAAGGAGTGTTTCAGTGTCAGCCTCTGAAATGCATATATTTATATATCTCCTGCCTGCGTTTGCACTATTCATGTGTGGAATGTTTTAGTTTAACATTCACTTTCTTTTATGTAGAATGATCATCCCTCCCACAGATCTGGGCCGTTTTGACAGTATGGTTTTGCCCTTTGAGCTTGAAGCCTATGACATACTAAAAAACCGCTCTGGTAAGAAAACGTTTCAGCTTTTTAAATTTTAGCTGCCATGTTTGAGTAGTACTTATACACTAATAGTCAAAAGTTTCGATACCTACTAATTTTGTATTATTAATGTTTTCCATAAATGGGGCCAAACAAACCCCAAATCAAAACAACACTTTAGCTGAGCTTCGTCTTGGGATGATTTTAACAGTACTGAATAAGTTCATATATGTTGAGCATGTCATATATATGTCATATATGTTGGTGAAAAATCTGGATTTTAATTTGAATCCAATTAATGTGAACCGTTCATTGTGTTTTTTTGTGGTTCCCCAGTAAGGTCTCCGGTCCTGCATTCTCCTCGTCATGGTGGAACACCCCGTCGCCATTTAATAACTCCCATCCCAGGTAACCTATTTCTGGTGTGAACTGGAATGTCGTATTTTTTTCTATTCTATTCTATTCTATTCCATTCTATTCTATTCTATTCTATTCTATTCTGTTCTGAGTTTACTCATCCATTTTCAGTGCTGTACAATGTCCTCAAAGTGATCCCTGTATGAAATTATACAACCAGAAGACACAAACTCTTCTCTGCACCAGGCATTTCATATCCTGAAATGAATGTCTGACCTGTTGCTGATATTTAATCCACACACTCAATACCTCTCATTCTAAAACCCTTGTTACTGTACACTACCATCACTTTTTAACAACAAGTCCTATGCAGTTTTCTTCATTGTAAGCTGCCATTTAGGACACAAATGCATCATTTGCAGGATGCCCAACATGCATCACTGCCAAAAGAAGATAATCTATCTCTTATTGTCAGATAGCCTGCCTGTTTCTTTCTGCTGCTGACACTGCATGACCTCCTAACCTCTAACCTTGGAGTGCACAGTGCCCGCTGTCATTGTCCACAGTGTCGGGCTGTAATGTGCCTCTGACTTTTGAATGGAAGTCGTTTCTGAAATGCAAGAAAGGCGCCTTGCATTGTTTAACCTTCAAGCGTCCACCCACACAGGTCTGAGACTTAATGCAGCTCCTTTGTAATGTCCACAGAGGAGTAATTCAAAACTCTCTGTGCTAGAGGCCCCTGAAATCTGAGCGAGATGTGCATGTATGCAACGCCACACCGCTGCTTACTCAATGGATATGAATGTGTGATTGTCGCTCACATTTCTGGATGAAAGGGAAAGTGTGTGTGAGGTTCCGTAACATCTGCACTGATTTAAGGAGATGTAAATTAATTCAGCTTTTATACCATTTATATGTATGTTCGTTGGAGGAGGAACTCTTTGAGTCTGAATTCTCAGTTGTATTTATATACCTATAATTTTACCTATATGGTACTATGTTACAATAATGAAATCAGATGGCAATACCATGTACCTTGACATCCAGCAGCCCCCAAAAATATTTGGACATTTTAGCCACACTTACGCAGTTAGGAATAGTTGACCCTGGGTCATTCTAAACCCCGGGTAAACAGAAGCCTGTATATTTCTCTGAATGGACTTTTCGGACTAAAATGGTAGGAACAAATCAGTCTCTTCTTAACTCAAATATGAGGGATGTGATTGGATGTCTGTTGCTAAGCATCTAGCTGTAATATTTCAATGGCGCAAAAGTGGTGCTAACCCTTCACAAGAGACAGGTTTCATAATTTCAGGTAAAAGTGGTGCTAACACCACTACTCAGAGCTGGGTAGTAACTGGTTACATGTAATCTGGATTATGTAATCAGATTTAAAAACCCAAGTACTTGTAATAAGAGTATATTACATTTTATAATGCTCATAATCAGATTACAGTTACTTTTAGGATTAGTTCATTACATAATATGCACACAATGGCAGTAAATTATTAATAATTTATTGGTTCTCCCTAATTGTTATTTTTCTCTTTTACATTTTCCTTTCTAAAAATCCTACGGTTTGTCATGCTATTTAGCTTTGACTTTTCATTTGACTGTTCCTGAACATTGTTCCAGAAAATAATTTTGCAATCCATGCTTCTGAACCTCTCAAGCAATTAGTCCATATATGAAACAAAGGGATTCCCAAACGTTTTTTGTCAGCCAAACCCCTTTGACAATATTGTACTTGATATTATTCTCTCGAGGGATATTAATATTTAACACATTCGCATATTTACAGTTCAGTTTTTCTTAAATGGTCTATTTGACGTGCCTGCAGGTAAACAAATGTTCAAAGTTTAAATATCTTATTTTTTTACATTTTAATGATTTACTTAATATTAGCTTTTTTTATCAACTCCCAACCACCCATTCTCATTAAGCCCAGTGTGGGAACCCTGTTTAATGTATGTTTGATAAAATTTATGATGTTGATATAAAAAGGGAATATATTTTCTCTCTCTGCGGTTTTGTATCAATATTGTATGTTTAATGGCAAGATTAAAACAAGTTGGATAAAAAGTAATCTGAAAGTAATCTAAAAAGTAGTCAAAATACATGATCTAAAATGAGTAACCTAGATTGTGTTACTAACTACAGTTTTCATTATGTAATTTGTAATCAGTAATGGACTACAATTTGTAAGTAATCTACTCAGCTACGCTACTAAAGGCTGGAATACAGTACATGACTTTAAAAATCTGAACATAATTTAAACCCTAGGCATCATACAATTGTCAACTTTGTAATACCAGACTTTAAAATCTTTGTGATCACAACAAACTCACGCAGAAATGTGTTTGCCTTGTCTAGAACGTATGAGAATTAAAGATACTGTCCTAAAATCAGCTTTTTCAGAATTTGATATCCTCTGACTGGATGGAATCTGAAGCTGTGAGTCTGTGACCATCATACACTATGTGATTTTCTATTAAATCAGTGAGCTCAAATCTGCTGACTGGTTTGAGTTTTGGCAACTAGCATCAACTTCTCCTGGCTGTGAATCAGGGCAAAAATCTAGGCAAAAATCGTGTAGTGCATTCCAGCCTTAAATTACAAGTCTCTAATGTTCCTTTACCCTTTAAAAGTGGGGTTTAGAGTGATGATAACCTGCGATTATGCTATGAATGTGTGAGAAATGGTTTTAATATCCCCTTGAATCACAGATTATCGGGGTGGATTCCACCTTCAGCCGGTACAGGATCTGGAGAGTGAACGGCAGCTCATTGAAGATCTGGAACGGCTGCGTTTGGCAGGTTTACCGACTGGACGGCTTCCTCCTCCTCGAGCTTTCACACCACTCTTGGATGTACCAGTGGACACTTACATCACAGACTCGCTCCGTAATCGTTCACTGAGTCCTGCTCGGCCCAGCTGGACACACTCAGAGTCTCCTCACGGCACGGAACGCATCGGACGCTCCCCCCAGAGAAGAGACAACGGTGTCCTCAGGACATCACACCATGACTCTTTATCCAGCAGGGGTGATTCTATTCCAGTGCGAGGGAGATCCCCTTATAGGAATGGTCATCGAATGAAAACAGACAAATCCCAGAATGGTAAAGAGGTAAAGCATACCGTAATGAGTGCACACCGCCGGAGTAGGACACCATTGACCCAGGTTTTTGCGCCTAGCTCGGATCAGGACTGGAAAGAACCAGTGAATGGACATTCAGACAGCCAAGAAACCCCACCAGAGCAGGAGTATGAACTAACCACAGTTACTATCTCTAAGACCAAACAGTCCCTTGGTGAGTTACTCGGAGTCACTGTATTCTGGCTTTGTGGCAACATTTCTCAAATGACAAACATCCCATTTCTCTCTGACCAAAATAACTTGATTATATATTTATGAAATGTTAATACAGCTTGGCTATGTAAAAGTTGCCCCCACAAAGCTAGGGTGTTTTGGGTGGTTGCCAGGTTGCTCTGCAGTTTTTTTAAATCATGTTGCTATGTGGATTATAGAATGTTCTGGGCTGCTTGGTGGTTTCCAAATTCACACACTCAAGCCTCTATTATATTTTGATCCACAGACATGGTTTAGGTTCCTCCTTCATTGTGAATCATGACATTTGTATCATTCACCAGGGAAATATGATAAATTTGATCACTTATAAAAGTCATCTCTCCTCATACTCAAAAAAAGGCCAATTATTGTCGGTAATATAAACAGTGCTTGATGAGTTACATACCAAAGTTTAATACTTTATGGTTGAGTTTTTATTCAATCGCGATTTGTGATATAGTAATATATGCACTCCAGTCTCTCGTTTGTATTATTCACCCCACTGTTCCTCGCCCTACTAAAGCCTGTTAAGACAGTAGATTTGCAGAGCATGTGATTCATTCTGGACCCACAATCCAAAAAGGCACAAAAGCTGTCTTTAAAAAGGCCTTTAAAAAGGTACTCCAATGATACCTTTTGGTACGAATACAGTTATGTACCTTAGGTACTAATATTGCACTCGTGTAAACGAGAAATATAAATCAAAGTGTAATGGTACTACCCCAGTAATGGCTTTTCTACCTTTTTTCTGAGTATGTAACGTACACTGACAAAATAAGAAATAAGAACTTTGTGGAAAAAAAACCATATAATCACTGATAGATTAGTATTAAAGAAGAGATTCTCCTTCAGTTATTCTTCTCACCTCACCAGAAGATGGCAGTGAATTGCCCAGTGAGATAATAGAGTGCACTCCCATTCAAGAAGGTCTATAATTGTCCTGGAGAAAGCTAAACGTTATTATTTCTGTTCATCTTAATGACAGTTGCTCAGCTGGTTGACATCTGCTGACATCTCTAATATGTTTAGTCTAGACTGGAATCAGCATCTGTTACTTTTATGGCACAATTAAAATGTCAGTTTTCCACATCCATCCAAATAAAAGGCCTACAGTATAAGAATATAAATGGTGTAGATGAATTGGTTATACAGTGTTTGTTTCATGCATATATAGAGAGTTGAAGTCATCATTAACATGTGGATGGCTAGATGATTCTTATTATTCTTTTTGCAGGAATAAGCATCTCAGGTGGGATTGAGTCAAAGGTGCAGCCAATGGTGAAGATAGAGAAGATCTTTCCAGGAGGAGCAGCATCTACTAGTAATGTTCTGAAGGTAACTGATCCTCATATAGACTCATCTACAGTAGGCTAAGCAGTGTTGCAGTCTAGACAAGGCTTATTTGAAACAGAACAGAAGTGTGACTGGGTTGAGTCCGACTCTAGGCCAAGACCAGAAGAAAGTCAAGTTCTCTGGTTTCTGATGTTTCTGAGTCTATTACAAGACCAAGACACTGACAATATGGCCTTGGACTCTGACTTGGGAGCATGTGGACTCTGTCTTGGTCTCAGACTTGAATGAGCTGGTTTGATCTATAACACTGATGCAAATTATGCACAGGGCATCATGTGTCCAGTGAATGACCAACCATTGTTGATTTTTGAGCAGGAAAAATTTTAAATCGAACAAGACAAAGTGGAATATGTTCTCAAGAGAAGCGTCTACAGCAACCAAGTGTCTCACACAAACTCCTTTTTCAAATTCTATACCATTGCTGCAAATAATGTATAAGGATATTGCTGGTAGGATTCATCCTAGCATTATTAGTTGATGAATAGTGTGTTTGTCACCCAATCATTATTAGGAAGGTCTGGTAATGATCAATGGCTGCAGGCCTTGTGATTTCTGTTTTGGTTACAGCTAGCACTCAGTTACGTTAGCTGAGCGCAGAGGCATTTTTATATGCTTAAGTGGTACAACTCATTCATCATTGATGAATTACATCAACCAGACCAGAAAACATCATATTTGAGTCAGCTGCTTCTTTTTAAGGAAGCTTTCTCCACATAACAACACATGATGTACATCTCTATTGGAAAGACCAGCTTGGTCCAGGCTGGTTTACTCTGGTTAGTTCTAGTTTGGTGCTGGTCTTGCTGGTAGACCATGATGGAGCTGGTAGATCAATCACGAAGCTGGATGTCACACTAGTCATTTCAGATGGTGTACTGTACAAACATTTTATGTATCACCGTGTCTACACAACATCCAGGTCTTTGCATCTGTAAGAAATGAGGGCGAAAGGTCACAGAAGTTGAGGGCACGATACCAACAGCACCTCTGTTACCCAGCATAAAAGGTTAAAACCCTGGAATCCCATGTGTGTATGTGCACTTGTGTGTGTGTTTGTCAAGAGAAGCCACATCCTTGTCGATTACAGCCTATCAGGTGACAGCATTTCCCTGGCCTGCTCTGAGAGGCTTGTGTTGCCACACTCAGGAGATCTGGTGTCAGGCTCAAAACCCCTCAGTTGCCAAGAACATCCACTCATCTCTGGCCTCCAGCTGGACTTGGTGTGAAAGACTAGAGGGTATTTCCATTCATACCAAAGGCCGACTAATTTACATTCTGCTCAATTCACTTGTTGTCTCACCCTGAAGCTGTGAGAGGTTCTTCAGAGCGGCTATCTTCACTGAGCTCTGCAGATTAACAGACCTGCAGAGGGAAAGTGTGGAGCGCCCTGTTCACATGCTTCCTGTTCCTGTTGTCTAACTGATAACTGTATTATCTGAGCGGCAAGTATGCTCCAGCAGCATGGAGGTCAGGTTTCTGTCACCCATTGTCTGCAGTCACATCCCTCTTATCAAACGTTGTTGACACGCATGGCAGACGGAGGTCAGGTGTTGTGTATGTGTTGGGGCTCCATAGAGTCTGCTCTTTCGGCTCATGTGTAATTAGTCCAGCACTCTCTTTTTCATCTTGATTATAGTCTGTTGTGTTGATCTTGATAGTCATTCTTCAGCTTATAAATACAGAGGGCTTCAGTTTAATAACAGATTTAACTATATTTGGGCATTTTCTGGAGAAAATGTCAAGGGTCTTTTGTCTGTGCAAAACTTACCACCACAAGGGGGCTTGATAACTTTTCCAGTATTAGTATTTGTTTTAAGCAATAGGGTGGTTTGAAGTGGTTGCTAGATGATGGTGATGACATGTTATATATATAAATCTGTGTGTGATTGTGTATAATAATATTATATATTAAATATATATATATATCTATATATATATCAAACCAATTGCAAGTAACTTTTAACATGCACTGGTTGGCCCAAATGTGTGAATTCAAAAGCCATGCAATCTGAAAATATTTGAAAATATGTTTTTATTCCGCTGTATGAGCGCCAAACACATTGATTTTTACTCTTCCCTGAGTCATCCTCTTTCTCTCTCTCTCTTCATGCACACAGTGATGTACTCTGCTATCCGCTGATAAATGACTCCACTTGTCCTCTGAAACCATAGAATGCTTTGGTGATTTGTTTTTAGTCAAAAAGGCAGATGGCATACAAAAAAGACTGATGATGTCCCTGTGGTCTCCTTCATGTAAGTGCTGTTTGAAGAGAATGTCAGCTTAAACAAATCTTAGGCCCCTAAATGGCCATAAAGAGACACAGAGTGTGTTGCATTAAGTATAATGTTTTGAAATACTCTTAATAATGCTCTTAAGTAGTTCTTGTGTTCTACTTTTGGGTTCACTCTCCATGACTGGAATAGTCTTAGCCATGCACGGCTCATCTGTAAGGGCAGGTGGGGCCAAAAATATTCACCCAAAACATAGACCTCTGTTTAAACTGAATAAATAATAAACTATAAATGTGTTCAGCATTCTGCAACAAATATTTTCCAAATTTTCTTGACAATTTTAAGTCATAAAGTGCGCAGGATATATTCATCGCAAGCTTCGGCAAGTACGTAAAATGATATTAAGTGGGGCAGTCGTGACAGTGCCCGAACTGCAGCCCACAAATTTTAAATGGTAAATCTGTGGTGAAAAGTGGAACTGCAGCACGCTCTAACAGCCATTTGGGCAGGTTTGAGCCTGCCCTGCTTCTTTTCATGTTACCTTATCTCGCTCCAGATCAAGACAATATCAGTCAGCTTTAGCTATGTGTGTCTGCATCAGGTCAGTAATTAGCTGGCATGTCTTTTTTTCCTATGTGGAGTAGTGATTTAAATGAATAAAAGTGTTAATCCTTTAGTTTAAATGTGCTCACGTGAAAAAAAAAAAAGTGTGTGTGCATGTGTTCAGTGATTAGACTAGAAAGACTTTAAGCTTTCTTGAGTTTATAATAAACTAGCACTACCACCCAGAATCTGCCTAAATTGACCAAAAGTGGACTGCGAAGTGGACTTCACAAGGTATTCCGCCAGATTCCAATCCGAAGGGAGCGTACATGTTCAGTTCGAAGGGCACTGCAAACGTCATAAGCAATAAGGGCACATCGATATATCACTTCACAGGAAGTGGAGAGGGAAATCACCCAACCGTCATTGCGCACCGTGTTACCAGTTAGAACTAACAATGGAGCAGAGCCGTTGAAAGAGTTTTTTAAAGGCTCTGCAATGGAGCGGTTGCAATAAATGTTGTTATTATTATACAAATTATTTATAGTATTTAGTAGCATAGTAGGATTCATAGTATTTATGAATGGTTATGGCGATGAATGTTATATTTGCATATTGTATTGTATGAATAGGTGAAACAAAGTTAAACCAGTGAGAAACAGCTGAGGCTCTGTCATTTTTTATTTGACTTTATTTACCACAGGAGAGTTAAATATAAGGCTGCATGTAGGAAAGAAAGCGCACGAGATGAGACCACTACAATCTGTTAACAGTATAAACATATACATTTTGACTATATTTATACACATTTGTATATAAATTTGAAAGTAAAATAAATTACAATATGTTCATAATCTGTGTGACCCTGTCATTGCCTTTCTTTGAGGACATTCCAGGGCGTTCCAAATGAGCGATTATTGTCAGAGAAGTCCACTTCAACAGATATCCTGTGCTTAGGGAGTAGGGAGCAGTCAACACTGCGTAGGGACCCTGTCAATCGGAACGCACCTCAGGAGCCGCTAAAGTTGTGGGCTAAATTGTAAGCCTACTTGTATGAGGAACTTAAATGTCAATTTTATAGTAAATTATATTTTATAGCATGATATATAACTGGGCATTAATTAAAAGGGTCATGAACTGCCTTTTTTATTATTTTGTACTGTTCTCTGAGGTACACTTATAATGTCATCAAGATTTTTACAACAGAAACATCATAATTAAAAATTAATTCTGTCCTGTTTTGACCCCCCTCATCAGAGCGCTCCGTTTGAATAGGTGTGGCGGATTGTAGACTCGGAAGTAAACGCCCACTGCTATGATTGGCTAACAGTTGTGCGTGTTTGACAGCCTACATCCGTCATAGATGGACGCTGCTGTGATTTAGGTTTAAAACGCATAAATACTCAGTACATATCAAACGATCTGTAATAACAGACAAAGCAATAGTGACCACGTAATAAAAGCAGCTCCTCACACTTGTGTTGCGACATTACTGTCTGATCCAATATAGTCGGCACAGCATCGTCTTTTAGTTTCAGTCTTTTTGAAAACCCTTTGTGGAAGTGTGCCTTGTTTGTAAATGAATCCGCGGTAAAATTAAGTGAATAAAGGACAGTTCTACTGAACTTCATTAAAAATAAAGTTAATCCACTCTTTCCTAATGTTGGGATCAGAAGGAAGGCGAAGCAAAGAGTTGGTACTGCACAGTGTCTTGTTGTCTTCGGAGCATCTTTATCGTTTTGTTTCTGCGTAGACCTGCGTCTGCCTGTCTCATTATTTATACTACAATGTGTGAATTGGTGGGCGGGGCTAAACAGGCAGTGATGTAGAAGCAGGCGTTGATCTTCTTCTGCGGAGGTGGTGATTAGCCACACTATTACATCATAGAACTTTCCACAAGCTGTTGTTTTGGCAGATTGGCTTCAATATAAGCTGTTTTTAGACTAATGAGAAAGTTTTGAGTTCTGAAATTTACGGAATTGGAATCAAAAGATCCCTTGGAATTTTGATTTCTCAATTCATGAGACCTTTAAAGGGATAGTTCATCCAAACATGAAAATTCTGTTATCATTTACTCACCTTCACGTAGTTCCAAACCTTTAGACATTCTTTCTTCTGTCAATCACAAAAGAAAATATTTTGACAAATGTCACATCTACGAAATGTGTGTGTGTGGTGTGTGTGTGTGTGTGGGGGGGGGGGGGAAGCAGTGGTCAACAACATTCTTCAAAATATCTTCTTTTGTGTTTCGCAGAAGAAATTACACTCTTAGCTGAAAATAATGAGCCAAAATAATAAATGTTTTCCAGTTCTATTTAAGTGAGAATGAACAGAGAAATATAATGTCTTTATAAGAGGACAACAGTGTTTGTTCTGACCAATGAAGAGCATGAAAACAGACCCTGACCGCTAAGGATGGGTGTAGAGAGTTCACTAAACAGGTGCATCCTGGTAAGAGATCGTGACTGAGGAAATGTGCCTACTTTGTACTTTTTTCCTGGCAGGAAAGACATAATTCCAAAGACAGGCTCCTGCATCTGTGTGTGTGTTGAACTTTTGGGTTATGCTCACCTAGAGACTGGGGTACATATTTACTTCTGCTCACTCTGATTTGACTGTTTCACTCTTTAACTTAGTTTTATGCTGTTAGTGGTGTCAGAGATAGGAAAATGAGTTTAGATTGATAGAGTTTAAGTAAGTTTAGAGCTTATGGATATGCCATGTGTTTTTGACCTGAAAGACTCAAACATCTGTGCTTCTGGTCTGCCAGTGGTTACAATCACAGAGAAAAACATCCATTTCTGAAGTATAATAAGCTGATGTCATCCACTGGCAGAGCCTTGACACACACACACACAGTGTGAAACAAGCCAGATGAGATCATTCACAGGTATTAACGAAGGAGAACAAAGGAAACGTGTGGCATCCTGTGCCTGCAGCATCTGCTTTTTCCTGCCATTCAGACAGCGCACGCCTGTCTGCGCTCTGCCAGAAATACTCAGGGATGCGTCATGAAAATAGACATCTGCATTAATGATCAAGACCTACACCTGAACTTTTCTAGAAATCCCTTTTTTTGTGTGTGCGTACAGGCTGGATTCGAGCTGGTGTCGGTAGATGGAGAGTCCCTCCAAGGTGTTACACATCAGCATGCGGTGGATGCCATTCGAAGGGCTTTCAGCAACAAGGCCAAAGACCCCATGGAGTTTATCGTCAAAGTTCCCAAGAACCCGACAAAAACTCTGAAAGCCATAAAGTAGTAAAGGCCTCGATATACGTATGGCAAAGTTCTCTTTCATTCTTCACTTGAATTAAAAGAAGTTTGAAATATATGAGCTGTGGTAAACTGTTTGTAACCCTCATGATGCCACCCACACTGCTGAGAGTAGCGATTAGATATGTAAATAAGTGCAGCACACTCTTCTCTCAATAACAAAATAAGCAGTACAAAAATGACAGTGGTGAGAAAACAGCAGTTTAAGGAATAGTTCACCCAAAAGTGAAAATTTGCTCAAGATTTACTCATTTAGCTTCAGATTTACCCTCAAGGCATCTAAGATGTAGATGAGTTTGTTCCACAGATTTGGAGAAATAACATCACTTGCTCATCAATGGATCAGTGAATGGGTGCCGTCAGAATGAGAGTCCAAACAGCTGATAAAAACATCACAGTAATCCTCAAGTAATCTACACGACTTTAGTCTGGATAGTGTGAGGGTTAGTAAATTATCAGCAAAATTTCTGCATTTTTGGGTGAACCATTCCTTTAAGAAAGCATCTGATCATAGCGAAGTGGATATGTTTGCACAAGCTCTGCAATTTGGCACTCCAGTCAAGTCATGTCATATTTACATAGCTTTATACAAAAGATAAAGCAAGCAGATTTACAGTACTAAACATGAAACAAACAGTATCAGTGTCACTTTCGATTAGAATTGCAACTTCAGATCTCCAGTGTGTTTCATGTTTTTACTCATGTCTGATCTTGACAGCCTGAACAGAAGAAATTAACAGAAGAAGATTTCACCATCAAAGAAGGCAGAGCCCCAGAGCACATTTATCTACTGTATTACATTATCGTCATGGACCAATGGTAGTTTGAAGAAGGTGTTTACAGCTGAAGCAAATTTTTCAGTCAAGCTACTTTGAATTCCTGAAACAAACTCTTACTAACATTACGCTTGATTTTGTTCAAAATGACCACACCAGTTCTTGAATTTTGCTTGAAGTATATCGGGGCCTTGGTGCTGCAGGGTATAAACGGTAGACACTTGCTTGGTTTGAAAGAGAAATCATGCCATCATGTCCGGTGGGGGTCCCTGAGCAAGAATCCAAAAATGGGCTTCCAGCAAGTGCTATTGGCCATTCACAGATGCTGACCTTTTCCCTTGCTGTTGAGTTATTTGCTTTTGAATCTATTCCTTTTCTATTTTCAGTTCATTCTATAAAATCTAATAAAACAGTCATAACTCATCATTTCTACCATTAAAGTATCTGAAACCCTGTATAAACATGTGATATTAAGGGTTTCTATTTTTGGTTGCGATTTAAGCCTGTAGCTAGATAAGAGCGCACTGGCATGACATGCTGATAATCATAAGTCATAACACTACCCATCCATCCGGGTTACAGTTATGCCTGAGAGAGATTACTCCACAATATGGATTGAGATTGAGATTAGGTCTTTTTTTTTTCTTTTAAATTGGTTTGGTTTAGTGAATGTCTGGGGGATTATTACAAATGAGGATCCATGTCTCAGTTCACATCCTGTGCTCTAAGAGAATTTCTATTTGTGGCAACTTATGCTTATACTTAGCATTTTTTATATTTGTGCCTTAAAGCTGCACATATGGACTGTGCAATTAAGATCTAAACGTTGTGATGATTGTAGGATCAGTGTTATATACTGATCGTTTTTCTCTGTAGGCCTACGCATCTGCAAAGCATCTGGTCTACATTTTTGCAATTTGTTTTATTACAAAAGTCATTGTGTGATTATAAATAAAAGGGTTAAATATTGCCGGTTTCCATTGTGTATGCTCTTTCGACTCTAATTCTGATTCTAAATGATAAAGTACAAATTATTAAAGATACCCTATTGTAACCTCTAGTGGTTGAAGCATAGAACTACAAGTTAATGCGGAGGAACATTGTTTTGATTACGCGAGTTGTGCTTTGGTTATTCTACGCCCGGGGTCGTCACATGTGGTTGCCGCAAGCCTCCTTTGTCGAATCCGCCGGCCGCACTGTTCTCAAGCCCATGCCTCTGCTCACTCAAGCCCTCCGGCCGTTCCTCACTCTAGCCCCCGGCCTCTGCTCACTCTAGCCCTCCGGCCGTTCCTCACTCTAGCCCCCGGCCTCTGCTCACTCTAGGCCGCCGTGTGTGACGCTGTGTTGTGTTGTGAAAGCGAAACTACTTTGTTTGGCTTTCAAAAAGTGGCCACGACTAGAAATCAGTGGTTAAGTTGTATTTACAACACTGTTCCAGAACACTTCAACCCAAATATTCAGATGTGTGCAGCACATTTTATGGAGGACTGTTTCCTGATCCTGGTAGAGTAGACTACAATGTTCTGACTCACAGACTGTAAGTACGTTTTTTATATTTAAAGAGTTTTTATATTTTTTATATTTAAAGCGAGTTTTTTGGGCAGTGTAGAGTAGGGCTTGTTGTTTGTCATTTCTCGATCACAAATGCAGACATGGTTTTAATACGCAGCGCGATATGCAACGCAACGCTTAAAAAGACAGTATAAGTCATTATAATCCATAATTATGTCCCCACTGGATGCAACGAATACCTCATTTATGGGTTTTAATGTTTTTGTCTCGTCGCTCCGGCCTGACAGGGCATCATCAGAGTATGGTAGGGGCGTAACATTTCCGTCACACGCTTGAGGTATTCGGCCAATCATAACGCACTGGATAGCTGGCCAATCACAGCACACCTCACTTTTCAGACCGATGAGCTTTGTAAAAATCGATGTGTTTCAGAAAGGCGGGGCATAGAGGAGAAACAATAATGTACAGTATGTGGAAAATAATGTGTTTTTTGAACCTTAAACAGCATAAACACATTTCATTACACCAAATACACAAAATAATGTTCTTTTTAGCAACATCATATGGCCCCTTTAAAGAGGATTTAAGGATTAAAGAAAGACGATATATGACAAATATAACAAATATAATTGTTTTAAAATAACATTACAAATGCGTGCCAGTGTGCTGACATTAAAATTAACCATCAAGATTTCGTATCAGTTCAGGAAAAAGAGTGTAAATCGTTTTAACTCGGCTAGTAGGCTATTTATAGACAAACATAATAGTAGTACTAGTAAAAAGTACTAGTAGTAACTGGTTTGGAGTTTGGCATTGTTACCAGCATTTACCAACATTGTTTTGTTAACCCAGTCAATGCTCAGAAAATGTGATGCTTTGTAAACTAAAGCCAAGCTGGTGTTGATTCATGTTTTATTACACACAATGTCACTTTCCCTTTTTGTTTGCAAACTCTTTTCAGTTAAAGGTTCATTTGTTGTAGTTTCAAGCAACACCTTCCACCAATAGTTGTGTGGCTGGTTTGATGTAAACACACAGGGAGGAATGACAGAAACATGCAGTTTCTTGCGAAATCGGTTTTGACAGTTCTAAAATTATTATAGTCTCACTGTAGTAATAAGGGTAGGGCACAAAAAAATTTGGAAGATGTATTCATGGTGTACTTGCTTGTGTTATTATACAGTAGTTCTTCAACATGCATTTCTAAACATTTTATAATTAGAATATGAATATAATAGGTTTAAACGAAGCTCTAAAAAATTTTAAATAAAATTTTGACTTTATTTTGAAAATTTAGTTGTACATTTTCAAAAACACCAGACTCAAAATGAGGCAACTTTCTTTAATTAAAAACAAATTTTTACAAGAAATATACAATAGGAAAATATACATACATGACTACAAAGACTACAGATTGACAAAGGAAACATACACAAGCACATACATGAGGGCAAAAAGATTCAACGTTAATTTGCTTTGGTCTATTCACAGTGGTTACACCTTCAAGATATTTTGTGTGTTGTAAAAACAAATATATTGAATATGTCAATAATATTACAATATGAGGAATATTTACACATGTATTTTTTAGGGGAGTGATTGACATGTCAGGAAGAAATGCACAGGACATTGTCCAGGGTTAAGAGAGCTCTTCGTACACTAATAACATATCTGTGCTACAGAGATGAACCTGACAACATGAGGGATGATAATCTGAGCAGAGTGAGAAAAATATGGCATCATATCTTCTGATTCTCAGGTAGTCGATGATGAATGTAGATAAAAATGAACAGAAGCAATACAAGACTAGACTATTCATAAACAGTGAACCATTCTGGCCAATACTGAAATTAATAATTTGTCCTTGAATGAAAAGAATATTAAGATGATTATCACATAAATAAAGTGTCAGCGTTACTGTAAGATCATTGAGAGTATATTACATTGTTTTGTAAAAAAAAAAGGGAAGCCCTGAGTGAAAAAATATGTATATGTAATGCTACATGTTATGATCAGAGAAGAACATACTAAATACTCCAAGAGAATATGAAAGCACTTACTACTGTATGAAATACTGTCAGAGCTCCCCATGAACATGCTATGGCAAATGACCCCTCTGGACAAAAAGGTGTGAAATACGCCATTCATATTTATTAACCCCAAAAAGTTACCTGTGTCACCACAAAATAGCTTGAGGTGCTATATATAAAAATATACATCATATATATATTTAATTGTTCCTCTCTTTTTTAAAGAATCTGTTCTGTAAAAACAACAAGTTTATATAGTGTATATATCCCTTTAACAAAATGACCACAAACATTTGATTAGTATTTCTCAGTTTGTATGCAAGTCTAATAATCATAATATCTATGCATTCATCTACTATGTCATTACAGAGCAGAACTGGTTGGGAAAAACCTACCAGTTGCCCTGTGTGATGCCATAACGTGACTCGACGCCAGACTGTCAGGCCACACAAATGCTACGGTGTCATGCACACATGCTATTCACTCTGTACAGTGTGCATGGCAATACCCACAAAGAAAAGAAAAAATACATTTGCCTCTATATTTGCTAGTTATATCTGCTAATATATCATCTAATTATAAAAATAACACTTCTACATCAGTGATTAGTATCAAATGTAACGTAAGCAGCAGGGCTGTGAGATGAGAGGTGACAGTTCTTGCTGCATAGCGCCGTAAATAGCTGAGAAGATATGACACAATGTTATTAAAGACTTAACACCAGCACAACTAGAACACCAAGAATAAATGCAACAAAACTGCAGATTCTGTGACTTAACATGAGATGCTCAATAGAGTGCCTCCAAGTCTCTTCCCATCAGTGTTAATGCTGGTACAATGGGCGAGGCAAGTAGTGTGCTCTGTACTATATAGGATATGAGAAACTCAATGAAACCCTTAGCCTACATGCTGTATTTCGTCCCATTGGTCCTTTAATCTCATAGCCATTTCAGTATATTTCGTTGCAGGGACAGTCTTTTCTGGTTGGATTACACTAATTGAGGCTGCCAATTAAGTAATTAAAGTAATCAAATGAATCTCAAATAACTGCATACATCAATATTTGTTGAGAAAAAAATCCAAATATGATAGCAGGCATGTAAAGTATTGAATGTAATTTTTTTTATTTTGATATCATTAAACATAAGCCCATCATTGGTCTGCAGTTCACATCAACCCATTTAGAAATTGGATTTGTCAATCTGCCCAAGGTAGTTCACAAAGGACACATTCTAGCATTCGCTCTATGCTACAAATGTCTTTGGCCATTATGTCGCATCTTGCTGTTTATGTCAACATCTTATACTGCAAAGTAGCTGAACTTTAAAAATAACTTGAGAGCCCTGCACATCTGCACCACTGAGTAGATGATTTTGAATGGAAAAACACGTCTTTTGTGAACTTCCTGTGTAAAAAAATTCACATTTCAGGTCAACGGGGGATTAAATGAGATATATTTTTGCGTGACTTTTTTTTTTTTTTTTTAGAATTAAGCTAAATTACAGCCCTAGTTGTACTATAGGGGTTTGTCAGGAACAAAGCACCATCTTTGAGGACATCCTTCCCTTCACCAGTGGCATCAATTAACTGCTGTTCACAGTCATTGTACATTCATCTGAAGTCCCTCACAGGTTTCCGAGGCAGGAAGTGATCATAAAGATGTCTAAATACAAACGTTCCATGTTTTACTGGCCTCCGCAGACATCACAACAAAAACTTGCCTTGAACATAAGTCTTTCTGAAATAGTGTGGAGAAGCATGCCAAGCACAGTGAAAATTCATTTTGCGATGGCAGAGTGAGATGTGGGTTAGATTTCAGTGGCAGTGATCTCCTCGAAATGGATCTCATTGCTACGCATGTCAAACTCCTCCATGTCCCTGTTCTCCAGCTCAAGACTAAGTTCCCTCATCACACGTTCTAGGTCTCGGTTTCTGCGGTACATCTGGATGTAGTTCTGCTGCAGCTGCTTCTGGTAACGGATCACCTTGTCTTTCTCCTCCTGCCACACCCTGCGTTCATCCTCAAAGGCCTCCAGCTGGTCCTCACTCCGCCTCCTCTCATACATCAGCTCAGCCCGCAGTCGATCCACCTGCTGACGGAGACCATGAAGCACATCCACGCTCTGACGCTGCATCTTCGCTTCATCGCTCTCGTATGCTAGAAACTGCTCTTCTCTGCAGTTGTCCCGGAAAGCAGGGCTAATCCCATGTGCAATTCCTCCACGGCTTTGGGGAAGGGGCAAGCTCATGCATTGACCCTTAGAAGGAAGAGTTTGGGACGGATGCACTGCCAGGGCCTCTTTAAGACGGAGGGACTCTTCCTCCAAACGGCCCACCTTCTCCCGCAGGAGCTCCGCTTCGCTTTTACGACGCTGCAACTCATTCTCGCAAACTTCAAGTTCGAGTGTACGAGTGCGGGCTGTGGCGTGGGCTTCCTGCGAGCGAGCCTGGCTAGCTTGAAGCTCCGAACGAGCCTCTCTCAACTGGGCCTTTAAAGCAATAATCTCGCTGGCCTTCTGCCCAAGATCAGCCTGTACGTCCTTCAGCTGCTGCTTCAGCAGAGATATCTCACCTGACTTCTGACAGACCTGCAATACAGAAGCATTCAAGTTCATTGAATGTAATTATTGCTCTTTGCTAGATCTAAATGGCTATGAGGTCTTACCTCCCACTTTGTCTCTTCTAGACGAGGACCTAGCTGAGTCTGCTCCATCTCAAAAGAGGCACATCTCTTCTCCAACGCCTCCCGTTCCTGCAGCAGTTGGGAGAAGTCCTCTTGCAGTTTCTTCTTCTCCTGCTGCAGCTGAAACACCTGCAACTGCATGACCTGTTGCGCCCGCTGTGCCTTCAGCTGCACCTGCTTCATTTTTGATGCACAGCTCTGCCGAAGGTCCTCCAACTCTTGCTCGCAACGCTTCTGTTTCTCCTCATACACCTGCATGGAAAAGATACAGTACATGATTTTACTTACGTTGTATCCACTGTATCTAACAATTCCCTGTCAAATGGCACTAATAGCTGGTAGAAAACTGTGATTGTCACCTGACAGATGGCTGCCTCGTTCTCATCCAGGTTGTCCCTGAGTTGCTGCAGCTCCAGGTCTCTTTCCCTCAGCTTCTCCTCAAGTTCCCGAATGACGCCTTCATACCCTTCTCCTGGAGCCGGGGAGCGGCCACACGATCCGCTGTCTGAGAGGGGCTGGCCACGGCCACTTAAAGACCCCGTGCTCTTACTGGATGATGACCGACCACTGTCGGAGTTAGAGTGTCCGTGGCCACCGCCGGAGCGTGTGGTTTCCATGTGCCCGGTGGGTACCTCGCTCTGTGCCAGGCTGTACCCTGTGCTGCTGTAGGTGGGTAGGCTGGAGAGTGAGTTGCGGCCTGAGTCAGACATAGTGCAGGACTGGCTACTCCGTGCGTTGCGCCCCCCACTGTAAGAGTTACGCTTCTCCGTACAGCCAAACCCTGCTCCAGTGCCAGGAAGTAAGAGGTTGAGGCTGCCCTGGCTTTCAGACAGACTGCCCCCTGACCGTGGAGACAGGTATTGCACAGAGTTGCGATTCTTGGGCACAACAGGCTTAAAGGCAGTGGGACGGATCAGTATCTTCTCCATACTCTGTGATCAAAAGTAAATAGTATTTTAACTAAATACACATGTATTTCAACTAAAACACTAACTACACTACAGTTCAAAACTTTGGGGTTGGTAAGATTTTGTATTTTTTTGAAGGATATGCTTACCAAGACTGCATTTATTTGATCAAAAATACAGTAAAACAGCAATATTGTGAGATATTGTTACAATATAAAGTAACTATTTTGTGTTTTAATATATTTTAAAATATAATTTACTCCTGTGATGGAAAAGCTAAATTTTTAGTATCCATTACTCCAGCCTTTAGTGTCACATGATCCTTCAGAAATCATTCTAATAGGACGATTCTGATGCTCAAGGAACATTTCTTATTATCAATGTCATTATCCTTTTCTTTATAGAAACCATGATTTTAATTTTAAGAATTCTTGTTGAATATAAAGTTAAAATAACTTTTTTGTAACATTATAAATGTCTTTACTGTCCTTATTGTGTCCTTACTGAATAATTATTTTTTCAATAAAAAATCTGGCGGACTCCAAATTTTTGAATAGTATGATTTTTTTTTTGAAAAAGCATGAAGCCAACAACAGCAACCACTATTTTGGTTAAAGGTGTATCTGAGGTGTCATTGAATAAATGTGTACAGTAAGTGATGGCATATTGACATATTGCAATGATTAAAGGCTCTCTTCGATCAATAGAAATTAATAGCCAATTAGATGTACTGCCCACTGTGTGTAATGAGCATCAACAAAACTACTGTTCTTTACAGTAAGACAAATGAATGAGACCTTGACATATAACAATGGGCAGAATTTTGAATTAGTTAATAAAATAAATGGTCTAGTTAAAAACAACAAATGTGTAGCTTGTACTACTTTTAAAGCACTTGTGCTTATTCTTGTTTGAGCTGTAAGGATTTTTCTTTTATGCATACCTCCCAAACACCCCCAGACTCACCTTTTCCAGCCTGCCTGACACTGGGACGAGTTTGGGAGGAGGGCCACCAATGTTACCATTCATGCCTCTGTTATCAGGAGACTCTTCAGTATCACTGGACGGGCTGCACGTGGTCACATGATTATCATTCCAGTCGCCCACTGGTTCGTCACTCAAATAGCCATAGTTGCCATTGCCAGCAGAGATGAGGGCAGAGGACCTGTTCTTAGCTGGTAGAGGAGGTTGGCTGGTGAGAAGCTGCTCCTGTGAGCTGGCGCTGCGCAGCGTGCCTTCTTGCTGTCTGAAGCAGCTCGTAGCTGGTGTGGGTTTGCGATACTTGCCGCCAAAGTCGCTGGCAGCTCGGCAGTGACGCTCCTGGTAGGTACGTCCAGAGATGAGGCTGCTGACAGAGCCCATGGTGCCTGCCGCGGCTACGGTGGCGGAGTGAGACACTGAGCAGCACTGCTGAACGTCAGGGCTGGGTTTGGGGTGATCAGTGGGCACAGGCAGTGCCTGAACTAGAGCCATGGCGAACACAGACCCAGGACACACACTCTGTGGACAAAAAAAACAGGAAGACAAGGAATTAAGATTACTGTCTAAATGGGCAGATTGTCATGTAACCTTTAAAATGGATCATATAATTTTAGGTCATATAATTGCACAGTTTTTATTTCAAACACAAAAGAATCTTGAATCTTTAGACATGGCCACTTGACCAAAGTGGTGCAATTTCTCCCTGTAACTTTACACAATATTGCCACAGAATGAGATCATGGTCTTATTACAGGTTTTTGAATTTAAGTGCCTTACCACATGAGATCAAAATTCAACTTCCATAGCCTTTAGTCAATGTCTGTTTTCTTTGAGACCATCTATATTGTACACTGTAAAAAAACATTTTTATCTATGTCATCTAATATATTATTAGTATATAATTACTAATTAGTTAGCAATTTTATAGATATAATAGATATTATATATATACACTCACCGGCCAATTTGTTGGTACCACCTTATAGTACCGGGTTCAACCCTTCCTTGCTTTCATCAGAACTGCCTTAATTCTTGGCATAGATTCAACAAGGTGCTGGAAGCATTCCTCAGAGATTTTTGGCGCTTTTCCACTGCATGGTACAACTCGGCACGGCACGGCTCGGCTGTGGGGGGTTTCCACTGGGTACAACCTGTTACTGCATTGTTTCAGTACCACCCGGCTGCGGTTCCAAGCGAGGAGCCGTACCATTGCCAAATGTGAAGTGTAATCCTGCTGATCATGCTTTCCCGGAGGAATCGTCACTTCCTGTGCCTATGAACTGGACACGGGACACTAGTACCGCGAGATTAAACAGCACAGCCAGCGAGGATCAAACGCAACCTTTTTTTGAACGAACACAACAGTTTCGAATGAGCGCACCTTTTTTTTAAACAACAAAATAATGGCTGTTTCGTGGTCTGTTAATTAAGTACACACGTTCCTCTCGTTGATAGCCGAGGAGCGGATCCAGCGAGAACTTGATGGGACGACACGGAATGAAAAAGTTTTTCAGGAGTCACGGCAATAGAGGCGGCGCAACTATATAACGACATGTGAATAATCCCACCCACTCCAAAGCGATACTAAACTGCAGTGGAAATGCAAAACGGAGACGAGCGAGCCATACCATGAAGTGGAAAAAGCAACATTGTTTCTTAATGACATGGTGGCATCACGCAGTTGCTGCAGATTTGTCAGCTGCACATCCATGATGCAAACCTCCCATTCCACCATATGCCAAAGATCCTCAATTGGATTGAGAAATGGTTGTAAGTGAAAATCAGCATTTTCTGAAATTCTCAGACCAGCCCATCTGGCACCAACAACCATGCCACATTCAAAATCTCCTTTCTTCCCATTGCTTGGTTACAGAGCACTTGAAACCAGTGAACCTAATAAGGGCCGGGTTGGAGTATAGTATATATATATATTTATATATATATCTATATATATAGATTCATATAGATATCTGATAGATATATAGCAATGCGTCACAATAACTGCCATTTCTACTCTTTTTCCCCATCCCATTTGAACTTGAAAATTTTTAGTAGTTGGATTTTTTTGTTAGTTGCCCCCCCACAACGTAACGGGTCACCTGTATAGACAAAATTAACTTAGCATATAGATGCAATTTAAACTTATAGTGTTTCTCTTTTCTGAATGTCCCTCACCCTAATACCACCTGTTAATGACTAGCAATAGCAAACAGCACATCTTGGTTCATGGTTGTAAGCTAAATCAAAGGCTATTGGTTATTTAAACAAAAGGATGACATGTCCCACACAGTTTTCTGTTTACATAGAAATTTGCTAATTACAGATCCTAGGGCTGTTCATGTATTATTATTATTATGTAATTATAATGTAAATATAATCAATTAAAAAATGCTTACAAGGGCAAAATGGTAATGGTGCCCTTTGCAGGGATTGAACAGCATCCTTTAAGCTTTGGAACTAGTGGGCACTAACATACTTGTCCATCTCACCAAAGACACTTTTCCTTAATAATGTTCTACTATTACATGCCATAACTGTACAGCCCTTGGTTAGCACAGCATAAAATGAATGAGCAATGTAACAGCTCAATTAAAAACAGATAAGCAAGCATTAGCAGTGAGTTATGTGTTTGTGAATCAGTGTTAGAGTTTAATTCTCGGATGGGCATTGAGGGGTATATATTTAGCCTGCTGCAGTGTGCTAAGAGCAGTCTGACCATGTGGAATAATCTGCAAAGAGCCTGCCAGTCCAATCAATTACACACACCCTCAGTGCACTTCTGAACACACTCCCAATGCACTTCAAAGAGCCACATGCAGGAGGAACACACAGTCTTGAGTCGCCAGGAGAGATCAGACTGCACTCCCATCCCAGTGACCTCTCTGAAACCGGGACAGACAGGCAAAGAGAAAGCCAGCGCCAGTCTGACTCAGACTTCTCATAAGACATTCCTTGTTCTGTTCACTCATCCACATGCAGCCCCCCACATGCCATTTTAGCTGAGGTTTGAATTCTGATGAAGTCAAAGTAGCAGACTTAAGCATGGGAGGACAACGTTTCTGTTGTCTCAACCTTCCCTTTCTGTCCATCATACCATTGTACCATGTACCATTACCGTCTGTGGGGAAGAATTCATATTTGGGTGAATACCTGATGATCTTATGGCCTTAATAAACCAATATGGACCTATTTAACCCTTATTATTAATATTTTTCTAACTACTGGAATTGTACATCCCTACCTTAATTCACTCCTACAAGTGTATACTCTCTCCTGTCAGCAACTTAATAAGAGATGCTTTGTTGTTCCTTCACACCGAGGCACAAAGTCACTCTCCAAAACTTTCACCCTATCTGTTCCTCTCTGGTAAAATGAGCTGCCAACCTCCACTGCTGAGATCACTTCTTTCAAGAAGCAGCTGAAGACACAATCCTCATTTTTCCTTTGGATTTCTATTCAACCAACTGCATGAGGTTTATCCTGTGATGCTTTTTAAACAGTATTGCAGGAGTTCACCTGTATGCTGACCACTAGTTGGCTTCTTTTATATAAGTATATGGTCCATATATAACATAACATAATAATATAATATAATATAATCAATTTAAAAAGTAAAAAAAATATTTTATGTTACATATATTCACCATGGGCCCCCTGGAGTACCTTGAATGCTCTAGAGGATAGACACTTCTTGTCTAAAAGGTTGGAGGGTAGATTCTGCTACGTTCCTCTAAATAAATCCAGGTGCATACTGACATGGCAACGGGAATTTCTCTGTCACAGCTGAGAATGTGGATATTAATATTAATAGCAGAGTACTTGGATAAAACAGTGCCGTGAATGAGATTAAACAGAAAGTTTGAGAAAGAGGGATAGCGTGACACCCTGAGAGTAACAGTTTCCAGGGCGGCTCTCTGCGAGTGCTTACGCACATGGTTCTACTAACGTGGTTATCAAGTATTTCTGCTTCAGCGCTTCTTATAAAGTATGTTCCTGCAGCCAGTCCAGATCTCTAACTGCACTGTGGCTCTGCTGCAGGGCACAACAATCAGCCCTTAATGCAAACAAACACCAACTATGACAAAAAACAACAAGCAACTAATTGTACAAAAGTGTTTATACTGGTCCAGTGTTTGAGGACATTCAGGTTCAACTTACTCTGAGAGGCATTGTGCACAATTATAATTACCTGCTCAAATCTGAATTTCTTGTGTGACTGTTTCATCACACTGATTCTGTTGTTTCATATCTAAATGACATAAAATTGCCTAAATTTCAACCTGACTCTTCAAACTGAAGTCAAATTGCACAAAAAAAATAAAAATCTTGACACACATATCAATTTCCATTTTCAGAATTTAAAATGTCAGATTCAAAGTGATTTTAGCTGTTCACTCAACAATAAATCTGTCACTTGAGGGGAAAACGGTTTGGGCTGCAATCTTAGAGTGTGTCCAAGAGCAGAAAAAGACTAGGTCACATCGTGCTGGAATCATCATGGATCACTTCACTCTTTTTAAACTCAATTCCAACTTAATTCCACCCCCTCCTCAAAGCCAGTCCTTCCCCTTTGTTTAAACCCAACCTACACCATTCCCACCCAGATTCCAACTGTTACCCTAAAGTTACCTCAAAATGAGCTGCATGGCCTCCAAACCACTCACAGAGCCTCAGTACATCATGCACCTCGTACAACACACTAACCCAAACAGATCCCTGGACATTCTCCCACAGCCTGTGAAGATATAATGAGAGGATCCCCTCAGGATCAGCCCCTTTCAACCTACATTCAACCCTGTGAACTTCCAACCAGCTGGTCAGAGACCCGTCCCCTGCTGAATGTCCCCAGATATCTCTCCTCAGTTCCTCCTCATTGCAGTCAGAGATCTCAAAGGCTAATTATGTTGCGCTCCTCCATCTCTGCTAAGGTTACTGAAATTCCTCTTCCATATAAACTCCCTCCAACCCCTAACCAGCCGTGTGTGAAAACTATTCACTTTGGTTTTGTTTTGTTATATATTGTCTAATCTTTTGAAACTTAAAGGGGTCATCGGATGCGAAATTCCCTTTTACATGTTGTTTGAACATAAATGTGTGTTGGCAGTGTTTATACACATCCACCCTATAATGATAAAAATCCACTAAGTATTTTTTTTTAATCCCTACAAATAATATCCCCTTTCTCAAATCAAGCCGTTCTCAGCTTCTTGGCTGTGTGACGTCATACAGACCCAAGCCCCTCCCACGATTGTTGATTGACACTGGTGTTTTACCTTTGACCCGCACCTGAGTGAGCTGTCATCAGTCCGTCATTGTTTCGACGCTGGAGCAGATGTAGACAAGAAAGGCTCCTAAGTGATTGAGGTGTTTTGTTATTGGATGTAATAATGAAGAGAGCAGTCGTTATTTACTCTTGACATCTGAGCCGCTGAAGACGTAGTGGATTACCTTTGTTTTTTGAAGGGAATGCGCCCCCCCCCCCCCACCCCCTCCTGTGATGATATTATGATTCTCATAGCCTTGAAAGCAGACACCAACACTTCAAATTTGTAAATAACCATTTTATATGATGACTTAATTAAGTATGATACATCATATGCAGTAGGCATTTGAATATGTAGGTTTTTTTTATATTATTTTTTATGTATTATTAACATAAATGTATTATTTACCAGATACAGGCAGTGTTATTTGCTCTCTGATATACAGATATTACGTACTGATTCATATTTTGACTGACTTTTTATATTTTCAGTTTAATTTTTAGTTTTGTCACTTGTGATGTGCTTGGCATTTTTATGTACAAGTGTTTTTAAAAAAGTATTTTCTAGAGCATTATATTTTTAAATGTCAGTTTTAATTGAGTATTTTGTACTTGAAATTAAACTTATTGCAGCCAAGATTCAGATTTTTTGTTTGTTTAACTTATCATTAATGAAAATTAAATGTTAATAATATGAAATTTTAATTTATATAATATAATATAATAATATACAAACGCAAGCATCCTTCTCACTCTCGCTCAGTCTTCTTTGATCTCTCCTGTCTCAACAGTGAGAGAATAGTGCATCTCTCTGCTGCAGGTGTTTCTAATCAAATTCCACAGGGAGGTGGCTGGTGGCTGAAATCTTGTTATGATAAGTCTTAATAGCGCCTCTGCCGCTGGAAAGGATTGGCGAGGTGTGAATCCCCTGGGAATCACGGAGCTTCTCTGTGGAGTCTGAAGCAGAATAGGATGGAATGCCAGCATTGAGCCTGGAACCCAGCAGAGCTCCAAATCTCCGGGTAGAAATCCCTAAACCCTTAATCACATTTGGTCTCTGTTTGGTTCAAGTGTAGTTGCAGGGGTAGGATATTTGATGTGTGTGAAGATTCCGATCAAAGCCTCTTCCCATGGAGACGTTAGACATGACATTGTGGCATCCAACACCAAAGCCTTTGTTCTGATAACGGCAGGCTTTTCCCATAACTGTGCAAGTATCCTCCTCACTTCACCAGAAGTGCAAATCTTTATGTCATGCAAATCTGTCAAGACCATTTTCAAAGTACCCCAGACAAAACGTAATAAACATTACATTACATAACCCTCAGAGGCACATGAACATCCAGAGAAACACAGGAAACTAGAGAGAAGTGGAAGCAGCACAAAGGAAATGCTGACCTCATCTGACTGTTGCAAATGCAAGAACACATGTTCATTAACGCTGTGTGTGCGCTCCCCAAAAATAGAGAGGACAATGCAAAGTACATGCTTGGATAAATATGGCCCATGAAAAGTAGACAATTAATCCACAAGAATGACTCCTTGTGCTCTAAATAGGGAAATGTGAGAGCTGCATAGTATCTGTGCACTCAAGTGATAACCATAAAGTGATCAGTGAAACTTATGATATTGTGTTTACGGATTATGAGTCCTCTGGCGAAACAGGAACATCTGAGGACTGAAGCAGTCAACTGTGTTTATTTACATTATTAAGTGATCTCTGTGCCCTGATGACCTTCTAGTCTTTCTCATTAGTCACTATCCATTCCTTTAGTTTCTTTTAATCATTCGTCTACCTTCCTGCTCTCCTTTGAGTCGCTCATTTTCATTCCGTAAAGGAATGTCCCGGGTTCATTACAACTTATACAGCATTTGTTGCATAATGTTGCCTGTACACCTGGTACATTTTGCACAATGGATATTAAGAAGGAAGGTACGTAATTTTCTTGTTTGCATGGAACTGTGGGTAGTTTGACAGACTGTTTGTTGTCTTGAATTGGGAAAATGTAAACTTTTTGTTTCTTTTGTGAATGTCTGCATACGTTCATGATGTGCAACAACAACAACAACAGCCATTTTCTATATCAGATATCTGGCAGTGATATTTTAGCATTTACAGCATTTTTTATTTATATTTTATAGCATTTTAATATTTGAAATGAACTTTTATTTTTCATATTTTCAGTTTTCATTTTTGTTAAAGTTGTAATTATTTTATGTGCTTTTGTCATTTTACTCTTGAAAATATTGGTAATAAAGTAATAAGTTTGATTTCGTTTTAGGCACTGTAGTACTCAATTTTTTATTTATTTTTAAATTAGTTTTTTTTTTTTTTTTTTTTTTTTTTTGTTTGTTTTTCATCCAATATTTATGTTTTATTTGATTTCTGCTTTATTTCATTCACTGAAAACTAATTTAAATATTTTTTTAGTTAACAATAACAACACTAATATCTGTCATGAAAAGGTTTTTGTGCCCACAGTGGTAGTCCCACCACAAAAAAATTAGATTTAGACTTTAAATCAGTGAATTAATGTAAGAGCTTTTACACTGTTTACTAGTTCCTTTGGTTTTACTCCTCAGTCACAATTGTGTCCTCTCATCATCTAGCACTAGATCCCATTTCTCCCACATTTAAACATGTTACATGTATGTGAGTTATAGATATGCATCAGTGTCCTGTTCTAGTCACACGTTCAGACCCCCCAGAGAGCTCTGACCGGCCGCTCTGCAGCCTGCGGCCCCGCTCCAAGACTTCCTGCCAGCTGCACTGTTATTGTCCCCTCTATCAGTTAACACACACAATGATACAAAAACACTCGGTTGCATTCACAAACATACTGAAAAAAGACCCCGATCACGTGACTGCAGCAGAAAACTCACTAACACACTGTTAGTGACCTGAAGGACCTACTTTGAAAAACATTAGGTTGCTGCAATTACAAGGTGTGCGTGTGCTCATGAATTATTCATATATGGAGAGTAATTGAAGCAGTAATTAGGCTTAATTAACAGAGTCTTTGTTATTTAGGATGAAGGAAATTAGCAATTTACAGTTACCACAAAAAGCCAAATGGCACAATCAGTTAGCCTTAGCTGTCTTACATTTAAAGGGTCATATAAATTCAGTCAATAAATAAAAAGCATTTCACTACAGCATAAAAACTTTGCAAAGTGCTTTTATTCTTCGAGTCTCTGACTGCCCTAAAATGGCACCTGTGAATCCATTAAGGTGAGACAAACTGTCCTAACTGGAGATGCCAATGGGATCCAGACTGCTATAAATTAGTTTAGTAATGAATGCCACTGCAACTACAAACTATGAGATCTTAGCATTTTTGTCATATAGTGTTAAAGGGACAGTTCATCCAAAAATGAAAATTCTGTCATCCAGACCTATATGACTGTCCTTCCTCTACTGAACACCAAAGAATCATTGTCTGAAGATGGTCTAACGAAAAGCTTTGACTATATATGGCCCTATATAGACTTAGGCTATATATACCAAAATTTTTTTTTGATTACCTTTAAAGTTGTAAAGTAAAGCAGACGCTTTTATCCAAAGCGACTTTCAAATGAGGACAATGGAAGCAATCAAAATCAACAAAAGAGCAATGATATGCAAGCGCTATAGCAAGTCTCAGTTAGCTTAAAACAGTAGCCTACACGTAGCAAGGTTTTTTTTAATTAAATAATAAATAAAAAGAAAACAGAATAGAAAAAGAATAGAGAAAGCTAATGTTAGAGGCCTTTTTTCTTTTTTTTGTTAATTGTATAATTAATAAAAAGAAAATGGGAAAAGGCGTTTATGTTTTTATACTATATATATATCATATATATATTATATAGTATATATTTATATGATATAATATATATATATATAATGGAAGTCCAAGGGAACCAAAAACGTTTGGTTACAACATCTTGAAAATGTCTTCTTTTATGTTCAGCAGAAGAAAGAAAGTCGAGTTTGGGGCATGAGGAGTAAATTATGACATAATTTTCAATTTTTAGTGAAACTTAATGGGTGGGGTCTGTAATTTAGTAAGTTTTGTTTGATCTGATGATTCTAGGAATGATCTAGATTCAGAAGTTTATAAATTATAATAAATACTATGGCCCTGCATGCTAGTATTGCAATGCTAATATTAATTAGATAAGCAACTGGTCCCATTTCAGGCTAAATCCTATATGGTTTTCAGGATTAGGATTAGTGTCACAAATTATAGTAAAAATGAACACAATATGTCAAAGGAGCCTGAATGGCATATCTTTTCCAGTGGATTTTTGAAGTGTGCATTCATGCTAATGCGATCCACAACCCCACTGAAGATCTCTGTAAATGCATTTACAGCTGTAGAAATAATTTAGCTAAGTGAACACTTACATACGCATGCTTGAGTACACAATATTAGTGTACAGTGTTTCTGCATACTAGAAAGTATGCACTTTCCCTATCACAAGCACAGTACATACTTTTAGCGCATAGTAAAAGTAGGATTCAGCGTCAGTCTTTTTACATACATTCTCCTTTGTCCTTATTAGCTAATGTGCAAGACCGGCTCAAATGAATCAGTTAAAGACTTGATAAATTGAATTACGCTGTTATCCAGTCTGAAAAGTCCACCGGCGCCCAAATCTGGAGAAACAGAGTTTAGTCATGAATGACGCATTTGCAATAATAGAGTCAATGGAGCAAGAGAGAGGGAGTCATTGCCGTCATGGACCCAAATATCCTCCTTAGTGTGTGCTAAAATGCTCTGATGGACTGAAATAAATAGATGCAGTCTCCTCTTTCATCCCTTCATTTCTCAGTCAGGAATTTCATTCTGAATGATGACAGCGAGTCACTGATCACACTTTCACAGACATTGTGTCTGGGAATGAGGATTATTCTTTCTGGCACACATACAAAAACACTAAGTGTGTTGTCATTAATTATGTGTGTAAAATTCTCTGTCAGGAAAACAAGGCAGAATGAGATCACAGGGAGTGTGTGTATGATTTATTGATAGATAGATGAGAGTCTTCTTAACCTTGATTTGATGTCTTAGGTAATGTCTCAACCCAAGTTTACAATACTTATTTGGATGGTTCTCATGCTCATGGATATAAGAAAAATGGAAGTCAAGTGACAATTTCTATAGTAAATACAGATTTTTGCAGATATGCACAACACTAAAATGTTTCATGGACGAAATATTGATTTGTGAGTGCAATGTCTAATAAATGTTTTTGAAAGCCTTTCTGCAAGAATCATGTACAATTGCAAAGGATTGTAATGGTATTACGATATACTTCAAAGGAAATCGAAGAACGAACTGATATGACGTCATTTAGAACTAAATCAGGCCGAAACGAAGTTCGAAACAGCTGACCAAAGCCAACTTTCGGGGGGAGTTCGTTTTGGCTCCTAAACACCTTTGAGCTTTCATTAGTCCGTGGCAATTACGCAATCGGTGGGTGGGTTCGGGAACTCCAACTTCTTTGACGTGTGATCCCCCCCGATTTGTTTCTCATTACACGGAGGTCAGACAGGAGAACAACATCTAGAACAGCAACAACACCAAGTTACTAGCAGTGATCACTGGTAGGGGTTGAAAGCTGAGCTGGTAACTTATCGCCCCTTCCATCGCCGCGGCAAGCCTTTTAACGGCTTCTGCGATTAAAATCCTAAAAAAAGTTGCAACGAAGCATGAGTTATGCAAAGCGACGTGGAGAAACATCCGATGCAAGTTTTCCAAAGCCATGGAAAAAAAAAAGGAGTGGAGATAAGGTGGCGAGTAGCAAATACATGTGTTTCAAATAAATGTTACACCATACTGCTGCTGCTGCTGTTGTTCTTTCAATAAGCGAATTTAAAAGGTATGCAATAAATGAAATGCCAAAAGAACATACAATAATTAACCTTTGTTTTTATCAAAATTAAATCATGACACCACATAAAATATAAAAAGGTGCAATAGTTTACCCAGTTTAATAAAATAAATGAATAATCATAAAATAAAGTAACATGTTTTTGTTATTGAGGTGACTCCAATATTTCCAATAAGTTTTCAGACTATGAGCCATTCACACTTCCCATAAAGAACTGATTATGGAAATGGTATGTTTTTTTTTTGTATTGCAAACATGATACTTGACTCTGAACAGCTGCTAATCATTATTCTTTTGTCTTTAATATTCTGACCATTGGTACCCGTCTCACACCTAGATAATTGTTCTACATCGTGTGGTGTTTAGGGGGTACGCTGTGAGCGGCGTGACACATAATAATCTACACCCCGCCTCCAGCAGCACAGGGGTGTTGGTTATGTTCAACTAGGCTTACCGGTTACACCGTCGCTCAGCCTTTTCGAACTTCATTTTGCCCCCGAACGAAGAACGTAAACGAACTTCTTTTGAAGTATATCGGGGCCTTTAGTGTGATATCATATACAAAAGTATTTCAATCTTTATTTTAAGTTTGATTTTTTGAAAGAATGTTTTTTTGTTACAAGCGCATTATTGATGGGACTATTATGTACAATTCCAAAACAATTTTCTATTTAAATGTATTTAATGTACTTTATAAAGCTTATATGCTTTTGAGTGATGATTGATTTGGGCTCAAGAAAATGTATTTTAGAGATCAATGTTGATGAAAACAGCTTCAGACTGTTAATATTTTGGGGATGTGGATATTTTCAGGCTTTTCGATGAATCGACAGTCAGACCGTATTAATTAACAGGAACCTTTTGAACAAATTAAAAATCTTTAATTTTGATAAAGTTGATCAGGTTATCGGATTTAAAAGCTAATATATATTAGGTTGGGCATATAACTAAATAAGCTATGGGAAAATGTTCATTGTAAAAAATTATTTGTCATATGCAGAAAACAAAGCAAACTAACAACAGCCAATATAGTAAAAAAAACTTGCGTGTACTTTATATCAAATTTATCCTAAAATCTTAATAAAAAGAATAAAAAAACGGGCTGTGCACAAGTTATGTGAACTTCCCAACAGCACACTTTAGTTCCAGAGGGACTAGCATAAAAGTCATACTCATTAACATAGATTAAAAGTCTATCTATTTTATGTTATATATTATACAGTATATCTATCTATATATTTATATATATATATATATATATATAGCTATATTCTATATATATATACAGCTATATATTAGAAATGGGACGAGAATTATGAAACAGTTTCAAAGTTTGCTAATTTATTTTGGCCCTAAATAATTCACTCAAATGACACTACAACAGTAATTCCCAGAGACCACATGGCCTCTGTTAAACTCTGCGTGTAAAGCGATTCATTTTCATGGTAAATCCCTGTAGCTCTCCACCTCAACTCAATCAATTGTATGTTTCTTTGTTGAAACGCTGGATCGAATTAAGCAGCTGGGAAACACTGCCTGTAGAACAAGCATGATTGGCCCTGCTAGTTTCACTGCCAACCTGTTGCTGTTGCAGGCTTTTGGCTTTTGGCTCTGTTTGGGGCTGTTGCCATGACACTTGAGGCCTACATGTGCACTGCCTGGGGTGAAAGAGAGCGAGAGGGGGAGGGAGACGGAGTTTGCAACAAAAACAGAGGGAGAACTCCACAGAGAAGAGAGGGAAAAGAACAATAGAGCATAAGAGAAAGGCAAATTCAAACCTGAGCAGGTGGAGTGTTAGAGAACATGCATAAATCAATCACAGGCAGGCGAACAACAGAGTGAAGTAGAGGAACCCATAAAAGAATGAGTGAGAGAGGGAAACTCAACTCAAAGTTTAGGGAAGACAGGGGGCTGGTCAGCTCTTTAGCATATCAAAAAGCATATGGGCTCTATTAAAGGCCCCCTTGAACAGGGGCCCGAGCCGCCTCACAAACCTCCCGAAGACAATCTCTCCTGTCTCACTGTCTGAGCCTCCCTGGGCATCCCATCCAGCGAGCCTTTCAGAAAAGAGCCGGCTGGCTCAAACGCCAGAATGAGATGCAGCGGGCGACATTATTCGCACAATACCACACAGGAGCTGCTGCCATCTGGACGGACACTACCTGCCAATCAACCGTGGACATTTTGTTTCACCCAGTGTGCAGCGCTGAGTCCGCTGGCACAGGCCCAGACGCCAGCCGTGGTGCCCATTACTGAGCATCTGCCAGCAGGAACAACCTCCCTTGGCCTCACTGCTATAAAGTACATTGAGTGCAAGCATCTCAGGAGCTGTGTGATCTAAACAAAGTCGTTTTTTAGTCAAAAGCACCTTCATTTTTACACCAAGTTCACACAGAATGGTGGCATGAATATGCAAGTTTTGGAAGTTCATAAGTAGCTGTTTCGAGTACCAAATACAGTATAACAGCATACTTAATTACTATAAAAGACATTAGTCACATTAATAAATGATTTTAAGTAGCAATGTTATATTTGTTGTTTATTACATATTTGTGTAGGTTTCATTTAAAATACTTAAAAAACGTATGAGCTAACGATTTTGAGTAAAGACCGCTTGATTTGACGACTGCACCCAATTTAGATTCTATGTTAATACAACGGTTTGGTAAACTTCATTTAAGGCACCTTTAGGGCTGGACAATAATTCAATATCAATATGTATCGCGATATAATTTTTTTCAATAACGGTGATATGATGATTTTTAATCACATTCCGATATTTCGCTATATATTACCAGTGTTTCCCATACATAGATTTATTTGTGGCGTTTGACTTCGTTGAATAAGCATAAGCACTGCACGTTTCAAAATCAAAACGTGGCACGGTGTTATATGAATGAATCTCTGAAGGGAACCGACTGTCTTCAGAAAAGTTTCGATGACATTTTCATTTTTAACTGATAAAGTGGCATTCATGAGCGGAGCTGCTTTGATTACAGCCATTACCAAGGAAACCACTAGTTTTATCACTCTAAAAGGCAAAGTGCCTCCTGCTGGCAGAGAATGAATTTGCATTTTCAAGCAGCCCGTGCTCCAACAACATTCCAGTTTTTGTTGTTGTTCAATTTTTGTTTTCTGCAGCGACTCGGAGCACTTTTCATACCCTTTGTTCTGGCTGAAGCACATTTGTTTCAATATATAAGAATAATCAGCCTACACTACCTTTTGAACAGTAAGAAATTTAAGTTTTTTTTTTTTTTTTAAGAATTCTCTTCTGCTCACCAAGACTGCATTTATTTGATCCAAAGTACAACAAAAACAGTAACATTTGAAAATAGGTACTATTAAAGTTTTCTTTGAATAGATTTTAAAGTGTAATTTATTCCTGTGATCAAAGCTAAATTTTAAACATAATCTTAATTCGACAGTCTTCAGGCCACATGAGCTAAGAAATCATTCTAATATGGATTTGTGTTTCAATTATTTACAACAGCGAGTACATTTTTTTCAGGCTTCTGCTGCACAGAAAGCCCCAATCCGCTTTATCTGATACTCAAAAGTTTTTGTAACATACACTATTCCATTCAAAAAGTGGAAGTCAGTATAATTTATTATTTTTTGGGGAAAGAAATTATAGAAATTAATACTTTTATTTAGCAAGGATGCTTAAAATTTATCAAAAGTGATGATAAAGGCAAATTAAGAAATATATCGTGATATAAATTTTGGCCATATCGTCCAGCCCTAGGCACGTTTATAGTAAAGTTAACTAATTCAGGGTAAAACTACTGCATACTGGATTGACATACAGTTCAGTGAGGGTTTATAAGGAAGAACTATTCACTGGACTTACAAAAAAAAAAAAAGAATATAAAAACAATATGAACTGTGACTGGTTGCTTTATATGATGGTCAAATAGCATCTTCACATCTAAGTATGCAAAACAGATCAGATGCAATGCTGAAAGTCTAGCTATATGAGACTAGTCGGTCTATCACTCTGCCGTCAACAATATTTGGTCAGTTTGACCCACTGCAATTCTGGGCATTTGCGAGCAGTAGAAAAGCGTCCAGCGTTGGAATGGTCTTTGCCACTGTAGGAATTTCTAACCACTAATGATTATTCAGTTCAATCCAGTGGTCAGAAACAGACACTTGGAATAACAGCAGAACGGAGAGGAGCTCTATTTTATTACTGTGAGAGTGGCCTTTTTTAAGAGATGCCACTGATAGGATGGTAATAAAGTGATAAAGTATTTAAAATGTACTGAGTATGGTCTGAAAAAAATCTACTGAGTGAAATCCAGACTCTCAGTTATGAATGGGGGAGAGGACAGACAGATGGGTTACCGAAGAGCATATAAAGACAAGCTACTGCCCAGCAGAAATGACTGTTAGCCAATGTTTCTTCAAATTCAAAAGGTTTTGATATAAAAAAAATGATAATCTCAAATACTTATCCAGACTTAGCTGAATAAATCACAGTACATAATGTAGCCTGATTGTGTTTTACAAAGGCTCAAAATAAAATGTTTAGTATAAAACGCTTTAGTGTCATATTCTTTACATGGTACTATCAGATAAATCCATGCAAATACCATGGAACTTTTTAACTAGAATGTGGAAAACAAAACATATACTGTATTTTTTATTGATTTATTTTAAATTAATATAATAATAATAATATTAATAATGTTTTGTTTTTTTTTAAAGGAAAAAACTTAACTAATTAACTGTAACCTTACCGTACAGTGAAAAATGTAAATGATTTAACAACATATTATGTGGAATTTTACTGTCAGATTTATGGTTTTTGGAAGAAAAACTATTACTGCATTTACAGGGAAAAACTAAGGTCCCTGTGTGACATCACATGATTATGTTTTATTTAAATAGTTTTGTATCTTTATTTTTTTAACAGTATACATTAGGGTGTTTTGTGTTACATTTCGTTATTTAGTTCATGTTTATTGTATTATTTTGGTGCAGTGTGTTACCTAGATGGCGTTTTGTCTTTGTGTGTATGACCCTGCACCGCCTATACAAGATTATTGCCCATGTTTTATGAACAGACCTCTTACGATGAGCTCTGATTCCCTGATTATCCATTTTAATGTAAAAAGCAAGATTTTGGTTGATCAAGTAAATTAAATTCAATAGGTTTTAATGTTTTTTTTTTACACTGTAAATGAAAATGAGCAATGTTAGAGATAGAAAGATGTGTTTTGCTACTGTCTCATGAGGGAATGATTGGTACTCTGGTCTCTCATTAAATAGACCGCAGATCACTTTTATGTGCAGCCTCTCTGAGTTCTTCAAGTCAAAGTATTTCTTTACAGGCTGTGGCCATTGATCTTCTCAAAATGGCTTCTCTGCCTCCTCTCGAAGCTTTCTGAACCAAGCATCAGCAGAAAGAGACAAATAAATAATCTTGCAGTGTTTCTGACAAGCCATAATCATCAGTCTCATGATCAAACTGAAATCACAGCGCAGAAATGCACTGCAGTCGGGGAGAAAAGTGGCACAGCGCACATACCGGTAAATTAATTCCACACCAGCGCTTACATAACCAACGTGGCCTCAGACAAACTATGCCAGCATGAATATGTAATTCATCTTAAAAGTGCAGAGATGGTGAACCACAGAAAAAAAGACAACCTTGGAGCTGGTCATGAAAAGGTGCAAACACGCAGCGGGACCAGCCACAAGAGGATGTGGACATACAGACACTGTCCCAACAGATTCCAGCCAAGCTCAGACGGAGAGGAAAAGAGTGGCATGGAAAGTTGTGATTCAGTGCAGTCAGCTGAGACTGAGTCGACGTTAATGAGCTCTCCCTCTGTATATACATCTGCAGGAAGCTACAGCCTTACATAAATACTTGGCACATAAAAGCATCTCATAAATGGAAACAGTAAAGCAAGGAGAGGAGATGGAACGAGGGGTTTTGGAGAACCTAAACCTGTGAGACAAAGTGAGACACAGCCAGTCAGTGAAGCACACACTGTCCTTACAGAGACAGTGAGCTGACCGCATTTACTAAGGCTGTATTTCAGAGCCCTGTAACATATGAGAGTGATTTAACTCAACTATTATTTTCCGACTCACTGACGCAAGCACCTTTCCACCCCCTTAGGTGATCTCATCTGGAGCCGAGTCTGGACGCTGCTGACACGCAGTAACAGGCCGCTCTATTTCAGGCTTTTACTGTATAAGAATGTGCCATGAGCTGAGTCACATCCACTTTAAACACAAATGGGAATCTCAGTATACTTGGGGGCGTTTCAATCTAAACTTCATCCCTTTCGAGAACGAAATGTCAATAGATCAGGCCGCATGCTGGGCAAGAAGCTTAGTGGTGTTTGACTAGTTTGAAGAAGCTTTGTGTAAGCACTGGGCGAGGAGTGATTGGAGTGTGTGCTGGATGTCGGATGTTCCAATCCAAGCCAATTGTTCATACGCCAACTTTTAGCTTCATATTCACTATTAAAGTAAAGGTTCCAAAAGGGGGTTTTCACTATAATCTAAGAAGGAACCATTTACCTGAACTAGTTCGTAATAAAAAATTAAAAAAACCCAGTTTTTGCTCAGAACCTTTTTCCACTATAAAGAACATTCGGTGCAATGGAAAGGTTTCATTGATGGTTCTTCTTGGAGCTGTAGATGCTAATAAATAACCTTTATGTTTAAGAGTGTACTTCCAAAACACAGTCTCCACAAAACCAAAAAATCAAACAGCTTAATGAGTCCTGTAAATCAATCCATTCACAAGGCCCTGCTCACACACACAAACAAACCAGCTACAAAAAGAGCTCAACAAACACTCTTTACAACAGATATAAATTCCTCACATCCACAACACTCTTAAAAATAAAGGTTCCAAAGGAGGTTTTTACAGTGATGTCGTAAAAGAACCATTTTTGGTTCTCCAAAGAACTATCAGTGAACATTTCCTAAAGTAAACCAATTTAAAAAAATCTTAAGAAGATTTTTCTACTATAAAGAACTTTTGTGAAATGGAAAGGTTACATGAATCTACATGGAACCATAGAGCCAATAAAGAACCTTTATTTTTAAGAGTGTAGGAAACAAAAACCACAAAAGATATCACACTTACAGTGTGTCCCCTAGACAACAACTACATTAAAAGCAACTGAAGACTTTTGTTTAAGATTCATGCATCTTAGATGTTTCTTCTGTGGGAAAAGCCTCAGTAATCTCACATGTGTCTCCTCCTGAGTTCCAGAAAAGATCTCAAATTTTCAAACTATGCTCAGATTTGACAAGATACCAAAAGTCAGAGATCTCAGTAATATAAACTCAAACATTTCTCATCAACTTCTTCCAATGATCTGAGCTTTCACATTCATTTTATAGATCTTTGTTCTTACTGTATATCAACAATCATTTCATGTTGCCTATTTTTATTTCTCCAAAGAAAAAACTAGGAATTTCAGAAGAAACATCTGAGACAAAGTTTATACTTAAATGAAGCATGAATGAGATTTCTGTAATGTCTTTTGAGACATATTGTTCTCTGAGATCTCAAAATAACACATTACCATTAACTTCGTGCCCTGCAATCATTCTCCCACAGATCTCCCATCAACAGAAAGCACTAACAGTGCTGCTAAACTTCAAAGAGCTTCTTCTCACCCCAGTGATATCAGCTTTGAGAAAGTTAATCATTCGTTTCACATCACTTCAAAGCTCTTGTGAGCTGCAGTGGTAATCTGAACTCTTGTGCATTTGGAGGGTGTAATAAATACAGTCGTGCTGCTGACATACCCATAGTGCTCTGCATGGCTGCCTCCTCGCGTCTCCCCAGTCTGTCCTGGAGGTACAATCCCAGTCTGCTCTCTGTACTCCTCTCTCAGTCTTACACACACTCCTTCTATCTCTTTCCTTCTCTCTCACACGCTCATTCTTTCTGCTCCTCCTCCTCATGCCAAAGTTTGCTCTCTTTTCTCTGGTAGAAACCCCCTTCCTCTCTGTCCTGTCCTCTCCTCTCTTTCCCTGCTGTTTGCTGCCACAGTACCGCCCCCTTCTCCTGCTACCCTCCTCCCTCTCTCACTTGTCTATGGCCCCTTGCTCCTCCACCACCCCCATCCTCACTCACATTTAATCCCTTCTCATGCTCACTCCTTCTCTTTTCCCTTGTCTTTCTTCTACTTTTTTCTTTTCTTCATCTCTGTCCACTACGATGTGTGTGGAAAATAGAAAGACTGCATCCTGTTTTTAAGACTGACCCTCAGTGGCTGCTTTAATCCTATAATGCCTACTGTATCATATTTGATAAGCAAATTTCTAAAGCCTCTAAATTATTGACATGATCAAAACTTTGCTGAAAAACCTCTCAACTGACTGATAGTTTATACTTTTTTAGCAAGTAAAATACTTTTTAGTTCAAGTGTAAAAACGTCTCGGTTACGTATGTAACCCTCGTTCCCTGAAGGAGGGAACGGAGACGTCACGTCGGAGGACCGACGAAATTGGGATCTCGCTTAGAGGGACCAATCTACTTCGAGTGTAAACTAAACGAGCCAATGCACATTGGCATGCGATTATTGCATCCAGCTTCTGCTGATCACAGCGTGAGTATAAGTCGGCAGCATGTTCTTGCGCATATTCAGTTTTTCGCTGAGGAGCCGAGCCGGTGACCCCGGCCGCTCAGCGGTGGTACAGAAGCTGTTGCGACGGACTGACTTTCTCCGTTCCCTCCTTCAGGGAACGAAGGTTACATACGTAACCGAGACGTTCCCTTTCATTCGGTCACTCTCAACATCACGTCGGATGACCGACGAAATTGGAATCCTACCAAAGGGCCACAGCTACTGCCCCTTCCAGTGTCCTGTGGAAGTCACCTGCGCCCCTATTTTTTGGCGTATGCCAGGGCTTCTTCACAAGAGGACCACCTACTGCTGCAATGGCACTACCCAAATGAGTAAGACTGGATAACACTGGGAAATGTACCCGTTCTACTTGGAACAGGGGCTTTACGGAAACTCGAACCTTCCCGAAGGAGGTTTCGGAAGCAATAACCCTATGAACATCCCTTAGTGCATATGGGAAGTGTAGTGAGTAACCTCTTGTAATGGCAAAGTCTGCCGGGGAAACAGGGCTCAAGGCTATCCTGACTTTGTTTTAAAAAAAAAAAACACCATATGAGCCCACTTTGGTCTTACATATGGAACCCAGCCTTCTACTGGTTCTCGAGGATTCAGCGATTGAAGGCCTGGCGCCGGACGCTCCGCCACGTCTGGCTTCCGAGGGGACGGAGGAACTCAACAGGTTCTACTGTATGGACTCTCTGGAGTGATTTTTGCAAGCCGACCCGAAGCCGGGGGCCTCTCAGTGATTCTACCCGTTTGAGGTGAGAACACAGTAGGATACCGGCTCCACACGAAGGCTATAGATTTTAGCGAATGTGTTAGGGGTCGCCCAGCACGCAGCCCTTCAGATATCTGTCAGCGAGGCGCCATGAGCCAGCGCCAAGGAGGATGCAACACTTCTAGTAGTGTGAGCTTGCAACCTGAGTGGGCAGGGCACACTCTGTGCCTGATACGGCAGGGTGATGGTGTCCATTATCCAGTGGGCCATCCTCTGCTTTGAGACGGCATTCCCCTTCTGCCGCCTCCGTGACAGACAAAGAGCTGGTTTGAGGTCCTGAAGCTTTGCGTTCGGTCTACGTAGCACCTTAAGGCTCGTACGGGACAGAGCAAAGCTAGGGCTGGTTCTGCCTCCTCCGAGGGCAGCGCTTGGTGGTTCATCACCTGATCCCTGAAGGGAGTATCGGGAACCTTTGGCACGTAGCCGGGCCGGGGCCTCAGTGTTACCTGGGAATCAGCCGGCCCGAACCTAGGCACAAATTCGTTGACCGAAAATGCGTGCAGGTCCCTACCCTCTTGATGGAGGCCAATGCCAGCAGGAGCAAAGTCTTCATTGATAGGAACTTCAGCTCCACTGCCTGTAAAGGCTCAAACGGGCCCTGCTGTAGTGCCGTGAGCACTAGTGTCAGGTCCCAAGAGGGTATAGAGGGGGCCGTGGAGGATTTAACCTTCTCGCCCCCCTAAGGAATCTGACGACCAAGTCATGTTTCCCCAACGACCTCCCTTCTACGGGATCGTGGTTAGCAGCGAATGCAGCGACATAAACTTTAAGGGTGGAAGGAGACAGCCTTCGCTCCAACCCCTGCTGCAAGAAGGACAGCACAACTCCGATTGGGCATCTCCGGGGGTCTTCTCGTTGAGAAGAACACCACTCAACGAACAGCTTCCACTTCAAAGCGTAAGCGTGTTTCGTATACGGTGCTCTCGCTGAAGTGATGGTGGCAACTACCCCTTGGGGTAGGCCACCTAAAACCTCCGCGTCCCGTCCAGGGACCAGACATGATGTTTCCAGAGGTCTGGACGCGGGTGCCAAAGGGTGCCCCGTCTCTGAGTCAGTAAATCCTCTCTCAGAGGAATCGGCCAGGGAGGGGATGTCGCGAGGAGCATTAGTTCCGGGAAACCAGGTCCGGAAGGCCAATAGGGTGCCACCAGCAGTACCTGCTCCTCGTCCTCCCTGAGCTTGCACAGGAACTGTGCCAGAAGGCTCACTGGGGGAAACGCATACTGGCGAAGGCCCCGCGGCCAGCTGTGTGCCAGTGCGTCCTTGCCGAGTGTTCCTTCGGTCAGGGAGTAGGACAACTGGCGGTGAGAGGTTTCTGGAGAGGCAAACATGTCTACCTGAGCGGCTCCGAAACGTCTCCAAACCAACTGGACCATCTTGGGATGGAGTCGCCATTCTCCTGGGAGTGCAGCTCGAGATAGTTCGTCGGCTGCCCGGTTGAGCAGCCCATGAATGTGAACAGCACGAAGCGACCTCAGATGCTTCTGACTCCAGAGGAGGAGGTGGCGAGTGAGTTGCGACATGCGATAGGAGTGTAGACCACCTTGTCGTTTGATGTACGCAATGGCCGCTGTATTGTCCTTGCGGACCAGTACATGCTTGCCTCGTAAGCGCCCTTTGAGACGGCTCAGGGCAAGGTGCACTGCCAGCAACTCAAGGCAGTTGATGTGCCAGTGCAGTCGGGGCCCCGTCCAAACCCCTGACACTGCAAGCCCATTGTACGTTGCCCCCCAGCCGGTTGTTGAGGCATCTGTGCAACCCAGCATGCCTGAAGACCTGCTCCAGGGGCACTCCTGCCAGAGGAACGCAAGGTCTGACCACGGAGTGAAGGTTTGGAGGCAGGCCGGTGTCACCTGGACCCGGAAGGTGCCGCGTTGCCACGCCCACCTCGGGTCTCGGCCATGGAGCCAGTGCTGCAGCTGTCTCATATGGAGTAGCCCCAGTGGCGTTACTGCCGCCGTGGCCGCCATATGCCCCAGGAGCCTCTGAAACAATTTCAGTGGGACCGCCATCCTGCTCTTGAATGTATCAAGCAGTTCAACACCGACTGAGCACGTTCCTGCGTGAGGAGTGCTGTCTGTTCTACCGAGTCCAACTCCATACCGAGAAAGAGATCCTCTGCGTCGGGGAGAGAAAAACTCTTTTCCCAGTTGACCTGAAGGCCAAACAGGCTGAGGTGTGAAAGCACCAAATCCCCGTGTTCGCACAACTGATCCTGAGACTAAGCGAGTATGAGCCAATCGTCGAGGTAATTGAGAATGCGAATGACCTGATCTCTCAGGGGAACAAGGGATGCCTCCACAACTTACGTGAAGACACAGGGAAACAGGGACAGCCCGAAGGGCAGGACCATGTACTGGTATGCCCGCCCCTCGAACGCAACCCGCAGGAATGGCCTGTGGCGCGGAAGGATCGAAACATGAAAGTACGCGTCCTTCAGGTCGATCGCTGCGAACCAATCTTGGGGACATACACCTGAAGTGCATTTCTGCGTGAGCATCTTGAACGGTAGCTTGTGAAGGGCCCGGTTCAAGACGCGCAGGTCCAAGATTGGTCGTAATCCACAGCCTATTTTGGGTACAATGAAGTAGGAGCTGTAAGACCCCTTCTTCATATCGGCTGGAGGGACCGGCTTTATCGCGTCCTTCGCTAGTAGGACTGCGATCTCTGCACGCAAGACAGGGGCATCTGCTGCTTTCACTGACGTAAAGTGGACGCCCCTGAACTTGGGAGGGCGCCGGGCGAACTGAATCGCATAGCCGAGCCTTACGGTTCGACGGAGCCATCGAGACGGGCTTGGTAGCTCAAGCCAGGCTCCCAGACACCAAGTGGCATCAACGGAACTACAGGCGTACCCGCAGCGTGGCAGCGTGAAAGAACGCATGGACCCAGGCCCCGGCCCGGGCGTCTTTTTGCCGGTCCGAGGCGGGGTCTGATGTGTGTAACACTGACCTGAGTTCGAGCAGAGTACCACGCACCGTGGGTAGTCCGTTGGTTCGTCCTCACGATCCGCCCACTGCTGCTCACTGGCGAGAGAGGAGGGTGACTTTGATACGGCTCTGGATCGTCCACAACCCCCCATCCCCTCAGGGGACCCAGAGAAAGAAGAAATTGCTCTTTGTCGAGAATTTGGGTACCACAGACCGAGGTCATTGGTGGAAAAAGATTCTCCGCCCGGCCCTCCTCCGGTGGAGGGAGTGGTGTGCTTACCATCTCCGGAAGAGCACGTCCCTCCACCTCTGGGACGCCCGTCTCCAGGCCTCTTGCTCTCTCACTTGCCACCAGGTCTGGCGGGGGCCTGGACGGTCGGGGCGGCTGCCCTGCGACCGGCTCCACGGCACAGCTTTGCTGGAGGCCGCTGGAGCTCTGCTCTTGTTTGGCGGTGGCAGGGGGGGGCCGCCCTCGGCGACGGCAGCATCTGCACGCCGGGGCAGGATGTACCTGGTGGCCTCAGTCTGCTCTGGTCAGCGGAGAACCGCTGGGCACGTTTTCCACCGTGTCGCCGACAGGCCGGCCTGGGACCCGGGGGCATTCAAGAATCGTGTCTTGACTGTCTCGCGCATGTCACCAGTCACAGCCAGAAATTGCGCTCCCAGACCACCATAGTGGACATCGCACGAACCAGAGACCGCACCGTAACCTTCGTCACTCGCGGCGCAAGGTCCGCCGCGGTGCGGAGTTCTCTACGAACTTCCGGGTCGTGACCACCCTCAAGCAAGTCCCTTAGTGCCTTGGCCTGGTGCACTTGCAACCACGCCGTAGCGTGTAAGGCGGAGGCAACTTCTCCACCGGTCGTATAGGCATCGCTGGCCAGCCGATACCTCAGACCGGATGGGATACACGTTTCTTCTCCCTTAAGCCGGTTGTAGCGGCATTTGGATACAATTGCATCGCAACCGACCGCTCCGCCGGGGGGACCCTTGTAACCCCCTAGTTGCACCACCATCGAGGGTGGTGAGGGTGGAGGATCCAGCAAATTAGTTTCCGGCAGTAAAAAGGTGCCGTACACGACCTGTTGAGCTCCTCATGCACCTCCGGGAAGAAAGGCACGAGGCGGGGCGCTGAGAACCAGCGCGGACCACACCGAGAACCAATTGTGCAACCTTGAGGGCTCGGGACACGTTGAAAGTCTTCACTCGAGCCCTACCCTACGGTGGCCCGGGAAAGCATAGCCATTATTTCTGGATCCGATTCAGGCATTGCCACCATCCCGGAGGGCGGCTGCGCAGCCGAATCTTCCTCTCCAGAAGGCTCTGGCTCACTCTCCGATGCTGCAATCGACATCCGATTGTTGGGGGGAGCCTTGGAAGAAACAGGTGGTACCCCCCCGGAGGGTCCAGCCTGCTCTTTTTGAGAAAGGTTTCGAAGTGCCGGCGGGCTTGGGAATCCCCGGAGGGGAATTCCTCACCGTAACCGTAAGACCAGTCCGCCCACCGCCAAAAAAAGGACGCCCCCGGCTGCCACCAAAGGGAACCCCAGATCTAGGCAGTGGCAAGGGCACTACGCCCCTTTGCAGGTAACGGAGCTCGGTTCGCAACTCCGAGATGGTCATACCCCCGCAATGGATGCATGAGCCATCCACGAAAGCCACCTCAGCTTGCTTCATTGCCCAGCAGCTAGAGGAGCGATCTTGACCATCACCCCGCCAGGTAACGCCGCATCCGAACTCCCGGTGATACGTTGTCTCAGCAAGACCCACGTCGTCTTTTAGACGTAACGTCAAGTTTTGCCAATCCACTCGTTCTTTTAGAAAGACGCACTCCGAAATTGACTCTTTTAGAGAAAAAGCTCTTTAGCGTGCTGAGGCGCACAGGGGAGATGATCATTTGCAACACAAACAGGGGGTAGTGCAGCCTGATGTGTGCAACCCACTCGACACGGGAAACCACCACCGCTAAAGCGCCGTACCGCCAACAGAAAGAGCGCGCTGAACTTGTTTAGTCTTCTTCTCTCAGTAGAGTAGTCTGGAGCGGAACGATGTGATCGCTCGGCTCCGAAGCAAAAAGCTGAATATGCGCTGCACCTGCTGCCTACTTATACTCACGCTGTGATCAGCAGCAGCTGGATGCAATAATCACAAGCCAATATGCATTGGCTCGTTTAGTTACACTCGAATTAGATTGGTCTCTCTAAGTGAGATCCCAATTTCGTCGGTCCTCCGACGTGACGTCGAGAGTGACCGACTGAATGGGAACATCCCCCTTCAGGTCATGGCACACAAGTTATTTTGCCGTAGAATCTTTAGTGGTTTTTATAAAGTAAACAAGAATCATTTTTATATTTCAAGATGAACACTTACTAGACTGAATCAACGTAGGTTTATGTGATAATCCATACATCATTTTTAGAAACAAAAATACTGGGAGATATTGACAACTTTTATGTAAGACGTGTCATACTGTTGTTAAAAATGACATTACTTACTGTTTTGCCATATAAATATTATTAACTGCACCAAACTGAATATTTTTTCCTCTCTTTGGGCCCCTGAATAAAATTGAGGAGCTTTTTTCTTTTTCTCTAAGTATTAGCTCCATATTCTCCATAATATTTAAAAAAAAAAATTTTTTTTTTTTTTTTTTTTTTTTTAATTTTATTTTTATTTTTCTGACTACTATTTCATATGTCAGGCTTTACAGGGTAATGTGACTAACACACACACACACATGCAGGTAAACACTGTGTGTAAAGAGTATGTTGTCCACTAACTGGATTAGAGTAAAACCCCTCCAATCAAGTCAAACTCTTCGTCTGTTTAGTGGATTTTCTTGGGATATGTACGTTAATCTCAAGGCATGCTGGGACATAAACGCATGACTCACTCTAAACACTGACTCATCACAGATAAAGAGCATCACAAAGAGTCTGTTGTGCTGTATGACATCACACTGAAAGTTTCATGCAAAGCAAACACCGGGATCCAATCAAATCTTTGTGAGGACAAGGACTGAAAAACAACAGGGTGTTTGGGCGTTTCTTTCCAATTTGGCCCTCTGGACTTTTATTTGAATGTACTTTACATTTTTATGTTTAATAACAATGTCTATTAGTGTACAGTATATACATGCATCACAGGAGAATTCAGCCATTTTTTACATTTTTATGAATTAACAAATGACAAATTACCATGTGATGGTAAGGACATAACTGAGCAAAGACACCCAAATAAATAATACTTTCACACTTTTTTCATTTGACAACATTATAGTTTAAAATAACAACACTATTATATGACTACCTTGATTTGTCTTTGTTTTCTTCACACAATATGTCTTCATTGACACTGTTGTCTCCTTAATAGCCAAGTTCACTAAAGTTGAACAAAAACTTAACAAGGAGCAAAATCGTTGTGGTGAACAAACAAAAATGACAGCACATTTGTGGAACAGTTTTACACTTAATTTGAATAAAATTCTTACTAAATTATTTATATGAATTTCACACTTACACCAAAATGATTTTTATATTTAATTTACCTTATATCTTTTTATTTCTATTATAAAAATACTTAAAATAATTATTGTTTTTTATAGGTGATTTTTCATATTTTAAATGTAAAAAATATCTAAAAAGTCTGGACTCGGGACAATGGTTTCAAAAATATACATACACTATCATCCAAAAGTTTGGGGTCAGTAAGATTTTTTTACAGTAAATACTTTCTTTTCGTTTTTTACTGTTGGAAAAATGTTGAGTCTGGAAAAATTTCATGGTTCCAGAAAAATATTAGTGAGCACATGGGTTGCAAATTAATACTCATAGTCCCAGTATAATAATTAAGCACAAATAGTAATGAGCACAGAAGAACATAGTGATTGTGATAATCATTGTGACAATGCTAAAATCAAACTTGCCATCACCGGAATAATGACATTTAAAAATACATTTAAAATAGAAAAAAAAGTAGATAATATATATAGAATATATAATTATATATCCTATATATATATATATATATAATAGGATACAGGTGCATCTCAAAAAATGTGAATATCGTGAAAAAGTTTTTTTTTGTAACTTATTTCAAAAAGTGATACTTTCATATATTCTATATTCATTACATGTAAAGTAAAATATTTTCTTTGTTTTAATTTTGATGATTAGCGCTTACAGCTCATGAAAAAATCCAGTATCTCAAAACATTAGAATATTTCCTAAGATCAATAAAAAAAAGGATTTGCAAAACAGAAAAGCTCAAGTTCTTTAAAGTGTTAATTTATGTACTCAATACTTGGTCAGGGCTCCTTAAGCACAAATTAGAGCATCAGTGAGGTGTGGCATGGAAGAGATCGGCCTGTGGCACTATTAAGCCTTCATCTTGTCTGTATTGTTGGATTGACTGTTTCTCATCTTCCTCTTGAAAATATCCCATAGACTCCACATGGGCTTCAGGTCAGGCATGTTGGCTGGCCAATCAAGCACAGTAATATCATGGTCAGCAAACCACTTGGAAGTGGTTTTGGCACTGTGGGCAGGTGCTAAAGTCCTGCTGGAAAAGGAAATCAGCATCTCCATAAAGCTTGTCAGCAGATTGAAGCATAAAATGCTTAGTAATGGTAAACGGCTGCATTGACTCTGGACTTGATAAAACACAATGGAGCAACACCAGCAGACGTCACGGCACCCCAAATCATCACTGACTTCAGGAACTTCACACTGGACTTCAAGCAGCTTGGATTCTGTGGCTCTCCAGTCTTCCTCCAGACCTTGATCTCCAAATGAAATGCAAAATTTACTTTAAACAGAAAAGAGGACTTTGGACCACTGAGCAACAGTCCAGTTCTTTTTCTCCTTAGCCCAGGTAAGATGCTTCTGACGTTGTTTCTGTTTCAGAAGTGGCTTGGTAGCCCTTTTCCTGAAGATGTCTGAGTGTGGTGACTCTTGATGCACTGACTCCAGCTTCACTTCTTGTGAAGCTCTCCCAAGTGTTTGAATCGGCTTTGCTTGACAGTATTCTCAAGATCATCCCTGTTGCTTGTGCACCTTATCCTACTCAATTTCTTCCTTCCAGTCAACTTCGCATTTAATATGCTTTGATACAGCACTATGTGAACAGCCACCCCTTTCAGTAATAACCTTCTGTGACTTACCCTCTTTGTGGAGGATGTCAATGATTGTCTTCTGGACCACTGCCAAGTCAGCAGTCTTCCCCATTATTGTGGTTTCAAAGAACAAGAGATACCCGGAATTTAAACTGTAGGGATGGTCATTTAATGAAACTCAAATGTAAATATTCTAATATTTTGAGATACTGGATTTTTTACTTTCATGAGCTGTAAGCTCTAATCATCAAAATTAAAAACAAAAAAACTTTTGAAAAGGTTTACTTTCATGTAAGTATCTCGAATATATGACGTTTCGCTTTTTGAAATTGTAAAAAAAAACTTTTTCACGCTTATTCATAATTTTTTATGAGATGCACCTGTATACTATATATTATATATATATATATATATATCGATATATATATATATATATATATACTATAATAAAAGTTAAGCATTTAATACAAAACCAATCCCTGGGACAGAGAAGTGCTGTATTTGAAGAATCAGCCAATTATCTAACGTTTTGCCTTTCAACAGGTCCCATTCACTTGTTCTCCCCTTTCAATCATTTACCACTCCATTCCTCATTTACTGGCCATTCCCAAACAAAAGCAAGGAAGCATGGCGTGTTATGTTCCTAACCTGCATTCACAAGGAACAGTAAATACAGGCATCCTGAGTGAGTGTGGGACTCTCAAGTGAAGTGAAAAAGTGGAATGAGAGGGATAGAGAAAGACAGACCGAGAGAGAGAGAGAGAGAGAGATAGGAAAGAGAGCTAATGAAGCATTAGGAACAGATGAGCATCCGAGTGATTAATGGACACTTGCCCTACAGGGAAGTTATCATATGAACATACACTCCACATATACTCACTAGGGAGACTTAACATGATACTCTCAACCACAGTGCACACACATATCTCAAAGTACATCCGGCCAACATCATTCTCCACATATGCACCAATGCTTACACACATGCTGGGTACAATTTATTATATGTAATCTGGATTACATAATCAGATTACAAAAATTAGAAAGAAAATTTAAATCAAATAATTTTACATTTTAAAATAATCAGACTAGAGTACTTTTTAATTGATTACATGATAACTGAATATTCACAAAACAAGCAGTCGTAAAATATCAGGAATTAATTATTAATCATGATTCTCCTTTTTTCTAGTATTTTATCTATTAAATGTTACTTTATGAGAAAGCCTATTGTTTATATAAGTTTGGAAACTCCAGTTTTGTGGAATTGTGTCTTATAATTACATGGAAAATTGAGAGGCCACATAGCTACAACAAAACAAAATATAATCTTTACACTGTTGTATTTGATTGTTTTTTATTTTAAAATTAAGAATGGGATTTGTATTGAACATTTTTGGATTTAATTATCAGCTTTTCATACATTTTCAGACACCCTGCAGTTCCTTCACAATCCCAAGTTTGGGAAACCCTGATCATGTAAAGCTTATAGCACTGGATGTTGTTGATAAAAAATAATGGAATATATTTTCTTTTTCTTGTCAGATTTGATTTCATATGGTCAATGATTATAAATCAATGTGGTAAGCGAGTTAAAAGTAAAACAGGTCAAAGTAAAAAGGTCAAAAGTAATCTAAAAGTAATCAAAGAGTAGTCAGATTACAGTAGATTACTCAAATGTGAATGTAATAGAAAATGTTATTAACTCACTTTTCATAATGTAATTTGTATTCAGTAATGGACAACTAGTTAGTAATCTGCAAAGAACTGCTTTCAGAACACTATGGACATGCAAACTTTGTTTCTTCCAGTACTGTTCTGGTTAAAGCTGTTGTTAGCGGGTTAATGAACAGCTTGATTAAGTATGAATGGAGGAAGGGGAATTCTCAGTCCCCCCAAACTTCCCAGTCCCACTTTCTCTATTCAATTCAAAGGGGAAGAAATGGAACGGAATAGAGTTGGTTAGGAAAGAGAGAAAATTAATGATAGTGAAGGACAAAAGACTGAACAAGAACCTAATCCCCCTTCCACCCCCCACATAAACCCACCCACACACACACACACACACACACACACTGATTTGATCAAGCATGTACACACACATGCAGATGGACACACACAAAATGAGAGGTCCTCAAAACCTCCAACACAACACTCGAACCTCATCCAGAGCGAGAGAGAGAGAGAGAGAGACGGGGCAAAAACGCAAAACAACTGTTGAGTGGCAGACGGGTTGTGCTGGGGGCTCTTAAGGGTTTCATCGCTAAAATGAGCACAACTCGGCTGAATCTCCAGAAAATTAGACATATTCCACACCCTTTGCGTGTTCATTTAATAAATATTTAGTTCAGTTTGATTATGTTTTCAGTTGCCAATAAGACAGCTCTGTTTTAACACACTTTATGATGTTTAAAGTCAACATGAAACTGTTTATTTTCTAAAAGCACTCATTGGACATGATTCATCAGTGCATTTTATTCCTAAAAAAGTCTGTCTTTGTAATCTTTGATAAGAATGTATTAACATGCTTGGTCTCAAACCTTGGCGTCACTTTTTCAACCCATTCCCTCCACCCACTTGACACACTTAAGCCACATTTCACAAGCCAATCAAATTTTCAAAGTAAAAAAATCTGCCCAGAATTTTTTCTTGCTGTATAATCTAAAATATGTCACACTGAAGAAGTAAAATGGGTTGCAGATGACGTTTCATGTTGACTTTCCCCATTGATCAGTGGACTTCATGCACAAAAATCAGCATGTTTGGCTGAATATACAAATTCTTTTTACAAAGAAATTAGTACTTTTTTATTCAGCAAGGATGCATTAAATTAAACAAAAGTGACAGTAATAACATTTACAATGTTACAAAAGATTTCTATTTCAAATCAACGCTGTTCTTTCTAAATAAAAATAAATACATTTCCATCAAAAAATACTTATGGTTTCCACACAAATATTAATGCAGAACAACTGTTTTCAACATTGATAATAATAAGAAATGTTTCTTGAGCAGCAAAGTAGCATATTAGAATAATTTGTGTCATGTGACACTAAAGACAGGAGTAATGATGCTGAAAATTCAGCTTCGCCATCACAGAAAATAATTACATTTTAAAATATATTACAATTGAAAACAGTCACTTTAAATGGTAATTAATTTTTCACAATATTACTGTTTTTAATGTATTTTAGATCAAATAAATGCAGCCTTGGTGAGCATAAGAGACTTCTTTCAAAAACATTAAAGTTTCATGTTCACTTTCTAGATACAGTAATCCTACAGATTTTGCCCGTTAAAATGAGCATAAAAATGTTTTTAAAAATCTGCATTGAATTTAGGGCCTCCTAATGAGGAACAAATCACAAAATGTATGTTGGATCAGAGCATGATGCCCATGAATCTTTCCTCTTCACCCCTGAGGGACATGAGAGGAGCATGCCGACAAAACTCCTAGCAGAAGGAAAACATGTTTTACCATCTACATGATCAAAGATTGCAGTGTGGAATGCAGACTAATCTTTGATTAACTTTCTACTGGAGGCACATACATAACAAAATCATGGGTTCAGAGAAGGATATCAAATCTGGGATTGTGTAAATACACCTCTAGCTCTGAGCTCAGACCCCCCAGGATCACAGACCTCCATCACAAAGCACTGAGCTTATGCCAAACACATCTGCTGTCATAACACATCCCATACACTCTCCACATACACACCATCGGTGACAGAAACACACATTCATACAGTACAACACTTACAGCGCCAGAAATGTCACATAGACACACAAGCAGACTTCATAAACATACACAGAGCCCTGGTCTGAGCTGCTGTAATGAATGGCGTGTAATGAAACTGTATGTGTGAAGCTGCCAGCAGGTCTGAGCACTGCAAACCAATCTTCTTTTACTGCTCTGCTCTCTGCCATGGAAAAGCAATAAGACCACTGAGGTGATGTGGAGAGGAGAGAAAGATGAGAGGGAGCTCTGTGTCCTTTTTGTGCTATGTTGAGTGGGAGTGCATATAACAATGTAAAAAAAGACAGCTTGGACGTTGAGTGGAGGACATATGGGCATGATGTACCTCTACTCTTCTACTCAGTGTGCGGAAAATGAAAAATGCTGAATAAATATATTTTATAAATATTTTTTTCGTTTTCGGAGAGTTTATATTCTTAGAATCCCCCATGAGTGGACGTCAGCTCTACAACGTATGTGGAAAGACAGCAAACCAGGCTCAGGACTAAAACCAAAGAGGTGTGTAATACCTGGTGTCCGTCATCACAACACTCACTGGCTGATAGCACCCCAATAATAGGGAAAAAAAACCTCCAAAACTTACAAAATTACAAATATGAATTCCTGAATATCTCAATGTTTCTGACGATTAACAGACGCAATCGTGATTAAAAACAAAGCAAGCAGAGATTCTTTTCAGCTCATTAATCATGTAGAGTTCTCAAAATGTGTTCAGATTTCGACAAATCCAGTCAAATTTCAAAAATTTCAATATGAACTCAAATATTTCTCATCAAAAAAAAAAACATTTTGGAAAGGATATAATAAAAAAAAATATATATATATATATTGTTGTTGTATAGATAATAATATTTAAATAATATTAAACATTATTTTATTTAAACTTTATAAATGTTATTATGATTATGATCCGAATCAGTTTTATAAAATATGAACGCAACGATTTTTAATCAAAATCTAAAAGAAAATAATAATTATAATAATTACTAAAATAGGCCCTAATAAAGTGTAGTAGTAGTTTGTTTTTGTTGTTATTAATAATAAAACAAAGAACACATACTTGTTATTTATTTATAAGGCATAATATATATGCATTAATCATCCTATATAAATGATATGTTTTATTATACACAAGTTGATATTTAAATATAATAACTAAACTCTATTACGTTTTCCGTAGCATGAGAAGAGTAACCTCTGAGCAATATTTTATTTTGGATACTGCTGTCAAAGAAAATTCAATTAGGGGATAAATATCAAGACAGATATCAGAAACACACCTGTTCCTGAACCAGTGAAAAACCCAAGACTGCAAATGCGGTTTTAGGGGTTTTGTAAAGGGTTAAGTTGAGGTCAAAAGGTAGAAAGGACCAGGTTTTAAAATAGTTCGTCTGGAGTTTGTTTTTTTTTTTTTCTGGTCTCAGTCAAGACAGTGACCTCAGTTGAAACACAAACATAGCATCAAAACACCAAACATAGCATCATTAGCAAAGGTCACATTGACAAATGAGATAATGTCTTCAAATCATGAAAACATTTTTGCAGAGAGAGTCATAGGCTTTCATCTGCTGATCATGCCTCAGCACACTTTAACAGTGTATGGAAAGAATAATATACAAACTCAATTCCAAAAAAGTTGAGACACTGTACAAATTGTGAGTAAAAAAGGAATGGAATAATTTACAAATCTCATAAACTTATATTTATTCACAATAGAATATAGATAACATATCAAATGTTGAAAGTGAGACATTTTGAAATGTCATGCCAAATATTGGCTCATTTTGGATTTCATGAGAGCTACACATTCCAAAAAAGTTGGGACAGGTAGCAATAAGAGGCCGGAAAAGTTAAATGTACATATAAGGAACAGCTGGAGGACCAATTTGCAACTTATTAGGTCAATTGGCAACATGATTGGGTATAAAAAGAGCCTCTCAGCGTGGCAGTATCTCTCAGAAGTCAAGATGGGCAGAGGATCACCAATTCCCCCAATGCTGCGGCGAAAAATAGTGGAGCAATATCAGAAAGGAGTTTCTCAGAGAAAAATTGCAAAGAGTTTGAAGTTATCATCATCTACAGTGCATAATATCATCCAAAGATTCAGAGAATCTGGAACAATCTCTGTGCGTAAGGGTCAAGGCCAGAAAAACAATACTGGATGCCCGTGATCTTCGGGCCCTTAGACGGCACTGCATCACATACAGGAATGCTACTGTAATGGAAATAACAACATGGGCTCAGGAATACTTCCAAAAAACACTGTCGGTGAACACAATCCACAGTGCCATTCGCCATTGCCAGCTAAAACTCTATAGGTCAAAAAAAGAAGCCATATCTAAACATGAACCAGAAGCGCAGGCGTTTTCTCTGGGCCAAGGCTCATTTAAAATGGACTGTGGAAAACCGTTCTGTGGTCAGACGAATCAAAATTTGAAGTTCTTTTTGGAAAACTGGGACGCCATGTCATCCGGACTAAAGAGGACAAGGACAACCCAAGTTGTTATCAGCGCTCAGTTCAGAAACCTGCATCTCTGATGGCATGGGGTTGCATGAGTACATGTGGCATGGGCAGCTTACACATCTGGAAAAGGCACCATCAATGCTGAAAGGTAAATCCAAGTTCTAGAACAACATATGCTACCATCCAGACATCATCTCTTTCAGGGAAGACCTTGCATCTTCCAACATGACAATTGGGTTTTTTGGGGGGGCCAGACAACATACGCATCAATTACACATCACGGGCGTTAGAAGAAGGATCGGGTCTGAAATGGCCAGCTGCAGTCCAGTCTTTATCCATAGAAAAATTGGTGCATTCATAAAAGACGGAGATGCGACAAGAAGACTAAGACATGAGCAAGATAGGACAGCTGCTGTATTAGGACAGAATGGGACAACATTCCATCCTAACTTGAGCAACTTGTCTACCTGAAGTACCCAGACGTTTGCAGGACTGTTATGTAAAAAGAAGCGGGGATGCACACAGGGTAAACATGGGCCTTGTCCAACTTTTTGAGTGTGTGATGCCATTGAAATTTAACAATCATTATTTTTCCTTTAAAATTATACAATTTTCTCAGTTTAACCATTGATTGTCATTATGTTGTATCTTGAATAAATATTGAATTGACACGTCCACTCATTGGATTTGTTTTTTACGATTTGTACAGTGTCCCAACTTTTTTGGAATCAGGTTTGCATTTCTTCAATAGAATATAACAGCTATAGATAGTCTATTGCAGCGTTAGTCATCTTTGCTATGGGAGAGCTGCTAACATAAGCACTGAAAGATGTGTTACACCGACAGTTATTTCCCATAACTAAACAAAGTGATTAATCAGTCTATGAAGAGAGAGCGAGAGCAGGGGAAGGCAGAGGGCAGTTAGACATCTGAAGCTTCTTGTGTCATTCAGCAAAAAGATTACAAATCACTGAGGGGCACAATATTACTGCTCTGGTTTTATAGGACAGAGGAAAAGGGGGTAACATGTGGCGTCTTTTAAACTGTGCACACACAAATCTCAGGCCTGCCCTGCACTCTCTCAGTAAATCTTAGCAGGAGAAGAGGTGGGAGCAGGCAATGTGTCAGAGACTCTTTACTCTGCCTGTCTTTTCATTCATTTCCCATTAACTCCCAGCATGCTCGCTGTTTATGTTCCACTGGTATGTAGGGAGGGTCAGACCAGCACTGCTAACACAGCAGTGGCTCCCAGTGTAAAATGCTATGAGAATGACATGGTTTGATGAAACACACATTGATTGTAGAGAATATCTCTGGCGAACATGTCAATGTAACACTTCACCAAAAAATTACATGAAACATTTTACAAAATGTGACCCTGGACCACAAAACCAGTCTTAAGTTGCTTGGGTATATTTGTAGCAATAGCCAAAAACACATTGCATGGGTCAAAATTATAGATTTTTCCTTTATGCTAAAAATCATTAGCATAAATGCGAACTTCATTTGGACAACTTTAAAGGCGATTTTCTCAATATTTAGATTTTTCTGCACCCTCAGATTCCAGATGTTCAGTTAGTTGTATAGTTGTATCTCAGTCAAATAGTGTCATATCCTAACAAACCATACATCAATGGAATGCTTATTTATTCAGCTTTCAGATGATGTATAAATCTCAATTTCATAAAATTGACCCTTATGACTGGTTTTGTGGTCCAGACTCCAGGGTCACAAATATGGACAATTGTTTCAAAGACATTATTACTATACTTTTACTCAACAATAAATGCATTCTATTAATCAAAGTATCATGATTTCAAGAAGAATATTGCACAGATAAAAACATTTCAACATTGATATTAATAAGAAATGACTCTTGATCAGAAAATCAGCATATTATAATGATTTCTGAAGGTCATGTGACACTGAAGACTGGAGTAATGACTGCTGAAAATTTCCAGAGACAAAAATATATATATACTGTATATTTCAAACAGAGAACAGTTTTAAACTGTATAATATTTTACAATAGTACTTTTACGTATTATAAATTAATTATTGTATTTAAAGGTTCAAGTAACTGCGAGCCTTGGTGTTCTTATTTAAAAAACATGGGTCAACAGTATAAGGTCATAATACAACAACTCTACTGGATCAAAATCAACGAGGTTAATAAGCTAAATAAATAAATAAATATTTTTTATACTGTATGTTCATATAATTTTTTCTCCCTCTGTACCAATAAGAAACCATTCGTGTATCTCTGGAAATATTCTTATAAAATATAATCCATTAAAAACACAAAGTCTGGTCAGTAACTAAGCTTCTGATGCCATTTCTTCCACAGAGAGGAACAGAGGTCGTTCTCCTGAAGGAAACAGACAGCTGCTAAAACGAGTTTGAGCATAGATTGAGAGCTGCAGGGGCGGAGCAGCTGCTTAGACCCAACAAAAATACACACACACATGAAACACAAAATCCTTAAGAACTGCCAGTCATGTGCTCAAACTGCATACTAACCAGATGAGTGGAGCCAAAGGGGCCAAATCTGTAATCTGAAAAAGGGCACTCTCCTGGTTGTGATTTCACCACAACCATGGTAGTGAATCAAAAACATGGTATTACTATAGTGCCATGTTCAAAAATCTATTGTCAATAATAAATCCCATCCTCCAAACCCTGCCCTCTGACCCTTACAGCCCATCCCATCTAGACTCCGCTCGGCCAGTATCCATGCCACTGTCACACTCGGCACTGGTCATCCATCATGAACCTGACCCCCGTACAAAATAAACTTCAAAGTGCTGGATGGCACCTTTATTCAAATTTCCCTGTGGGGTAAAAACTCAGCCAGACACATATTCACGCCATTAATCAATGTCCAGGCTCCCGCAGAAGCGATAATCAGCTGTGACGGCGAGGAAATGCTTGTTCCCACTGAGTACAACTCTGCTGATGCCTGTAAAATTGACATCAACACAATTTTTGCAGATTATTATGTTTATCTTAGTCAGTTGAGTTTCAACAGATTTAAAGCAGTCGCTCACTTTTTCATACAGTGGTTTTGCTGTTTCCTAACCAGGTGTCACCTGACAAGATTTTAACATGTTATGATGTTCATCTGTTGCACGTGAAAAGCTGCGCCAACAAGAACCAGGAAAAAAAACATAGTGACAGCTGTGTTCGAAAACACTGCTTTGCAAAGCTTCAAATAGGTTTACAATCACTTGTTTCCAATCAGTGATTCAGAGCACATCTCAAAATGAGGGATAGTTCAGCCAAAATGAAAATTCTGTCATTAATTACTCACCCTCATGTCGTTCCAAACATGCATGACTTTCTTTCTTCTGTGAAACAAATGAAGATATTTTTGTGAAAGTCCGCCTCCCCAATGAGAGGCTCTCTGACATGCATAGACAGAGGTATAGTAAAGACATAGTAAAAATAGTCCATGTGACATCAGTGGCTCAACTTCAATTTTGCGAAGCTACGAGAATACTTTTTTGTGCACAAAGAAAACAAAAATCAGCATTGTTTACGCTCAGGGGAAAGCGCATGTATGCGTCGTGGTACTCGCCAAAATGTCGGAAGACGGTAACTTGGGGGAGAAGAATTGTTAAATAAAGTCATTGTTTTTGTTTTCTTTGCACACAAAAAGTATTTCGTAGCTTCGCAAAATTGAAGTTGAGCCACTGATGTCACATGGACTGTTTTACTGATGTCCTTACTATGTTTCTGTCTGGTTAGAGAGCTCTCGGATTTCATCAAAAATATCTTAATTTGTCTTACGGGGTTTGGAACGACATGAAGGTGAGTAATTAATGACAGAATTTTCATTTTGGGGTGAACTAACCCTTGAACTCGTATATCATTTCAGCATGTTTGCTTCTTTAGACACCATTTCAAAGTGCCTAAATATTTACTAATATCAAGACTAGTAAATGTGGAATGTACTAATATCATAGATTACACTGCAATACACTTAAATACACTGCAATACACTTTTAGCACTTTTTTGGCCACATTTGACTAATTTGTTGCCTTGTTTTAGTTCAATCATGGCCATGTTGTACTAATTCCTTCCCGTGTTTTAATTTAGTTAATCATGGCCATGACTGAACTAAAGCAAGAGAACAAATTGTACTAATTCACACATTGTACTAATTTGTTCCCTCACTTTAATTTAGTTAAATATTGCCACAATTATATAAAAAGAGTATACTAATTCGCTAAGTTGTACTAATTTGTTTCCTTATCTTAATTTTGTTTAATCGTGGACACAAATAATTCACTAAAATGAGGAAACAAGTTAGTACAACGAGGCCACAATAAAATAAGCAAACAAATCAATAGGTCACAGAAACAAATTCTTAATTTGTGGCCATGATATCTTGGATTTTTTTCTCTGCATGTCATGTGCAGGGGTTCATACTTGCTAAACATATACCTTGTATTTTCATAACTCTCCAAACGACATGCTTTTTACGGTTTTCATTGTGGAATCTGTCAAAATATGTTTCTTACCTTCCATAATCGGTCCTCATCCATGTTTGATGTTTAATAAACATGAATATATTGAATATACATGAAGAGCTGTACTGCGTTCCATGGAGATGTTAGTAAGGGCGGGGCTACCCTGTATGACTACTGTCAAATGTTACATCACCTAATTAATATTCATGAGAAGGGTGTTCAAGATTTATAATGCATTCTCTTACCTTTTCAGATCCTTCGCCCTGATCCAAGGCAACTCTGAGTGCATTTTCATCATGCTTTAAAGATCATTAGCTTTTAGTGTCTTTAATTAACTGAGCCTAATTAAAACGAACACGGTGAGAGGTAAAAGTTATGACACTGATGGCAGGGTCCATTAAAGCCTGCTTGTTCTGTATGGCTGGGCTAAATGAATGATGGAAATCAATTCCATATGTCATGTCTGTTTCTCCAGAACTGACAGCAAGGATAGAGAGACATACTTTTGTCGTACCTTGCACAAAGGCCCAGAGAGTAGCTCCTAAAATGCTGCAGAGATCCAGGACGGTTGGAGACTTTACACATCCCCAGAGTCCCACAGCAGTGTCCACCTCCACTCACACACACTCCTGCAGGGATACACACACATACACAGGGTCAGGTGAAGTTCTGGAGCATGCAAAACACATTCACCAGAGGAAAGCTGAGGGAAAATTCATAATTACTATTAAAAAGTTCCATACGTCTAGTAAAAACAATAATAAAGTATAAGAGAACATCTAGAGAGCCTCTACCATCTGTTCATCTCTACAAGCGATACAACTGAGTTCAAGTATGCATACTGTACGTCACACACCTGCTATGGAGTATTATTTGCATGGTGTCAAGGTGAAAAGCCTGTTATTATGTTACCATGAAAGCATGATAAGGTCATGGCTTTCTGAGGGGCCCGTAGTTTTTCTTTCTTTGTATTTGGCCGTCAGACAGTGAGTTCACATGGGTTTCAGTGGACATAAAGCCAAGAGAGATTGCATTTTGTCAGGTACAGTATAATCTGTGAAAGTTTCAAGTTACTGAAACTGAAATTTCTCCTCAGTACATGTTATATCTGAGAGGAGTGGAAGAGCACACTGCCCCTCACTGGATACCAACCAACACTACCTCTGTGTGAAAAACCATAATAACTAATATAAAACTTAGCCACTTTGACTCAGGACTTTTTAGACATCCTGAATTTGGAAGTCAATGAATTTGGAAGAAATGAGTTTCAGTGCATTGTATCACATGTGACAAACATCTATGCATAGAGTGTTTCTGCTCTGCTATGTACATACTGTAAGTGTATGAATGAAACAAAAAGTGTAATGTAATGTTTTTTAAGTGTGCAAAATCTGAAAGACTACGGTACACTACAGTTACCTTACAGATCTTTTTGTTGTTGTTGTTGTTGCTGCTGTTTTTGATAGAAATCAGTACTTTATTCAGGAAGTACGCATTAAATCGATCAAAAGTGACAGTGAAGACACATTTACAATGTGAAAAAAAAAACATTTAAATAAATGTTGCTCTTTTGAAATTTATTTTCAAAAAATCCTGAAAAAAATATCATGGTTCACACAAAATGTTTCTTCAGCAGCAAATCAGAATATAATAAAATGATTTCTAAAAGATCATGTGACACTGAAGATTGAGAAATGCTAAAGAAAATTCAGCTTTGCATCACAGGAATAAATTACATTTTAAAATATATTAAAATATAAAACGTTTATTTTAAATTGAAATAATATTTCACAATAGTACTGCTTTTACTCTATTTTTGATTCAATAAATACAGCCTTGGTAAAAAAGCTGCCCCAAACTTTTGAATGGTATACCATATCCATATAGCATACCACACCATATCCATATAGTATGGATCCAGTGTTCAAACTCAACACACTGGAGTAAAAAGTGCTTCAAACCTGCTGCACACTCATTTACAAAATAAATAAAAAACTACAACCGCAATACCTGCTCATAACTGCACAGAGGGATATGAGATATCACCACTGGGTTTACCCATAGTCCTCTACGGTTGAATCTGCAGGGACAGTCCTCTCTCTACCCTTATACACTTAAGCAGGAATGCTAGTTAATTGTTTACTCTGGTTTTAATAAAACCAGTGAAGAATGAAGTGGAGATTAGAGAGGAATGTGTCTATGGTTATCTCTTCTCTTCAGTTATCGACAGTCTCATATAGTGTGTGCTACCCCTTCTAAAGTGGGTCACATCTACATGGGCTGCCAGCCATGCACAAACACACACTAACACACACATACATTCAACTGCGTGACACACGTGGAGAGGAGAGGGGAAACGGTGGATCACACGTGCCTGAGCCTGTCTGCTTCACAGAAAGGGGGAGCGACTGGGAAAATAAAGGGGGTGAATGGAGGACTAAGACAGTTAAACATAACAAAAAGAACACTTTGTGGCATTATTTGAAATAAATAAATAAATAAATAAAGTTCCTGTGATGGCAAAGCTGAATTTTACTGAATTACTCCCGTCTTCAGAGTCACATGATCCTTCAGAAATTATTCTAATATGCTGATTTGGTGCTCAAGAAACATTTCTTATTATTATCAATGTTGAACTAAATATTTTGCTATAAAACATAAGACCTAAACACATCACGAGAGAGAATAGTTGAGGAGAGTGTGTTTGATTATTTGTGTGCGCAACACAATGAGACTTTTGAAAACAGCTGAACCACTGTCATGCTACTGAAATTTTTCTGTACAGAACACTATAATGTTTAATGGATTCTTAAATAACTTTCATTCTGACTCATATGCTCCTGCTCTCTCTTATCGGCCACACAGAAACATAAACACATTGTGCAGTAATTAATCACAGAGCCAATGTCTGCAAACTGATACAATATGGCCCATTGATTTTGCCATGACCTCAACTGGCCTGTCGGCGATAAACGTATGCCTGTTAATTGGACCAGCTCTTTGGTGTCAAGTTGCTCTATTATCGTTCAAGCAGATTCATTTCCATCTGAAAAACAGGCTCTAGTTCTTGACAATAAAAGCGCAATAAAATTACTTCCTGAACTGATACAAGATACAGAGGATGTGACTGACAGGAGACAGTTTAACAAAGGTCAGCTGTGGTGCAATGGTGCTCAATCCCTATGGAAAAAAAGAGCGCTTAATTGAACTGAATGTGCTCATATCTTAAAAGCATATTTTCCAAAACATGCACTTGCAAATAATACAATATTAATTAAATAAAATAACACTTACAGTAAGTGTACTTACAGTAAAGAGAGACACTTTAATGTTTCTTAAAGGGGTCATATTTTTTTCATATTTCAATTTTTCCTTTCTCTTTGAAGTGTTACAAGCTCTTGGTGCACAAAGAAGTTCTGTAAAGTTGCAAAGACTAAAATCTCAAATCCAAAGAGATATTCTTTATAAAAGTTAAGAGTCAACCGCGCCTACCTAAAACGGCTCGTTCTAACACAGCCCCACATGATGTGGGAAGATTTGCATAACGCCGACCAAATGTTCACGCATAGAAAGAAGGTGTAACTTTTATTCTCGCTGTTGTTGCCGCCGCCATGTCGTGAAGGCGCTGTGTGTTTCGTTGTGAAAGCGAAACTACTTTGTTTGGCCTTCCAAAAGAGGACGATATCCGCTTCATCATGCCTCAAGAGCTGATCCGTGCTGGTCGCTGAGGAAATACATCAACTTAGCGCTGTGGATCGCCGGATCGGCTTTCACCGTGGACGAAGCGGAGTCCAGCCCGGGTCTTCACATGTGGTTGCCGCAAGCCCCAAATGGTGCCTCCGCTACTCAAGCCCGCCGTTTGTGATGCTGTGTTTCGTTGTGAAAGTGAACTACTTTGTTTGGCCTTCCAAAAGAGGAAACAACTAGAAATCAGTGGTTAAGTTGTATTTACAACACTGTTCCAGAACACTTCAACCCAAATATTCAGATGTGTGCAGCGCATTTTATGGAGGACTGTTTCCTGATCCTGGGAGAGTAGACTACAATGCTGGCTGTTCTGACTCACAGACTGTAAGTACGTTTTCATATTTAAAGAATTTCCACTGACGATTCAAACGCGAGTCTTAAGCAGTGTAGAGTAGCGCTTGTTATTTCTCCGATCACAAATGCAGACCTGGTTTTATGTTTACGCAGCGCGATACGATTTGCACACACAAAGCGTTTTAAAAAGACAGTATTAGTCATTATAATCTGTAATTATGTCACCACTGGATGCAACAAATACCTCGTTTACAATGGGTTTTAATGTTTTTGTCTCGTCGCTCCGGCCGGACAGGGCATCACAGTATGGTGAGGGGCGTAACATTTCCGTCACACGCTTGAGGTATTCGGCCAATCACAACGCACTGGATAGCTGGCCAATCAGAGCACACCTCGCTTTTCAGAACGATGAGCTTTGTAAAAATCAAATGCGTGGTCATAGAGGAGAAATATGCCCCTTTACATTGTAAAGTGTACTTTGTATTAATATAGATTAAAAATCATTTTAAACATTATTTGTAATAGACATTACAGTTTGAATAATCATTTGTTTGTGTTTTAAAGAAGTACATTTATTTTGATGTGTTGACTAACATAAAAATAAACACAATAAAGCACATGCAAAGTACTTGGTTATAATTTAAGATTTTAGTTGACCATAAATGCTTGTCAGTACATTCAGCAGTACAGTATAACCATATTTCAAAGACAATAGAAACAATTATGAAATTACATATAAAGATGCACTTAAGTCCTACTTAAGTGGGTCAAACTAATTGCAATTAAAATAAATTTAAATTTAAATTGTTTTCATTTCATTTCCAATCATATACAATTAAATGTCAAAAACATTACATTCAGTTCACACTTAAATACAGTGTATTCTTTTAAAGTATATTATTTCCGTAAGTTCTCTAATAAATATGCTATAGTGTTTTCATCTTTAAAGCTGTCAAGCTCCAAAAAGGACAAAAAAATCCAAGTAGTCCATATGACTTGTGCACTAAATTCCAACTCATCTAAACCCATATAATGTATGATATACTTTCCTATGCAAAGAAAAATAATGAAATCTAAAATATTATTTACTAAATATCTTTCCTTCTGTACTAGTTTTCAAGATACAGATCTTCCTTTTCTTCTTTACTTCATATGAGTGTGCTACACTTCCTGCTGCGTGCAAATACTGTTAACGTATAGCAAATAGCAGATGGTACATTTGAATTTTTTTGTCCTTTTTTGGAGCTTGACAGCTACTGGTTGCTGTCCACTTTTATTATATGTAAGAGTGTGGAAATTTTGCTACTGTAGAGAACTCCGTATGAGTTCTATGCAAAAGAAAAATATAATGTGTTTCACTAAGCACTCTGTAAATGATGACAGTTTTCATTTGTGGGTGAACTATCCTCTTTGCATTCTCCCCATTAACCTTACAGTGTCTGGCTGTTCCTCACCTGCTCCCGTAGGCAAATGTACTGTTGGATGAGGTAAATGTGTATCTGACCCATTCTGGGCCCAGCAAGAAAGAGAGACAGCCTGCAGGGTGACAGATGGCGAGGGCCAAGCGTCAGAGACTCGAGGACGGAGCGGCATCAATCCACTTCACTCCTCCACCACTACCTCCTCTCTGACCCCTTCATCCCTCCTTCCAGACTAGGACACAACTCTATCTCTACCATAATTTTCCCATCCCTGAGAACCACGCGTAAGGATACACAGCAGGACAATGCAAGGCCAGCCGTGCACCACAACACAGACGCTGACTAACTCGCTTTGACCTCTTAATTCATGAACTGGGAGCTGTGAGGGGTTATGGGACACCTCCACATGGTGAGAAGCGGCCTGGGGTCACAGACTGGCCTCAATTAATGCTGATCTGAGGATTATGAACTCTAATGAGTCCAGACTGCCACTAGTTATAAAACTTTCTTCAGTTACTGGATAAAAAAGCGGTTCAATACAGTAAAAAGTACAGTATACAGTAATATTGTAAAATATATTCATTTAAAATAACTATTTTCTATTTCAAATATTTTCAAATGTAATTTATTCCTGTGATGCAAAGCTGATTTTCAGCATTATTACTCCATTACTTCAGTGTCACATGATCCTTCAGAAATTAGTTAATATGCTGATTTGCCTCTCAAGAAACTATTGTTCTAATTAATATTTATGTGGATATTTTTGTATACGTGCGAATGAGATATAGTGCTTCAACCATAAACAAACAAATAAATACCTACATACATACATACTGACCCTAAACTTTTGAATGACAGGATAGGAAAATAAGACATACAGCAGGGGTCCAAAAGATAATTATTAATTTATTATTTTAGAAATTAAAATAGAAAATAATGCAAAACAGAATCATTTTAAGCAAGGTATGTGGGTGGAAAAAGTTGATATTCCCTAATAAGAGAAAGACCAAACAGAACCTATTTCAGGTATGAGGAAAAACTCAACTGTGGATTTGTGCTGTTTTTTATTTCTGTCACGGAGAATCGGATTACTGTCCAACTCGCACTGTTTCTGAGCTTTGGGATGGTATTAGCGTTTTAATTTTCATAAAACTAACAACTGAGCCACATTTGCTGACCTCTGACTGCAGCCTTGCAATTTGGTTCAGGGACAGGATGCTCTCATAAGCTTAAAAGTGTCTGAACCCATTCCAATTCACCTACTTTGCCTTCTGACTGTATCCTCCTATATTCTCTAATCAAGACCTCTTCTCAAAGTCCTTTCACAAGAACCCTCTTCCGAACACAGCTTTGGGCGGCCCGAGTCCAGTGTTCATGTCAATACTCTTTACTGTCTTGGCCCATATATGGTTTCCCATTTATGTGGTTTCCACTAAAATATTAAGCAGCACAACTGTTTTTAACATTAATAATAATAATAATAAATGTTTCTTGAGGAGCAAATCAGCATATTAGAATGATTTCTGGGGGTGGGCAACATACCAGTAGACATGATAAACCAGTTGACTATCGTCTCTAACGCGGTTACACGCTCATGTGACGTTGCTGTGCTACGTGTTCACGAAACATATTGTATGCACATGCTTTTAAGCATTGTGGTTTAAAAACAAACAAGTGATTTTATGCAGTAGAACCACTGTGTCTAAGTTTTCGCAGGAGTTTCTGAGAGCTCAGAGAGAGAGGCGTTTGTGCTCCACCTGAAGATGGTGATCCAGAGCGTGGGAGAGTCTTGAACTGAGTTATTTTGGCCACCTTATGGACGACTGGGTAAGTATACACATGTATATGTCAAAATGCCCATCAAGTGTTAAGTGAAAGCAAACAGTTGAAAAAGAAAACACATGTGTAAACCTCTACAGATCCAGGCAGCTCTTAAAGTGACAGCAGTCTAATATTCATGCTGTCTATCATTAATGTTAATCAAACAACAAAAGAGAGAAAATCTCTCACTGCTCTGACTTAAATCATTTTAGGGAGCAACTAAAATAAGAGGAAATATCTATATATTTAATTTACACAGTGAAGACTATGCAGTGTTGTATGTAGCAATTCTTATTTATTTGTTCTATTGTATTTTTTTTTTGTACCTATGCTGTGTAATAGATTATTATTAATTTAATCACGACTTGTCTTCATTGAGCTTGAGTTTTTTGTTTAGTTTTTTTAATTTAGGCTAGTAGTAGTTTTTTGTGATACTGACGATGGTAAAAAGAATTATGAAATTTCTATGGTATCAAAAATTTGATATCATAAAGCCCTTATTTAAAGCAAAAATAGCTATATCATGATATATATCATTACCTTAAAATAAAATTACACATATTGTGATATAAGATTTTGGTCATATCACCCACCCCATGAAAACTGCAGTAATGACGCTAAAAATTCTGCTTTGATATCACAGGAATGATATATACAGTATATATAGTATTTTCTACTCAAAAACCCAGAAACACACAGACTCACATTCAAAGGCTTACAATTCTTATCTGAAACTCTGGATTATGACAGCAGCAAGCTGTACTCTTTTCTACAGACGTACTTTAGATTGTCAGTGTCAGTAACCAACCGGCCCACAGCAGTTGATTAATGCCGTTAATCTCCACGGCTGTGTTATTAGGCGGCTGTAATGGGTCTAACAGCAGCACAGTGGTGTCAAAGTCACGCAGCGTCTTCAATCATCTCAGAGACGACTCAAGGACACACAAGAGCTCAGCTCTGATGTGAGTGATGCTCAGCGCTCAAGCGCACATCTGCCGTTTCTGTGTTTAGGATGCTTAGTTACAAACCTCTAATATGACTCTCAGTGTCAAACGCTGTTTCTCACTGTTGTAAATCTGCAGTTATACTTGAGTTCCTAAGGGACTGCATGTGACCATGGAGGCGTCCACCATAGTACTTTTCTGTCTTCTGTCTCTGTCTTTTCATTTTTAACATGATCACTGCAGAGACACCACACATTAAGTCCCAAGACAGCCACGATTTAAGCATGAAGGACACAGCTGCCTGAGAGAGTGTTACATAATCGTCTTATAACACCAACTGAGAGATTTCTCATCTCTCTGTTCTGCTCACTCAGGACTATTTGTAGTCTCAAAACAACAGGAATAAAAATATCTCAGTATTTCGTAATGCAATTGTAACCCTATATCCTGCATGATAAGTAAAAGCAGTAAATCTCAGATTTTTTTTATTTTGTGTCTAGAATTGTTTTCCAGGAAAGTAAAAGCAGCTTTGTTGTCCTAATGCTCTGCTGTCTGTCCTAGTTTCCACTGTGTTCATTGTGCAAGCACACATACATAAAAGATGATTTGCTGCTTCAATTTTCAGATTTTTTTTCAGTTTGATTTGGTGGCAGACAACACTCGAGCCAGAACAACCCCACAAAGCTCACGTTCTCCCTGTGAGAGAACAATGTGTTTTAAGAGACTCTGTGAAAGAATGGTACAGATCAAATATGTAACAGCAAGAAAAAACACTAAGTGATTATATTTTATGCATCTTGAAGTGCTGACTTTCACAAAAACATGAGGCAAATACACGCAAGACAAATACACTGGATTAACAGGACACAAGAGAAAAGAAAACAATAATATGACAAAAAAATAGTGTTGACAATATATTACATAATCATCATGACATACTATAGAGTATAAAATATGCTTGTGTTTTATTAAAACTTTTAATAAAAGTTTATCAAAATTGACTTAATTACAAATCGAATTTTGCCTGAAATCAGGTATTTTAGAATTGAAACTATTACAGTTTTTCTCAACGCTTTTAATTAGTTTTTGTATTTCCATTTTTATTTTAAAATTTGTTTTAGTAATTTTGTTGTGTGTTTTGATTGTTTTAGTTCTAAAGGTTTCTGTTTGTTTTTTAAAGTATGTCTTTATATTTTCTTTATACATTTTAATTTCAGTTTTACTTGTAATTATTTGAGTAGTTACAGATAAACTAAATGAAAGTTGACCTAGATGAAAATGAGAAATATTGCCTTGATAAGTAAGTCCAAGTTTTTTATATTTTATTTTATTTCAGGTGAAGTTTATTTAATTTTAAGTAATGAAAATGTTTTATGTGTATGACTAGTTTTAGTTAATAATAACTTTGCCTGAAACAAAACTTTCACATTTAATTGTACTCAAGAACTAAAAAGTAGCTTGAGAGCATAAAGAAATCAAGAAAAAATACTTTCTCATTAAAGGGGTCATATGCTGCGATTTAAATTTTTCCTTTCTCTTGAGTGTTACAAGCTCTTGGTGCATAAGAAGATCTGTAAAGTTGCAAATATAAAGTATCAAATCCAAAGAGATATTCTTTATAAACTTTAAGAGTCAACCACGCCTACCTAAACGGCTCGTTCTAACACGCCCCCACATGTCTACGTCACTGTGTGGGAAGATTTGCATAGCACCGCCCAAATGTTCACGCAAAGAAAGAAGGCGTAGCTTTTATTCTCGCTGTAGTATTGTTGTCGCCGCGCCATGCGTGAAGAGCTTGGCGGAAGAGATAATACTTTGTTTTGGCCTCCAAAGAGGAGATATCCGCTTCTTCATGACTGAAGCTGATCCGTCTGGTCCGCTGAGGAATAATCAACTTCGTGCTGGGATCGCCGGATCGGGCTTTCACCGTGCCGCAAGCCCACGCCTTCATTTCCTGTCGCTCACTCAAGCACGCCGTGTTGTGACGCTGTGTTTCGTGGCTGAAAGCGAAACTACTGTGTTTGCTTCAAAAGAGGACTGAATCCGTGGTTAAGTGTTATGACAACACTTTCCAGAAACTTCAACCCAAATATTCAGATGTCGGCGGCACATTGTAGGGAGGGACCGTTTCCGATCATGTAGAGTAGATACAGCGGCTGTGTATGAATCGCATACTGTAAGTACGTGTTTTTATATTTAAAGAATTTGTCACTGACAATTCAAACACGAGTTTTGAGCAGTGTAGAGTAGCGTTTGTTGTTTGTCATTTCTCCGATCACAAATGCAGACATGGTTTTATGTTAACGCGGCGCGATGCAACGCAAGGTGTAAAAAGACAGTATATGTCATTATAATCAGTAATTATGTCCCCACTGGATGCAACAAATGCCTCGTTTATAATGGGTTTTAATGTTTTTGTCTCGTCGCTCCGGCCTGACAGGGCATCATCACAGTATGGTAAGGGGCGTAACATTTCCGTCACACGCTTGAGGTATTCGGCTAATCACAACACACTGGATTGCTGGCCAATCAGAGCACACCTCGCTTTTCAGACCGATGAGCTTTGTAAAAATCGGCGCGTTTCAGAAAGGCGGGGCATAGAGGAGAAACAATCATGTAGAGTATGTGGAAAATAATATGTTTTTTGAACCTTAAACCGCATAAACACATTTCATTACACAAAATACACAAAATAATGTTTCTTTTAGCAACGTCATATGACCCCTTTAAAGTATCTTTGCTGCAAAAACCCTGCAAAGCATTTATTTAATCACAACAAGTTTCTTAACAATCTAAGGCTCTAAGACTCACAGACACTATTTTTCCTTTGAAATGTAATTGCTTACGAATATAAATATTCAGTACAAATTCCCATAAATAGTACTTTTAGATTTACTCAGCACCTCTCTCCATTCATTAGCGCTCCAAATGGATTCAGGTTCTTAAATACTAGCAAAAATAGCAGTTCAGCCTCAGACAACAAGAGGGAAGATAACTGAGAATGAGAGACTAGAACTTCAGAGGTAAAGATTAGTGGTAAAGTTTTTATTAGTAGTAAAATTGATAAATAAAGACCAAACAATTCCATTGTAAGAATATTGACCGCTCTATAGGATGGATTATGAGGGCATATACAATTTTTAAATAATTGTGTGGAAAAAGAGTGCACAATTTAGGAGGATTTTTCCTCTAAGCTGCTCCAGAAATTCCTCAGTTAGCCTCCAACATCATTCTTGATGAGGAAACAGAACTCAAAATGTTAAAAAAGAGCAGCTTCTCTTAAGATCTCCGCCTGTCAAATAACCCTAAGATCATTTTCTCACAAATTCCATCTGCCTCTCCATTCTCACTCTCTCCATCCAGCTCTCACAAATTCCTTCTTTCTCTTACTCATTTTGCTGAAAGGCAGAGGGAATGAGCAAACAGGACCAAGGACCAGTTACACAGATCTCAGATTTGATATTCATGCAGCCATTCAATAGTTTGCTGGAATTGAAGAATTTGTTGTTGTAGGTCGAGTCACACAGAAACAAAAGAGAGACAGATGAGAGCAGCCTATGCAGTACAGTATTTCAGTATTATAGTAGTTTCATACTACAAGTTCATACTCTATATGTAATGATAAAACATGTTCATTCATTTTTTCGTTCTAAATCACCCCTGGTTTGCTTTGAGATCACATCAGAGGACACTGAGAGCAGGCATTGGCCAATACATCTGTTTTGACTTCTCATCTGGAGCAGAAAATGAGCAGTATTTGACTGGGCACAAAGTAAAAGAACAGACAGGACAGCATTGCTGAACTGAACTGGGTTCTAAGTTGTTTGGGCTTTGTTATTCTAACTTTGTCTTCCAAAACTGAACAATCAGAGCCTTGTATAATCCACTTTCACTGTAATGAGTCTTCCAAGACTTCATAACCGCCCAACTGACTCAGTTTACAATATTAATGGACATTTGATTGGAATGGCCACAATTTGGCAGCTAAGTATCTTATAATTAGACATTTTATTTGAAATGCAGTCTGTCAGACCTCTCACTTAGTGACCTTAGTCTTCGTTTAAATAACACAATCTAGATCTAAGTGCCTCCAAAAGCCAAATAAGCATCATATCCTCCTATCAGAAAGCGGAACTGTACATCAGCCAAGACTGAAACAAGATTACAGTACATTACACAGATTACAGTACATTACACAGATTTTACATCCCACAAACTCAATGGGGAAGGGAGAGATACGCTTTTTTTTTTAAATAACTGTAAAAGCAATATATAACGCGTAACCTGAGTAAATCCTTGACTGTGTCCCTGTGGGCGTACTCCTGAAAAATGGACCATGATGAAACACACTGTGCAGACTATGCAGAAACACAGTGGAATCCGAACATTCAGTCAACACAAACACGAACAAAAGACTGCATGAGTGCATGTTATTAACAATCATTTTTCAAAAATGTTTGAGGTAAACATCAACATTAGATGTTTTTATTAAAAAATGTAAAACATTTTTTTAACAAAAACATGCTGTGAATATTCAAAACAATGCATTCCTCTGAAGCTATTCTGGAAATAAAACACTACAAACTAAACTCTTTTCTTCTAGTGAGCAAAACTCTGTCCAATAAGATATGTTACAAAACCTCAGTTTTCATCATTCTCAATATCATCAGATAACATTGAATTAACTAATTGACAATAATAACAAATGACACAACTACTATAAGCACATTCATTTGTCGAAAAATGTAAACTACTCAGCAATTTATTAAAGGGCGGGAGATATCGTACAATCCCACTGGACCGAAATATTTATACAGTATATATATATATATATATATATATACACAGGATTTCATGTAAAGAATATACAGTATATTAAATGGCAAATCTCAGCTGTCTGATTGTTTATTGTCGCAAAACATATGACCCTGGACCACAAAAATCAATTTGACACCAATAAGCTGTCCATTGATGTATGGTTTGTTATGATAGGACATTTTTTGGCTGAGATACAACTATTTGAAACTGGAATCTGAGGGTGCAAAAAAATCTAATATTGAGAAAAATCGCCTTTAAAGTTGTCCAATGAAGTTCTTAGCAATGCATATTAAAAAATTAAGTTTTGATATATTCACTGTAGGAAATTTACAAAATATCTTTATGGAACATGATCTTTACTTAATATTCTATTGATTTTTGGCATAAAAGAAAAATCAGTAATTTTGATCCATACAATGTATTTTTTGGCTATTGCTAAAAATATAACGTGCTACATAAGACTGGTTTTGTGGTCCAGGGTCTATGAATGTGCGTTCCGCTTGTGTACCGCTCATGCTCATCGGAAAAGCAAAGTCCACTCAAATAACGCGCTGACAGGAAATTCTAGCAGTATAGGATAATTGTTCGGTTTGCAGTAGCGATACACTCTTAATAATAAAGGTGCTTCACGATGCCATAAAAAGGTTCTTCTGTCTAAATGGTTCCATAAAGAACCTTTAACATCTGAAGAACCTTTCTGTTGCACAAAAGGTTCTTTGTGGCGAAAGAAGGTTCTTCCGATTATAAAAAGGTAATAAAGAGATGGATCTTTAAAGAACCTTTGACCGAGGTTCTTTGTGGAACCAAAAATGGTTCTTCTATGTCATCGCTTGAAGAACTTTTTGAAGCACCTTTATTTTTAAGAGTGTACGGTGACTGAAAACCGAAACCGGAAAATGCTTTGTAATTATTATTTATGATTTGATTAATTAATATAAAGTAATTTTGTAAGACTTTTTAAATTTAACTAAAGTTTAATGATACTGAATTTAAAAAAACACAAGCCAGTAAAATAACCACACTTTTACTGAAAGTAACACAATAAAACTGGACAGAATTTCTATTAATATTGGTAACACTTTACAATAAAATTCATTAGTTAACATTAGTTAAGAACTAAGAATGAAACAATAGTTCTTCCGCGTTCCTAATCTTCGTTATGTTAATTTAACATTTACTAATGCCCATTATTTGTAAAATCAACAGTGGTGCTGTTAAAAGTTATGAACTATGTATTAACATGAAATAATAGGGGAATAACTGTATTCTCATCAATACATTAAGAAAGATGAATATAAGTCACTGTAATAAATGTATTGTTCATTGTTCGTTCATGATAGTTAATACATTAACTAACGGAACCTTATTGAAAAGTGTTACCTTAATATTAAATATCAATATATTATTTTTATTCACTTCTATGTAACAGAATCAGATATAAGTTGTTGTTGTTTTTTTGACTAATTATCCAAATAATGTATAGTCCTACAAAGCTATTATTATCAGAGCATAGCATAGCAGAGCATAGCGTCACTGAGGGTAGCATTATTTTAGCAGCTTAAGATAATTCATATAAATTCAAGTCAAAGTCAATAAATTCAAGAGTCTTGACAAGACGAATAAAATAACATACAATTTTGTACAGACTACACTTTTATTTGTCAGCCTATCTCTCTTTCTTTCAGTAGCGGAAATTTAAATGTGAGATTCTGGAAACAAGATCTAAATTTAGTGGGAACGGTCGGGTCGGGAAGAAAATTATTCTAATGCCGAGTTCACACTGCACGATTTTAGCACGATTTTCACTCGCCGACAGGTTTTGCGAAATCGCCGACAAATGCCCGACATCGGAGGCAAATCGGTGCTCGTTCACGCGAGTGACAATCACGCAGTGTGAATTATCAAAGACGCGATCTGAGGGAATCACCGACGCGTCGCCGACGCCCGCGAATTATTTGGCATGCTAAATATCTGGAGCTGTTGGCGATTCACAATCACGCTGTGTGAAATGAGTTCTGACTGAAAAACACATAGGCGATGACCTACAACCAATGAGAGACCAAGATACAGGGCAGAGGGAAGTTCGGGGAGGAGTTATAGACCAGAATATCAGTATTTTAATAGATAATATGAACAATTATATCATACAGAAACAAGCACAAACATTTGCTTGACCAGCCACAACATCAGCATAACAGTTACTGCAAAATTATTTACCTCCAACTCTCTTTGCAGAACACCCATAATCTGTTTTTCTTTTTCTCCTTGTAGCTGGAAATCAGCTCACAGACAATTCGCGGGCTATATATATATATATATATTATATTATATATATTTAATAATTACAGTCTTGCTCGCGAGAACTCCGGTCTGACGCACGTGGGTTCTCGCGTTATTTCCTTATCACTTCTTGCGTGTGTTTTGTTGTGAAACGTAGTTTGCGGACCAGACAGAGCTGTCGGCGATTCTTCCTATTGTGAAGTCATGCAGTGTGAAACCCCCTGTCGCCGATCCATCGTGCAATGTGAACACAGCAGCCACTGAATGCTACCCAAGATAGTCACGCAGTGTGAAAACAACATCGATCCGACGAGTTTGAAAATCGTGCAGTGTGAACTCGGCATAAGCGGACAGCGGGTGAACAAAGAGTGAATATATAGCGGGAGAGGGTGGGTGCGGATAGAACATTGCGGGAGCGGGACTAAAAAAACAGTCCCGTGCAGAGCTCTACAGCACAGTAGCGCTACTGCAAACCGGAACAAGTAGTCCTATACTGCATAGAAATTTCCTGTCAGTGCGTTATTTGAGCGGCCTTTGCTTTTACGATGGGCATGAGCGGTACATGAGCGGAACGCACATTCATAGATCGGAATATTGAGCGGAGCGTCAAACTGCGCAGTGATGAGGAGAGTGAAACATGCACGCTGAACAATGCGGGGTACGGCGCGGCGCGCCATATTTATTATTATTATATGTAGCCTATATTTTCGGTGCAGCCCTACTTACATCCCCTCCTTGTTTACAAATCCGAAGTAAATCCATACATCGATTTAAATGCAGACGGGGCTTTCCTGATAACTTTCAGCAATGCCGCCCTCTTTATTTTACAAACTTACTGCATGCTGAAGGTGACCCAGCTGACCTCACCAGAAAAAAAACTCACCACCCCCATCTAGTGGATGGTAAAGAAGTATTTAATATTATACCAAAGAGTATAAATAAAAGATCGATACTTGGTTCCGTGTATCGGAAAATATCCAGATACTATTGCTGTATCGATTTTTCCCCCACCCAGTGCTACGCGTATAATAGACCAGGCAAAATGCCCTTGTTTTACCATTAAAAATCCAGCTTGAGAAAAATATTGTTATGGTAGGTTGAATAATAACATGTTAGTTTTAAAATAAACATTAAGTGAAATAAAACAAAATAAAATAAAACTTAGAATTAAAAAGTACAAAAATTACTAAAACTGAAATAAAAATAAATTATAAAAAACTAAATAAAAAAAATAAAAACTAACAAAAATCACAAAATCACAAAATAACCAAAAACTTAAACTATAAAAAAGAAAATGAAAGCTATTTTTTAGATAAAAGCGAATTTAAAATATATAAATCGAAACAATACTATAATAATATATAAATAATAATTAAAGAGATGCAAAATACATATTAGGATCATGAATTAATAAAATGAAGTAAATACATAAAAATATACAATAAAAATATAAGTAACACTTTATTATAAGAACCAATTCTCATAATTAACTAGTTGCTTATTAGCATGCCTATTATTAACATATTGGCTGTTTATTAGTGCTTATAAAGCACATATTCTGCATGACCATATTCTACATCCCTAATCCTACCCAATACCTAAACTTAACAACTACCTTACTAACTATTAATAAGTGCCAAATTAGGAGTTTATTGAGGGAAAACTTTTAGTTTATAGTGAATATGTGTTCCCTAATCTAAAGTGTTACCAATAAATAATATAAAATGTTTGTAAATTATATTGTTCATTATTACATGCTGAATGTTTTATGTCCATTTACTATTTTGACATTTTTGGATACAGTTTACAGTTATTTCTTACAGTTGGATACAGTTTATCTTCGTAAAAAGACATGTTTTTGGCTAAAAATGCTGATTGTCTTAATAAGAGTGATGTAGTTGTAGTGCTCTGGGTGTATGTGAGTGAGCTAGAGTCCATATGGAGATCTGATGGGGTCTGACAGGACGCAATGCTTCACTGAGACAGACCGGCCAGCCCCACAGCAGGATACTCTATAAATACCCCATCACTACCTCTTTCTCTTCTCCCCTCTCTCATTTTAGCTCATCAAACATGAAAAGAAGGCAGATGCATTAATAAACAAAAAGGACTGTGCAAATTAAGCATAAATAAACCCAAAATCATTATTTAGATATTCTGCTCCAGACGGCCATGCGTGAGGAGAGGCTCCGGGGGGAGTTACGTAACTGACTCTAATCCTTTTTTTTCTATGCAGCACAAGAACAGAAGAAACGGCTTCACCATTAAAAGAGTCAGGACAGCTTCTATCCATCTCAAATGACTGCTTCTCGGAAACTGCATTTATAACAGTGTGATTAATACAGATAAAATGTTAATGACTGGCAGCCTAATATTTTATAGCCAAACAAAACTGCTTCAATATTTTCCCTCAAATTTGTCACAATATGAGTCTTATTTTCCACATAAATCATGAAGAATCAGAAATACACCTGACATGAGATTAAAATGTCAAGCAAATGAGCTGATCTCAGTACTGCGATATTGAGATCCAAATCCTGTATGTACTTTGGTTCTGTAGGGAAATGCTGAGTCAACCAAATAAACTGAAGTCCTCTCAAATCAATACTGACACACAACTTCAGTATTCTGCACTAATTTGGCAGCAGTACACATAGTGGCCTGTAGTGGCCGGTGAACACCAACCACACTCCCCGCTGGCTGGTCTCCCAGATGTGCCGTCCTGGTTTTGTTCACCTCTCCGTGCTGCTGCCTCAATGACAAGCAATGTGAGGCCCAATTAAACCCGACTCATTTTCTCATACTCTCCTCCGAGAGCTTCAAACAGGTTAAAGTTCACACATTCAGGACAGACTCCTGCTTTAGGCATCTAACCTGCATGAAGAGGAGGTCATACTACATGACAAAGGTCAAACAAATTATCCCTTTGATTATGATTAGGTTCTAAAAACCAATTTTGCGATGAATGCTGATAAGGTAATCAACAGCAGGTTTGGGTTAGACAGTTCATCATTGTAACGTGGGGTTTGGGATTTGTTTCTTACTCATTGTTTTCATGTCTTTTATTTTGTAGTTTGGCCACAGTCACGTTCTTTTTGTCATGTGATTCCCTTGTCTGTGTGTTATGTTTTGATTTGTTCCTAGGTTCATGTGTCATGTTCTCATTGGTTGTCTTAGTCATGTTGTGTCTTGTCTCTCATTGGTTGGTTCTTATAAATAGCCCTCATGTTGCCTTTGTTCTTTGTCGAGTATTGATGTTGTATCCCTGCTCTCTTGGTGAGTCTGTTTATGCCAAGTTAAGTCTGTTCGAGTCAAGTCAAGTCAAGTCTTTTTGGATTATGTTTTGTCTTTGTTGCAAATAAACTGCACTTGGGTTCTCACTTCAACTCGCATTCAGTGGACATTTGTTCCAATCATTTACTCACCCTAATGTCGTTCCAATCCAAAAAGACTTTCATTCATCTTCAAAACCCAAACCCAAAGATATTTTTATTGAAACTTCTGTCCAAGTTTCAGTCTATACACAAAGTAGTATGTAGGCAGTACCATTTAGTATAGTCCACTCTATCCATTAGGGCAATCAGAAGGTCGTGGGTTCGAGTCTCAGGTCCGGCAGGAATTGTCGGTGGGGGGAGTGAAAAACCAGCACTCTCTCCACCTTCAATACCACGACTGACGTGAGACCCCTGACCAAACCCCCAACTGCTCCCCGGGCGCCGGAGCATTGGTTGCCCATTGCTTCGGGGGGGTGTACACTGTGTGTGTGCACTTGGATTGGTTAAATGCAGAGCACAAATTCCGAGTATGGGTCACCACTATTCCACACGTCACTTCACTTTCACTTAAAACTTTGCCACTTTGAAAAGTTCATAGTCATCCTAAAAGAAATCCACATGAAAATAATGGTTTAATCCAAGTCTTCTAAAAAACGTGATAGATTTATATGATGAACAGGTATTATCTCAACTTCTGTGGCTTTTTGTTTATTAGGCGTCGCTACCAAAGTGAGAAAGAAAAAGCCTTGCATTTATCTGCTCAATGTGGTCATGACATTGATAAATAGTCGCAGAGCAACACTAAAGTTTTAGCTAAGCGTTGAGAAAATTAAATGTCTCAAAATATTTATGTATGCTATCCATTTGTGCCTTTTTATTAAGGTAGACTCATATTTCTTTCTACACAGGACCACAGGAAATCCATTACTGCTCTCTTAGGACAAATGATATGTGCAGAACAGTGCCACAAAAAAATACTGTTGAATGTGACATAAGGCTTACAACTGTATTTACAACAATTGTCTTATTCAGATAATAGCTTACAGGTGCTGTTTTAAAATAGTAGATACATTGTTACTTTTATTCAGCAAGGACAGTGTAAATTAATCAAAAGTGACAGTAAAGACATTTATAATGTTACAAAAAAATGTAATTTCAAATAAGTTATGTTCTATTGAACTTTCTATTCATCAATGAATTCTGAAAAAATATATCATGGTTTTTACAAAATTATTAAGCAGCACAACTGTTTTTTAACATTAATAATAATAAGAGCAGTTTCTTCAGAATCAGAATCAGAATCAGAATGAGCTTTATTGCCAGGTATGTTTACACATACGAGGAATTTGTTTTCATGACAGAAGCTTCCACAGTGTAACAGAATGACAGTGACAGAACAAAAACACAGATAATAAAGAATAAAAAAATAGAACAAGTAAATAAGTAATAACAATATATAAATTGACAATTGTATGTGCAGGAATATTACAATAGACAGTTTTGTATGTACATTTATATTATGTGCAAATTTGAGGTGTAGACTAAGTATGTGTGTTAGATAAATAAGTGTATGGGTGTATAAATAGTGTTGTGTGTTCCACAGTTATTGTCAAGTGTTCATGAGATGGATGGCCTGAGGGAAGAAACTGTTCCTGTGTCTGGCCGTTCTGGTGCTCAGAGCTCTGTAGCGTCGACCAGATGGCAACAGTTCAAAGAGGGAGTGTGCTGGATGTGAGGGGTCCAGAGTGATTCTGCCAGACCTTTTGCTCACTCTGGATGAGTACAGTTCTTGGAGAGAAGGGAGGGTTGTACCAATGATTCGCTCAGCAGTCCGGACTACCCTCTGTAGTCTTCTGAGGTCAGATTTGGTAGCTGAGCTGAACCAGACAGTTATGGAAGTGCAGAGGATGGATTCAATGATAGCAGAGTAGAACTGTTTCAGCAGCTCCTGTGGCAGGTTGAACTTCCTCAGCTGGCGAAGGAAGTACAACCTCTGCTGGGCCTTTTTAACAATGGAGTCTATGTGAATGTCCCACTTCAGGTCCTGGGAGATCGTGGTGCCCAGGAACCTGAATGACTCCACTGCAGTCACAGTGCTGTCCATGATAGTGAGAAGGGGGAGAAGGGGGGTTTCTACTGAAGTCCATTATCATCTCCACAGTTTTGAGCGTGTTTAGCTCCAGGTTGTTGAGACTGCACCAGACAGCCAGCTCTTTAACCTCCTGTCTGTAGGCAGACTCGTTGCCGACCTGAATGAGGCCGATGAGTGTGGTGTCGTGTTCTTGAACAGCAAATCAACATATTAAAATGATTTCTGAAGGTTCATGTGACACTAAAGACTGGAGTAATGATGCTGAAAATTCAGCTTTGCCATCACAGGAATGAATTACATTTTAAAATATATATTTTTTTATTGTAAGTTACTAAATGAGAGACTGTTCGGCTCAAACAAATACACACACATTCCTCCATTAACAGAGCAGCAGCATTAGACCTGTCCCTAAAAATAAGTTAAGAAGACAGAGCGCCCAAACAGAATGAGTCAACCATACATTTAAATCAAAAAGTATTCAGTGGAAATATGTCTGCCCAATCACAGCTTTATATGACATCTCGTCACAGCCGTGATTCAGAAAGTCTCCTGGAAATGTCTGGGACGTTTTTGGACAAGGTGGCTGTAGTGACGTAAATCAGAGTTATGGGGTGGGAGTAGAGGTTTAGTGTTTGTGTTGCTGGGGTGATAAAATTACTGTGGGGCTTGAACTGATCCCCAGAGCTCACAGGCGACAGCCAAAGAGACCATTCCTCATCTACTGGCTCCAGAGAAGGGGTGGAGGAGATAGAGCCAGAGGGTGGACACCACACCACAGAGAGAGAAAAAACAACTATTTCTCTTCATTTTCCAACTTTCTGCAATTATGGTAAAATGTGAATCATCTGCACAGCGGTAACATTCATACAGGCAATTTATGGTACACCCCTATTTTCTTTTCATTTTGGAATGGGAAAAGACATGAGAGAGAGGGAGAGTGGACGAGAGTCAGCTGATGGAGTGGGCTGAAGAGGGAACAACACCACAGGCGTTCACTAAACTCTATCCACATGGAGCTCACAGTAACCCCACTTCCCACAATTACACTAAGTGCAAACTTTCACAATGCACATACACATAAATCCTTTATGGTGGTGCTGTTAAAGTTCATTTGATTTGAACTTAACTGTTCAGGAACTTTTACCTCTGGAAAATGCATCCTATGAACCACACTGTCCTGGAAGTGCTATTTCTAGGATTTAAGAGTTCAAAGAAGTAAAGTTGGAAGTTACCAAGCCATAGGCCAAACTTTAAGGTGAATACCTGGTTCCCTTGACAAAAACCCAATGGGATTTTTCCGTTGGCTTTTGGATTATTGTAGAAAATAATTTCTGTGACCAACAAACATTTGTGATCTTAATTGTTTGGTTTCAAACATGAAATCTCCCAAAATTAACATAATTTGAGCATTTTAAAGCGGTAAATGCAAACCACAGAAGCAAAAAAGGCTAAAGAACTACACCACATTTGCATGACTTCCATCACAAAGCTTCCGACAACTTTTTCAATCTTTATATAAAATCTACAAGGTGGAAAGTCTGAGTTATAATAGTTTGCATGAGCTTGAGTATAAACACAACACAAAAAGGCTGAAAAAGCTGACTAATACGTAGATTAATTTCCTGTTTAACATGATTTTCTTAACATGTTGAACATTAATTTTTTGGAGCTTGTGTTAACCACAGACCTTATTTCAGGCATTTAAACAATAACTCACTCCAAAAATCCATTGACTTTGGAAAGATGGAACTGGCAGTTAAAAAAAGCTCTAACTAATGTCTTTGTTTTATTGCAGCAATCTATTGCAAGCACAGAAACACTGCCCAAAAATGAAAGTTACTCACCAACAATATTCATAGTGTCAATGTCGGGTTTATAAAAAAACTACCATAGATTAGGAAATAATTTAGAGCATAGGAGAAATACGAAGAAGGGGATTAGAGCTAATGCTTCTGTTAACCAGCCAAGCCATTATAAAAGGACACATTTTGACCAATTAATCAGTTTGGCCAATAAATTCATTACTGAAAATGAGTTTAGTTAGTAGTTGAGCAACAGTGGATAAATAGCATGCATATATGGATTTATAAAGTGATAGCAATTAGAGAGTATGATACATGCTAATGTAAATGTACAGCTCCATCCAGAATGACATGTCAGCCTGCAGAATCTCATATACTCTAATTCCACTTAAAAATGGAAGAACGAGCAAATCAAGATGAATGGGGATTCAGGCTTTGTTTGTGTGCCAATTTAGTACTTCCCAGATGAGTCTTTATTTCTACACACAATGCCTCAGTGCAAGCCAATGGAATGTCAGAAAAATGTGTACTTCATTTAGTGGGCTCTCGGCATTCAGTTCTGCTCTTAAACACTGCCATCCTGCCAATTGCTTGCTCCATTAGTCAACACATTCCAGGCTTAAAACTGGCCTGTTATGGATGCTACCCGCTCACTGTCATAATGGACTGCACTGAAATAGTATTGTGTCTTCTGGACCATCTCTTGACACTCAACATGGGAGCAGCAGAGAGGTTAACAAGGCCATTGAGAGAGGTCAACAACCTTGCTGCAGTCACTCCAGGCTTTTGGAGATTAAGTGTGAACACATGCCATAGTTGCACGGTGCGCTACAAAGCTGCAACTTCCAGACTCAGGTCTCTATATTCTAGACGGCTAATAAGTCTGTCTGAATGCCTGCATGTGGGATGGGGTTGTTCAAGGACACAAAATGAGAGCTGTTTAGACTGCTGTGCTAGGCTGTGCGGATGGTAATCCCCTCACAAGACGGGGCAATCTAAGCCTACACAGCTCTTTAGACATGCCTGAGAGACTGCCGTCATGGTTCAGCATGACTGGACTGAGCATAAGCCCTCTAGTTTACGCAGCCCGCTGCATCAAAAACGGAGACACAGAATTTCAAACTATAGATCTGCAATCTTTTAACCGGAGGTTCTCATGCAGTCATCAATTATACAAGCGACAAATTCCACTAAAGATTGATTTCTGGATTATCTTACATAGCCGGTTAAAACCTTCAGAGGGGACATCAATATAGGATTTCATCAGCTCTATAATTGAATTGCTATCTACATGGCATTTCTCCTTTACGGCATCTCATGAACTTTATGTGAACTTTATGTTCAGAAGAGCCCATTTGCACATGGGTTTTTATGAAAAAGAGCCTTGGTAGCACTTAGTTTAAGGAGAAGTTCCCACTATTAACTAGTTTCTTATTAGCACACATTCTATAAATATGTTTGCTTAGGATTTATTAAGTACTTATAAAGCACATATTAATTCCTTATTCTGCATGACCATATTTTAGATCCCTTGATCCTATCCCATACCTAAACTTAACAACCTAACTATTAATAAATTTGAAGTTTATAAAGGGAAAGGTCAGTTAGTGAGAATTTTTCCCCAAACTAAAGAGTGACCAGAGCCTTTAATTGAATAAGATTTATGATTATGTGATAATCTTTATAATATTTTCAAAAAAATTATGATAATGGAAAAAAATGGCTTTAATACTTCTTTTTTTATAAAAACAAAATAAAAGCTCAAATGAAAAAATTGAATGAGTCAAAGACAAATAAATAAACAATAAAGGAATAATGATGAATAGAATAAATTAGAATTAAATTTTAATTAATTTGCTTCTATATTTATTTATTTTTAATTTCATTGTATTGTTTAAATTATGTTTATAAATATGTCCGGGTAATAATCAAGGAAACTTTGTGCGGTACTGGGTTTGCAGCAGGCGCAAATGATATTATGCAGCGAATAGGATTATGGAGTTACCTAGCTGGGAACTCTTTTCAGGCGCTGCGTAATATCATTGCGCCTGCTGCACCCATGGTACAGCAGCAAAGTTCCTTGATTATTACGCCGCAATGAGAGTAAAGTTCCTAGCCATATCGGCCTAGAAAATCGCAACTTTTCATTTTCCGTCGGTCTTAGTACACGATGTAACTACAGAAGAGTCAAGTTTTAAATAGGAAATATATAGAAACTCTTTGGTCATTCAATCATTCAATCAGATTCAATGAGCTATGCTAAGCTACAGCTAAAAGTGCTACCGCCAGACCCGGAGATCGGCTGAATGGATTCGAAAACGGTAAAACTCAACTGTTTAACTCTAGGGGAGTTGGAAAATGAGCCTATTTTCAAAAATAGTGGAGTGTTCCTTTAAGCAGAAGTACTACAGAGACAGAGAAACCATCTACGAAATATATGTGACTAACTAAAACTAAAATAAATAAGTAAAATAAATCAAATAAATTTAATGTGACAACAACTGTGTATCAATTGTGACTACGAATGAGAACTAAAATCTGACAATTACGTACATTTAAACCTCATCCCTTCCCTGTTGGATTGGTCTTGTGTGAGGTCTGTAGACTGGATGTGGGTGTTGACCACACATATACAAGAGAGGCATTAAAGGGCCGCTCTGTATAAATGGTGATGACATACTGGTTAAACAGCTTCAGTGACTCCAAGCATAAATCTGATTCTCCTAAAACAGACTACAAACTTGGCATTCCTCTACCATCGTCCGCTCTTGAACTAATGTTTACACACTTAATTACAGATCAGAGGTTAAAATGCAGGCAAGGTCAGCAGCTGTAAAGCAGAAAACTCTGGCATGTTGCACGGTTTGCTTGTTTGTAGTCAGTGGGAGATGCACTGGACAAGCCAGCAGCACAGCAGAAAGAGGTGAGTGTCAGAGCAAGCCTCAGGCAGAGCGAGCGACTTGTCTCCTATCATAACTCAAATCACCATGGGACGCACTGTGCACTGTGCAGTGGAAACAGTTGTGAGCCGAGGCCCCCTGCGTTGCATCAGCTTGGAGGCAGAAATGGAGAGAAAGTGCTGCGTGCTTTACATCTCTCACAGGCCAAAGATCATAAATCAGGGGACGTACAAAAAGGACAGTGTTATCATAATGTTTTTTTCTCAGTGTGGGGGTGTGCAGATTTTCGGAGCCCTTTGACAGGGCAGATTCCTGGCTAATAGAAAGCAGGCCAAGCACGAGACGTGAGGCTAGTTCAGAGTACGCTTCCCTCACAATATATCGGAGGCCAAAATATTATTCTTTGATAACTGGGAACATTTTTTATTATAATTAATGTTGATAATGAAATTACAGCCATTAATTTGTCTTGTTCACTAATAACAGTCATTAATTGGGTTTCATTCACTAATAATTTATATGCAGTATATGCACAGAAAAATGTTTTGCATAATTCAGAACAAATTTGTTCTAAAGTTAATGAATCTGGATTATTCTAAATGAGCGTCAAAGTGCCTAAGGTTAGTAATTTGCATAAAACACATATAAACCATATCATGTTCATCTTCACAGTGTGTGAGTTTTCTGGTTTCACTTGTTCCTATATTTTTTTTGTAAATGTTGAATCAATTTTAGTATGACAGTTATTTGGTTCTCATGATTTGTTTGTGAAAATGTTTATAGATTTCATGGACAAATTCATAAATTACACACACAAATAGATTTTATGCACAAAAAGTGCTTATGAATGAGTCTCATTGTACTTTTTGTATATTCTTTTTATGTAAATAAGCCTATTTATAGCTTCTATGTAGACATTCAAATTGAAACAGTTGAAACACAAAAAGTACAATTATTACTTCATTTATCTTCCACAAAAAGCTGCTGATTATTGGATCATTATTGGCCCTAAAATTGCATCGCATCCCTCAGGTGTTCAATATTTATCGTCTATGATAATATCGTAATTGTGGTTTTGACAAAATGGAACCTGACATTTTGACAATTTCATTTTTTTTTTTTGTATTTCAACATTCAAAATATTATTTTTTAAACATTAATCACATTATTTCATTGCAATTATTGTAATTATTTCACTGTATTTTCAGTGTAAATACATGTGTAAATAAATCAAAATGCTGCTTCAGATGCAGCTTCTGTGTCACTTCTGCTGTGCAAAAATGGATTTTGTTGATACATTTTTACTAAATGTATGAATTTGACATAAAAAAGACATCTAATAAGTTTAGAAAAAAAGCCCCTATAACCTCATAATGCAAATAGCCAAAGTACGCAACACACATCATCATAGTACACATCACTGGGAATCACGTCTTGCACAGGAAGTGGATGGGCATCTTTGTGGGAGGAGCTTACAGCCTATCACTATCTCTTAGCTGACTTCACTCTCTGAGGTCAGTCGTGTGGCTTGAGTTTGCTTGTCCTCAACATCACTGTGTCAGCATTACACTGACATCTTGACTATATGGATTTAGCAGAATAATGGCTCCTCACAGTTCTCATTATCACAACATTCAAGCACTGCGTTTGATTCATTTATTCTGTGCAGTTCTGCCTGAACTAAAATTACCCAGTGCTTTGTGATAGATTGAGATTGAGGCGTCCAATCGACAGCCACCGAGAGGCCTGTAATCGAGCCGAGCAATGCAGACTGTTCTGTTCCAATTTATAAATCCGTCAAGAAACTTAATCCATGTGATATATTAGCAGAAAGTGAAAGACAAAACCAAGAAAACAGTGTGGCACACATTGATTTTCTCTCAGGAATATTAATGGATGGCTCCTCCCCCAACACGATACAGATCAACTGCTTCCATACACACACAGAGCCATACACATATGCATATCTAAGCAAATCATTTATCATTAAATTATTCTTTCAAAATTCAGACAGCAAAGTCTTGGTGAATTTAATAAATGGCTACGTTAGAGCCACTCCAGCAACTAAATCAAAGATTTACTGTATTCTCTGTGCCAGCGCTGAATTTTTCCCACACCGACCATATCAGAGATAACCTCGTAAATTTGGTGCCCTAGAATGTCGGTATACTGATGTGCACTTCCAATCAAGACAAAAATGGCAGGCAAGTTTACAAAGCAATGCCTGCCAAAAGCCATCCAACACCCTATGAAATTACAAACTCTATCTTCATTCATGCAGCAGATGCCAAATTCATTCTGAAACAGACGCTTTGTTCATTTTATCAGTCTCTATATTTGTCAATCAAACACTAAAGACCTTCACATGCCTGGTTCAGTAAGGTTGTCACTGCAGTTGGTTAAAAGTTATATGAGCTACATGGAATGTATGTCACATGACCTAGTGATCATTGAGCGCTTACCTCTGATTCCTATTTCCCACACATTGTTAGCAACAGCTGGGCTTTCATAGTGTGACTAGCCTTCCAGCACATTGACTTGCCCCTCTTAACTCTATAAACACACTGACAGCTCATGTGAGTGATTCCCTTCGGCTGGACTCATAAAAGCAGTCTGTTGATATTAAACTGCCTGCACTTGTGAAATTATAAAACTGTGTGCGCAATACAAGTCCAGGAATATACAGCGTACAAAACTGTTTTCTCTTGGGAGGAAAACATTTTTTTGCTGAGGGATTAAGGACATCTCAAATATTAATAATTTATATTTATACATACATATCTTTCTCTTTGGAAGTTCTTCAAAAATAACTTTTAAATTGACTCCCAAAGCTATATGTTCTATACTTCAAAGACTCAAGGCCTTGAAATTAAATACAGCTGCCAGGATAATTTGTCAATTCTCATTCATACTGTTATGCAGTATATCAACTGTAAGATGATAAACACAATCAATAAATGGTTTCCTGTACAGAGACTGGCTGAAACAACCAGCATGCATTTTCATACAAACACAAGGCATAGAGAGTATATATAAAATATGAAATATAACTTTCATCCACCTACTTCTATCCTAAATACTTCCAATGGGATGCCTGAAAGCAGCTGGGTATGGCGGACCATGTGCAGTGCCAGAAATCTGAGTGTCAGTACGTAGCCATTGGATCCTCCCAATTTTAAAGATGGCTACAAGTACAAGTCATAGTGGTGCATGAATGCTGCACATCCTGTTTCACATCCTGTAGCTTTTAAAGCCCTCAAAAATACAAATAAACATACTGCTAAACATGTCTCATAATAAAAAATGGAATTCCAGAGAGGGGCGTTTCTGACAGTGTGAAGAATGTCTTTATAACAGCAGAATTGTATCTAGTCTAATATTTCATCTTCTACTGATGGGAACCACAAGTGGGTTTCTAGAGTCTGGTGATAGGGGACTTTTTATTTTCAGTTCATAAGATCTTCCTCTGTGTTGATAGATGAAACAGAAATGTTTTGCTGAGTGTGGTGAGCACGACAGGTAAGTTGGTCAACGTTAAGCCTGGTTCTTTTAAAGAGGAGGAGGAAAAACTTGACTGATGTTCTTCTTGTATTGTGTTTAAGCACTGCAGTGTCTTCCAGCATGACAAACACTTGAATCATTACACTAAAATGACTGGGTGTATGAAAAGCAATATGGAATATTTAACTAATTTACAATTTGACAGTCTTACAATTAGCACAACATGTACCATAACTCTTGTCATATAGCACATAAAACAAATGCTGTTTTAAACAACAACAGCTGGCTGAAGAAGGCTGTAGTACTGAAGTAACATTACAGTAAGTGGGTGAATCACACAAAACATATCTAGAGAATCAAATCTAACTGAGAATAACAGGAATTCCCAAATAACTCCAGTATTTGCATGTAAATCTAGTAAATAGACTTCTTTTGGGGGGAGGGGTGTGGGTTGAAGTGGGGGTAGAGGTGTAAAATGTAACAGATAAAGACCCTTAACCCCAACAAAACTTTTGAAAGCAAACTGTATTGTGAAACACACACACACACTGCATTCATTCTCAGATAACATCGTTAAGAGTAATTGACAAGTCACAATTATCACACAGTACATAACACTAGTCAAAGGTGAGATCTGAACCTACTGAGAATGAACTACAGGGATTTGTGAGAATGTGTTAAATACAGATGAGAATGAATTCAAAGACTATTCAGACAATGTGTCTCCAGGAGGGACGCTCCATATGCTGTAATTAAAAAAGACACTGGGATGCCATACTTTTGCTGGGATAAATTGGTGTCTGCCTACATTCAACATAATTATGACCTTTGTAAGATAAAGCACTCAGTCACTTCACTCTCACAGCCAAACGAACAGCAAAAACAATATACATTAGCACAAACGAAAGCAAACTAAGATGCACCTTATATTCTAAAAATTAGTAAGAAGACAAATTACAGTGTTACTAGTACAAATGTTGGAACGCAACATTTTACGAATGAGGTCAGGAAATTAAAATAATAAAATGTAACTTTTAATCTTACTAGTACGATTTTTAACACATTTTACACATTAAATTGTAATGAGATGCTATTTAATAGTAACAACTGATGCTAACAAAATGTTACCGGTAAACAATGAAAGATACTTGTATCGCTCATGGTATCATTTTAAAACTGGAAAAGGTACCAGTGACAAAAATACAATTCTATGTCAAAAACTGTAATCTGTCACCATTAATGCAACAGTCTCTTGTCACTGTTGGGATAGTGCCTATTAGTAAAGGAACAAGTTGGCTACTACTGAGTACTGAGTCTGACTTATGAAAATTCTAGTCAGTTTAAACTAATCTAATGAAAAAGTAGCCTACCACCATTCTAGTGAATAGTTAATAGTGAGTTTATAAAATACGCATAATGTCACTATACTGTAGGATTAATTACTAGTAAATAAAAAATAAATACTACAGTAACAAAAATAGCTAGTTATTTGTAAGCAAAGCATGTTAAAACAACTTTCCATAAACAAAACATCAAAGAATGCACATGAAGCATCTGTAACGCTGAGGGCTCAAACTCGCACTGAAGTTTTCAAGCTGGTTTCAGTCACTCACCGCTGACTGCGTGAAGAGCGCTTGAGCAATTCCGTCCATAAAGAATCAACGCGTCTGAGGAAAGCGTCCTGGTATTTTCACTGCTTCCAAAGGCTGGTGAAGTTCACACGCGATCGGAGCCTCCTCTGCTTCTCTCTCGTCTCCCTCTCTCTCCACTCTCGATCTCTCTCTCTCTCGGTCTCTCTCTCTCTCTCTCTCTCTCTCTCTCTCTCTAAAGTAGGACAAACTCCCGTTGCTGAAGGTTAATACGCGCTGCCCCTCGCTCTAGCTCCGCACTGGACCGCCGCTGGCGACAGAGAGCACCGCTGATCCGGAGCGACAAGCAGCCCGGCTGTGGGAGAGTGCCCACGCGCGGGGGCTCGCGACGGCCGACACGCTCAAGTTCAGCAAGCAACTTGAACTCTATTGTAATTAATGTCGCACCAGCAGTAAACAGGCACTGCAGAGTCTGTTTACAGGACGCGTTTAATGATGACGCTCGAATATGTTGACTACAAACATTTCGTATGAATAAAAACAAGAATTAAAAAGAAAATGTAGACCTAGAGAGCACACCGGGGGAAATTGTCAGAATTGTTGAATCTCTAGAGCTATACTGTTCTGACAAGGTTTTAAGTTCACATAAGACAATATGTTAGGCTACCTTCTTATTGGGGGATATAGGCTTTGTCCAAATACCCACACTTGCAGTCTTTGCACTTGACCACTTGATTACTTAAATGACGTATTTCCTGTATTTGGCCGAAGTCTTCAAGTGGGTGTGAAGACCACAAGTGTGTGTCGAACTTTTCATTACCTGATGGGACACACTTATAGTGTTGTAAAAATGCAATTTTAATTTGACATACTTTACATTTTAAAATCAACTTCTGAATGCCTGTCCAGTAGTCCCTATAACATGACATAATTTTAATTTGTGGTGCTTCTAATTAAATGATAAAAAGCAGTTACGAATGTTGTACAAAAATAATATCAACCACCTCACTTTTCACAAATAAAGTAAAACCATGTTTTTGCTAACCAGAATTAGTTTTTTAATATATACTATTAATTAATATTTTAACTTACTTGGAAAGGTTTCCGTGACCTCTCCAGATCCGGCAAAAAGGTCCTCACATTTTTCCAAACATGATGCATGATGGATAACACTAGCCTTGAATAGCCTCTGAGCGTATTTCGAGAATATTGTGGATTTAGTATCCATTACGTCACTGCACCTTTGGCATTTTTGAGACATGGGACGACTTGTGTGTTCACAGTAGGCTTATTATTTCGTTTATAAATCTTCCAGTTATTAGTACAGTATTGTTGCCAAAATGGTTTGATATTTTTGGTTACCATAGCTGTTTAATTAATTGTTTTATGGCTTCATAGTATTTACTGTTAAAATCTTAAATAGTTCTAGTATGTGACAACTTACCCCCTATGCCCCGGGGGGGGGGGGGGGGGGGGGGGGGGGGGTGTACACGTAGTCGCAATAAACTGGCTTTTTTTTCAGAGCAATAAAAAAAGAAAATAGGTACTCAAACTGTCCGGGATCCTTTCACAAGGTCTACTACGTACACTTTATGTACTAATATGTGCTTTAAAAGTACTAATATGTACCTTTAGGGTACTAATTTAGGGGTAAACAAAGTACAAAGCTTTTTTTACCTGAGGTTACTGCCCCATTGACAGCTTTGCACCTTTTTCTTACACTCCAAGAACACAAAAACATTGCTGGGTAGCCACTGACTGCATATATTTTTCCTATAAGAGAGTCATGCTACCATCCACCCTTTGGGTTAACACCTTCTTCAAAATTATTATTTATGTTCAACGAAACTCATACAGTTTTGGAACGACTGTGGGTGAGTAAATAATGACAAAACTGTTATTTTGGGGTGAGCTATCCCTTTAAGGTATGTGTCTTGATTTTCATAAACAAATCCACCCTGAGAAAATAAACTAAAAGTGTGATAACTAGCCCTGGTCTTCCCTATTCAGCGAGACATATAACCATCTCCACCCATATTGACAATCCCACATATTGTTTATTGATTTCTGTAACAGGTCAAGTCACCTTTATTTTATATAGCGCTTTTAACAATACAGAATGTCAAAGCAACTGAACAGCATTAATTAGGAAAATCGTGTCAATAATGCAAAATGACAATAGTAAACACTCATTTTTCAGTTAAAGACAGTTCATCATTGAATTTAGTGATGTCATCATCCAGTTCTGTTTAAATAGTATCTGTGCAATCAAGTCCACGATATTCCTGGAAATGAAGTGTCCCCAACTAAGCAAGCCAGAGGCTACAGTGGCAAGGAACCAAAACTCCATCGGTGACAGAATGAGAAAAAACCTTGGGAGAAACCAGACTCAATCGGGGGGCCAGTTCTCCTCTGACCAAACGAACCAGCAGAACGGAAAAATCAATTAAAGACGTAATAAAACAGATGATTAACACTATTAACAGCAATTATTATATATGCAATCGAACTTATAGTAGTTTCTGCACTCAACTCTATAGTCTGGTAGTTCTTGTTGTTGTTTCAGGGTTGGCATCATCTGAGGTCCTATGAGGGGTTGGCATTATCTCGTCTCAGGTGTTCTGGATCCAGACTGAAGCTTGTGTAAATCCTAGTTACCAGAGAAGACAGAGAAACAAATACAAACATAGTTAGCGTAGTTGCTGTTCCAACCAAGCACAATTGATTTTTTTTACCCAAACTAAAGAATAATAATGTGCTTTTGATTAGATATAACTGCAGTAAAAAATTATGACTGCAGTAAAAGATTATGAGATGCATTATGTGAATGCTTGGCCAAAGAGATGTGTCTTTAATCTAGATTTAAACAGAGAGAGTGTTTCTGAACCCCGAATGTTATCAGGAAGGTTATTCCAGAGTTTAGGAGCCAAATGTGCAAACGTTCAATCCCCTTTACTGGACTTTGATATCCTTGGTACTATCAAAAGTCCAGTGTTTTGCGACCTTAGGGAGCGTGATGATTGTAGCGTGGTAGAAGACTAGTTAGGTATGCAGGAGCTAAACAATTAAGGGCCTTATAGGCAAGTAATTAATATTTTGTAACTGATACGAACTTAATAGGTAGCCAGTGCAGAGAAAATTGGGGTAATATGATCATATTTACTTGACCCGGTAAGGACTCTAGCCGCTGAATTTTGGACTACCTGTAGCTTGTTTATTAAGATGCAGGACAACCACCTAGCAGTACACTACAATAGTCCAGTCTAGAGGTCATGAAAGCATGAACTAGCCTTTCTGCATCAGAAACAGGTAACATGCTTTGTAACTTGGCAATGTTTCTAAGATGGAAGAATGCCGTTTTTGTAACATGGAAAATATGATTTTCAAAAGACAAGTTGCGATTTAATATAACACCCAGATTTTTGACTCTAGAGGAAGTAACCGTGCATCCGTCTAGTTGCAAATTGTAATTCAAGAGATTCTGTTTACTGTCTTTTGGTCTAATAAGTAATATTTCTGTCTTATCCGAATTTAATAGGAGACAATTATTGGTCATCCAGTCTTTTACATTTTTAACACATTCTGTTTGCTTAGATAATTTAGAAGTTTCATCTTGTCTTGTTGAGATATATAGTTGAGTACCATCAGCATAACAATGGAAACTAATTCAGTATTTTCTAATAATATTACCAAGGGCAACATGTATATCGAAAATATTGTTAGTTACTATTTGTAATTAGCCAGTTCACTAGGATCTATTTGTGGTTTCTTAATAAGAGGCTTAATGACTGCCAGCTTGAATGTTTTTGGGATGTGACCTAAAGACAACGAGTTAATAATATTGAGAAGCTTTTCTTCTGCTACAGGTAGCAACTCTTTCAGTAATTTAGTGGGTACAGGATCTAACAGGCATTTTGTTGGTTTAGATGCAGTGATAAATTTATTTAGCTCTTCCTGTCCTATAGCTGTAAAGCACTGCAGTTTATCTTTTGGTGCGATGAATGAAGCTAAAGTATTATCCGCTGTAGAATCTACATTTGTTATTGTATTTCTGATGTTATCTATTTTATCTGTGAAGAAATTCATAAAGTTATTACTATTAAACTTTGAGGGAATATTTAGATCGGGTGGTGTCGGGTTATTTGTTAATCTAGCCACTGTGCTAAATAAAACCTAGGATTGTTTTGGTTATTTTCTATGAGTTTGTGGATATGCTCCGCCCTGGCAGCTTTTAGAGCCTGTCTATAGCTGGACATACTTTTTTTCCACGCAATTCTAAAAACTTCCATGTTAGTTTTTCTCCATTTGCTCTCAAGACTACGAGTTTTTTTTCCTTGAGAGAATGGGTATTACTGTTTTACCATGGCGCAGTACGTTTTTCTCTAATCTTTTTCAATTTGATGGGGGCAACGGTTTCTAATGTATTAGAGAAGATAGTGCCCGTGTTGCTAGTTATTTCGTCTAGTTCATTTGTATTTATTGGTACACAGAGCAGTTGAGATAATTCAGGCAGGTTATTTGTGAATCTGTCGTTGGTGGCTGGAACAATAGTTCTGCCCGGACGATAACGCTGGGCCATATAGTTAATATCAGTAATACGCAGCATGTATGATACAAGGAAATGGTCAGTAACATCTTCGCTTTGAGGTACGATATCTATATCTGTAAGATCAATTCCATGCGGTATAATTAAATCTAGCGTATAATTAAAACAAAGAGTGGGCCCGGTGAAATTTTTGCTTGACTCCAAAAGAGTTTATTAGTTCAGTAAATGCAAGTCCTAGTGCATCATTTGTATTATCAACTTGAATGTTAAAATCTCCGACAATTAGCACTTTTATTAACAGTAACCAATAGGTCTGAGATGAAATCTGCAAATTCTTTTAGGAAATCTGTATATGGCCCTGTGGTCTATACACAGTAGCCAGAGCAAGAGATACGTTAGATTTCTTTTGCATATCTGACAGTTTAACATTAAGCATTAGTATTTCGAATGATTTAAACCTGTATCCTGTCTTCTGAGTAACATTGAGAATATCGCTATATATTGTTGCAACACCGCCTCCACGACCAGTCTGACGGGGCTCATGTTATAATAGTAGCATGGTGGAGTAGACCCATTTAGACCAATATAATCATTAGGCAGTCAAGCAGAGTACATCAAAACGAATATCTGTGATCATTTCATTTACAATAAATGCTGTGTTTTGGAAACATCTATTAGACAGTCCTCTGGCCGGACGAGTCTTTGAAATATGACTCTACTGTTTGAGGTACAGAACGAAATAATCACAAAGGTTGAGGCCAAAGAGCAAAGGCGTGGTATTTGTATATCAGAAGGTTCTTGTCCAGTGGACTCTAGGCTTTTCAGGGCAAACAGATTTGTTTAATATAGTTATCTTCTAAAAATTACTCCCAACAAAACCTCCTTTACATCTTGACCAACAACGTGGCAAACATCGACAGCACATCTTAGAGCGAAAGACTTCACACCCTGTCGTTAATCAAAATCACTTTATAGTAAGGTATATATGTTGTACAGCATGTTGGGTAATTATCTAAAAAATCCTGAATATTAGTTACTACATCTTCAACAGTGTAATTTGATTACTGTACAAATTTCTCTCTCAAAAAATTATTATTCTATTACTAATTGACTTTTCCAAATCCTAGATCAACCAAAGGTTCTTTTAATTCTTTCAAATAAATAATAGATAGCATACTAATTCTGGTCACACCTTAGATTAGAGTCCAATTCTCACTATTAACTATGACGTTTGCCTCAAAAAACTCCTAATTTGCTTCTTATTAATAATTAGTAAGGTAGTTGATAAATTTAAGAATTGGGGTCGATGAACTTGTTAGAATAAGGTCTTGCAGAATAAGACATTAATATGTGTTTTTAAGTCATAATAAACAGCCAATATCCCAGTAATATTCATGCTAAACCACTATTATATGATATTGAACACTAAAGTGTTAACCATATCTATTAACTCACGCAATGATTTAAATTGAGAAGAGGACATAAAAAGCATGCATTTTAAGGTTAACTTAACCTTTTTGTTAAATCCAATATTGTATTGTATATGAATGTTCTACAGTATATAAGTTCAATTACATAAGAATTAACTGTAATTAAATTACAGAAAAAACAAGAGTAATCCCTTACTTTACTTTTTCTAGGGAAAAGTAATTAAATTACAGTAACTAATTACTTAATAACTAATTACACCCAACACTATTGTACAGTATATACATACATATAGAAAGGCTGTGGGGGGGCTTACCGGGGGTCTCAGCGGGACAACAAATATGTCTCATCATTCACTGTTTATAACCTGACTTCAAAGCCAGAAATATTGTTAAAGAAACCATGACTGAAGGCAGTAATGCTAAACAAACCATAACCAAAACTGAAAGAACACAGCACATGTAATGACAAGTCTGTATAGGATCTTAAAAAAGAAAGAAAAAAAGATTTGTTAATGATGATTGACTCTTATAACTGACCCAAATATGAAAAAAGTTATTTACCATTTGCAGTTTTATAAACGGCAACTGCAGCTCTGGTGTAGAGCCAGGGTTGCCATAAACAAAAATAAAGGCTCTTAGTTATGAGTTCATTAAACTGAAACGTCATGGGGCTCAATTAGACATTCAGTTTCAGAGCAACGTAGCAAGCCTGAAGGGATTCATTTGCATAATTCAAAACCTGTTAAATCAGCAGCGCGCACTGCAGCATAAACATTCTCACACGTACTGTACACCCTTGTACTGTATACGACCTCTCATTCACAGCTCATCTCTTTGTCCACTAATCACTTCCCCAAAACTGTTTGGAAAACTATAGGCCAATAACAGTCTATTTTTCTCCTCAGCTAGTTTGAAGCTCTGTTAATTGTTGCATTGTCCTTTTAATAAGACTTGTTTGCTAAATATGAGTAACAAAGTCAAACAGTGATTTCACACATTAAAAGTTGTAGAATAATTTACATAAGAATTTAACATAATTAGAGTATGTATTCTGAACTTTTCTGTAAGCATAAGAAATCGTTATTTGTACTCAGACTATTTTTATACCGGGAAGTGAATTTATAATAACTGAAGTTGCCTTTTGCCTGTTGAAATAGGATGACCATCAGTGTGAATGATTATTATACCCTGTAGACTCTCCAGAACTGTCACACATTATACAGCTGCAAAGTGCTTTGAGATAATTGTCCACTGTACATTAAAGATTATTTAAATCAGTTTCAAGCCTTTCAATATGTATGTTACAGATACAACACTGTCTGGACATCACAGGACAAACTCCTCAGCAGATATTGTGTGAGGCATTAATATTGTCAGCTGGAAATGTGTTTCTATCTAATTTTCCTTCTCAGAAACTCTGAGAAACTATTCTGCAATCCGTCTTTAGTCTTAGAAAGTAACAAAAAGTGTAAATGTAATCTGTGGACCTGTTCCAAATAGGACATGACAGCCGGGGCATCTCATTTCTCCAGCCAATTTCTCCATCAGTACAAAATTCAAGACAAAGATGGATAGAGAGAAAGAAAGAGTAGAGATAATGAGCTGTTTACCTTGCGGCTTCATTTAACTTTTCAAAGAGTCTCAGGTTCAGAGTTTGATGCATAAAGATAGACAGCTTTTGGAGTTGCAAAGTAGCTAAAAATAAGTCAGTGGTTCTTACTGCAAATTAAAAAAAAATAGTAAAATAAAATTGTATTATACAGAATGCAAAAAAACTAGCCATGTAATGATGCATGATGCAGAATAGGAAATTGCATTTTAAAATAAGCTTAAAATCGACCTTTAAATGGGACAAAACATTTACCATATATTTTCGGATCAAACTCATAAATTCTGGTCCACATTCACCTCTCCCTTGGCCATGTGATTAATACTAATACAATATTTGGTCCAGTGTTTATTCCATGTTAGGCTTCGTAAAATTCAGGTTGAACCACTGATGTCACATTTTAACAATGTCCTTACTACCTTAAACGTGTCAGTTGCAGAGTCAGAAAGCTCCCGGATTTCATCAAAAATACCTTAATTTGTGTTCTGAAGATGAACGAAGGTCTTACAGGTTTGACAGGAACGACATGTGGGTGAGTAATTAATGACAGAATTTTCACTTTTGGGTGAACTATCCCTTTAATGACAGTTAGTTAGTTGACAAATAGTTGCAAAGTTACTTATAGTTAGTAGAATGTCTAAAGGTGGACTATCGGAAGTGTAACCATCATTTAGTTTTGGTAACTTAATTTTAAGGATGTCCTTGTTTTATGTCTACATTTTTGAGTCGCCACTCTATGTGGAATATAAAATCCTAAAGCAAAACTAGTTTAGAACCACTGAGTCTAAGTGAAATGGCAGCGACCAATAATAGAAGTGTCACGTGCATTAAGAGTATCTTAGCCTTGTGATGTTTTGGACTAGAACCATAATGTTATCATATTAACATATAATGTATCATTTACATCTTGTACTGCTCATGATACTACATGGAGGACTGACTTATGTGGATGGGAAAAAATATTTTGGACACAATAATGGCCTGGACACTAGTTTATTTACCACTTTGTAAACCAGGCGTTTTCTTAGAAACTATCATTCCACCCACAGATGAAAGAGCAACAAAAAAGCAAACAAAGAGGCCAACGTAATTCTTGTCATGCAACAATGTGAACAGTTTGTAATCAGATCTGATTGATAAAGACAGGATCTTTAGTCATTTTGTTGGAGAGAGCTTACAGAAATCCCTAAGGGTTTCTGTGGATGAAAATCCTTGCCATATTTTATAACGCCTGACATATTTTCTGGTCAATTGCCCATTTCACAAATGCTGCAATAATGAACCAGAACAAGGAATGCCATCACAACATCCGTCAAATGAGTACTAGGAATAAACAGAATCATTGTAATTTATAATTTATTACAGATTTTCCAGATGGAAAATCTTACTAATGCCCTGCAGATTGAGGTACTTAGGAGACATGAAATCAAAGAGTTAATAATTGGGAATAAAGCTGAATTGTTCTATACGTGAGAAGAGTGTAAGCACCAAGGGTACTGGGCAGCATACTGTACATTTCTGAGCAAGATCATAATTACTCTATCAAGCGACTTCAAAGGAAATCCAAACATAATGAGTGCAGACTAACATTAAAGTCTGCCACACTTTAATTACTTCAGCTCTTACCAGTAGCCTACATTCTTGCCATTCCTATGATTGTACATGGGCACAAAATGGGATTATACATTTACTTAAATGGATGGTTTCCCAGTAGGGTTTGCTTCAGTCGGGCGCTGCGGAGCAACTTGACAGTGAGCAGTTTTAGTCAAAGTAGACTAGTCCAGAGTCTCTCATTGTGAAGCGAAGCCATTGTGTAGCTAAATTAAGCACCCTTTCAATTCAAAGAACCAGTCTGCAACCCTCACTCCAGCCCCAACCGACCCACAGAGCAGCACCACAAAAGTGTCTTTGCTTACAGAGGAGCTTTGTGCGTATAGTTAAGATTATCTGCCCTTTTTCATGGTATGGTGAACTACTTGATTATGCCATTGCTGTCCAATTGCTTTCATTTGAGACACCCAAAGAGGGACGAGTGGAGCCTCAGATCAGCAGTGAGAGAATTTCAGACACTAAGGCCCCGTTTACACTAGTGCGTTTTCGTTTTAACATGCATAACATTTGCTACGGTTACACCTATCGTTTACACTACTCTGGCGTTTTCCACCCTCGAAAACGGAGACTTTTGAAAATGCTGCAGACCCCTTTTTAGTTTGAAAACTCCGGGGTTGCGTTTCAGTGTAAACGGACGAAAACGGAGGCTTTTGAAAGCGATGGCGTGGCTGCCCACAATCGCACTGCGTATCCTTGATGACCGTGTAAACAATAACATCATGCTCATTGTTGTGCCCATAGGTGTGTGTGTATAGGTAGATACCCCATTCGACCGCTCAAAGCACGTAGATGCGTCCGCCATCGTAATAATAGGGATCTACCTATACATATCTATGGTTGTACCTGCATGAATGGTCACGTGACATGCATTTTTGTTTGTGTAGTGTAGACCGAGATCGTTTCTGAAACGCAGAGGAAAGGCCAGTGTAGACGAGGACCGTTTTCATTCTAAAATGCCATTTTAAAACGAAAACGCACTAGTGTAAATGGGGCCTAAGGCTCCATTGCCACTTTGTTTCACTACTTTGCAGACTTGTAGAAGGGGAATGAGTGCAATGTTATGCAGCTGAATCCTGCTTTGTTTAGATGCCAAAGCTGTTCCATTACTGTCAGTGGTGTGTGCCCCAGTGTCCTGGATCTGTGTGTTTGTGCAAGTAAAACAGGATGTGGAAGTAGTGGATCTACACTGGCATGTTTTTTTAATGTGAAAAAACATTGGTGTCGCGCACATGTGTGGGCTGTGTGTGTGTCATCGTTACTTAAGTGCTCCCTGCTGTCCTGAGGGGGGGTGATAACCAGGAGTTACTGGCCGAAATGTCTGTTAAACAGGCCTAGACGGAATCTGCAGGCTTTTTCTGCACTGATTTGGAAAAGTCTGCAGGAACATATTTAAGGATGGTTAAATTGTGCAGATTTTTAAGCCAATGTTTCGTTTTTATGAAATTAAGTTGCATGGTTGTAGAGTTTGACTGTCTAAAAATTTTTTAAAAATAAACATTTGAAAAAATAAAAATAAAAAATCTATTTAAATTTGGCCACAAAATTAGAATTTTAAAATTTATAAAATGCAGTAAAAATAATTATAATCATTCTAATATGCTGATTTAATTAAATATTGTTTATCAGTGCATGAATCATTGTGGCTGCTTAATATTTTTGTGGAAACTGTGATACTTTTTTTTAGGATTCTTTGATGAATAAAAAATAAAAAAGGGTTCCAAGGGGGCCAACAATTTTTTGATAACAGTGGAACATATTTTACTGTCACTTTTGATCAATTTAATGCATCCTTGAGGAATAAATGTATTAACATCCCTTAAAAAGGTACTGACCACAAATGTTGGTTCCCTCTCATAAACAGGATGCATTTAAAATATAGGATACAGTATAAAATACACACACAGTAAAACTAAATGCACTCATTTTTCACTCACACTGCTGGTCAAGGACAGGCTGTCCCAGTGCTATATGGGAATTTTCTCTGTGGGGTTGGACCATTACAATTTCTCCATCATCAGCTTCTTTGATACTAATTTATCTCAAAATAGAATGCTTAGCATCTATACAGACCACAGCGAGTGAAAGATCTAAATCGTTCTTACATCTCAAAGCAGATGAGGGAATACCTGAGGACTGCTCCAAATGAGACAGTGACAAAATGATTTCATTGTCTTTCTTGAGATGCTGATAGAAGGATTCTCAGTGGAACCTGCAGAAAACTGGGAGGACGTATAATGAAGAAGCATATAAAGGGGAGATAAAGAAATCGTGCACTGGGAAGGCTAGTTTACGTTCGTCTGCAGTGAAGGTGATATGATCTAAATTGAGGAAGTGGGGCACAAAGAGTTCTCTCTGTGATGTTATTGAAATCCATGGAGCAGACAGAGATAAAACTGTACTTTATCACAGAATGAGGCACAATCCATCTGCATCTCACATAACACTGCCACTACACAAAACACACACACACACACTTTTCCTGCTTGTGTTGAACTTAATAGAGTAGGTGTCAGCATTAGGCCATGATAACATTGAGTTTGCAGCATCCAAACAAATGCAAGGACATACAGGCACTTACAGCTGTTAACTGGGTGCAAACGCACTTTCAGCAGTTTGCATCACTGACTATAGAGACATTTTGAGCTCGCCACAGGGAAAACTCAAGCCATTTCAAACTTTGCTATCATACTTTCTTTTCTGTCAGTGGATTTTGAATAGTATACAGTGCTGGTGTGCTGTGGACTCTAGAAACATGGGTGATGGGTAAGTGTTTGTTGTCATAATATTACACCTCTTAATATTATTATAACACATAAGAGGTGATAACACTTCACATTAGAGCATTCACATTGCCTAAATGGAATCTATAGCTGATGTTGAGGTGAAATCTATAAAATTCTGCAAAAAAACATGGTAAAGTGTACTGAAAGTATAATTTATACAGAAAATACTAAACATAAAAAGTGATACTAGTGATACATGAAACAATGTGTGAAAATTTAGTTGCCAAGGACATCTAATATAATAAGTGTAGCAGTCATTGTGTAGGGTATAATGTACAGTTAGTCAGTCACAAATAAATAGAATGTGAGATATTCAACTCTACAGTGAGAACTTTTTGTAGCTGAAAAGTGCATGCCTGAAATTGATCAGCACATTAAACTACTTCATGGGGTTTTCTTCTCTTGCTCATTCGGCTGAATTACAGAATGATTTGCTCAAATTACATGGGTGGATTCATCAATAAATGATGTAACACTTGGGCTAAAGTGGGCTAAGCACTCGGCCTCTTCCATTCCGTGGAGCACAGGCCTGTAGTGTGCCACTGTAATGTCCCAAAATTCAGCAGGGGAAAGAATGAACACTGGATCCTGAGCGGCCACAGCAGCTGTGGAAATGTTATGCCTGGCTGAGACGGCGCTAACAGCCGCAAGTTCCCATGGATGATGCATTGATGCCTGCACAAATACTGGTATTGTTCACCAAAACAGGCTTCCTGTTCTTTAGCCAGTTAACTTGTGATGGGTGTATTTTCACACATTTATTCATCTTTTGGTTATTTTTTGTGTTGACAATTGGACCCATAGGGGGAGTTTTTTTTTTTTTTTTACTTTAAATTGCAATTGCTTTTCCTTTTTTCTGAGCAATATTACTATACACCTAATTTGGGACCTGCACTTGATTTGTGTACATACATGTTTTTATATTGTACTAATATTTTTAAATATAAGTTACACCTTAACCCACCCTTAATCCTACCCATACCACCAAACCAGTCCCTAACCTTACCCGTATCCCACCTCAATAAAAAGTGTTTTGCAATACAATATGAACACAGTACATTGTACTTATTTTTTGCTGTAAGCACATAGCTAAGGCAAACTAATATAAAGTGGGACCCCTAACTCTCACACTGATCTTCATTAAGACATTATTTAATATATTTATTATCAAGTAAGTACTATTGGCTGGCTTTACAATGTGAGTGACTTCAGGACTTATTATCTTTGTAGGAACATTTGTTTCAGTATAATCTGGGCTAAACCTGACTTACACACATAGAATGTAGTTACTGCTCAGTGGCATTTTGGTGAGTGAACTGTAAAGCACTGTCATTATCTGGAGTGAATTTTGTTAAACGTGGTAGATTCTCTAGTAGCAAGCTTTCAATCAGTGAAAAATGATTTTGAAATCATCGAAAATAGGGTTTTGTGTGGGGACAGTTAGTATTTCTCTGCTGTGTTAACAGAATATTTGGACTGGTGACATTTAATCATAATACCTATAATCACAGCTGTGCTTAATTAGCAGCTTGTTTTTATACAACAGTTCAATAAAGAATACATTAATACTGAGTAACTTACATTTTATACAAAATTAAAAAACAGTAACTTTGTGTGTTTTGGTCTTCCAATGAAATTACAAACAAAGTCACAGTATACTGACATGAGTCTCAGTTGAACACACAGAGTTTCTGCATGAATCAGCATTTTGAATGAATTGGTTACGTAAATGATTCAGTGGCTCATTAGTAAAGTCCCTTGTTTTGTTCCTGAATGAATCAGTACTTCTGAAGGAATCAGATGAGTGAGGGATTGAATTGCTGCACCTTTCACCTACTTGCGTATATGCCCTTAAAAGAATGTACTCTCTTTGTGAAGAAAAATATATGTTTGAGTATGTAGCAGAAGAGTAGTCAAGTTTTTGGACATGCTACCGTACCATGTCATAAATTTGCTCAGTTAACGTGTAACCTGTCACCATAAACCAAACTTTCAATCATCCTGTCACTTACAATCCTCATATACTCATACTTCACATTTTTATTTAAATTTACACTACATAAACAATTCTTTCTACCAGATTGGAGAGAAAACAAGTAGCACATTGATCTGCCAGTCATGGGTCTTTCATGTGGAAAACAATCAAATCAAATATCAAATATAACACAAAATAAATAACATTTAAACATTAAATAATTATTTTTCATCAGGTTAGAAACTGATTATTAATAACACCTCTTGGGCCATCTCTTCATCCGTCAATCTCACCAACACCTGTCATGTTCGTAATTCTTATTATTTGTGTTTGTAGTTCTGAACCGAAATCTCCTCCAAAACACGATGAGCAGTCAGTAATATCAGCCGTTAGTCTGTGCATGGATCCACACTTCAAAAATCTACCAAAATAGTATCTGGAGATTTTTGACTTTTTTTTTTTTTTTTTTTTTTTTCAAAAAATATCTTTGCGACACATTGTTTTCATCTCATGTATCAGCATTTTTGAACAAATTGGTTGATTCAGTGACTTATTTGCAAAGTTCCTTGTTTTTTGTTCCTTAATAAAACAGCATTTTTGAATGAATCGTTTAAATGAATGATGCAGTGATTCACGCATAAAGCCACTAGTTTTGTTCCTGAATGAATAAGTGTTTTTGAACAAATCAGTTGAGTAAAAAAAAAATGGAAGTGACTCATAATGACATTCCTTTCTGAATTAATCTATTTTTGAATAAATCTGTTTATTGTCTGATAAAATAACTGTGTTGTGTCATAGTTACATAAAAAATATGTATTCAGATTAGTGTTAACATGGACGATTCTACTTTATAATGTTTAACAGAATAAATATTATGCTATGACTGGCAAAGATGCACTGTTCTCTCAAGACCAGGAACAGTGAATGTTTTAAAGTACATGGGACAAGGGTGACTGAGGGTAAAGGGTAAAAAAGGCTATTTAAGGATGCTAGGAAGACTCAAGGGAGGTCATTCATTCAAGTATATAAGTTCAAATCTCAGCACTACTGGTCTTAGGTGGGCTGTTTCTAGAAACCCATCTGAGAGCTTGCAGATGAGGGTGCAGCGCTGAAGTGCACTGATCCTTCAATGCACTGATGAGAGGAGACGGGTTAGAGGCATGGGAGCATCTGTTTTTAGAGTTTCCTCCCTCTGTTTCACCTTCATGTCCCTCCGCTTTAGTACTCAGACCAGTGAAGGCCCATCCAAGCTGTCTTACAGACACTTTAAAGTTTGTAACAGTATTACACTATTTTGTAGTGTGGTAAAGTACTGGGCTGTAAAGTACTTTGTGTACTTCATTACTATACTTAAATGTTTTTTTGGGTAACACTTTAGAAGAATCAGAATCAGAATGAGCTTTATTGCCAGGTATGTTTACACATACGAGGAATTTGTTTTCGTGACAGAAGCTTCCACAGTGTAACAGAGTGACAGTGACAGAACAAAAAACACAGATAATAAAAATAAAAATAGAACAAGTAAATAAGGAATAACAATATAAATTGAGAATTGTATGTGCAGGTATATTACAATAGACAGTGTTTTTTTTTTTTTTTTTTTTTATGTACAGGTACTGTATATTATGTGCAAATTTGAGGTGTAGGCTGAGTATGAGTGTTAGATAAATAAGTGTATGAGTGAATAAATAGTGTGTGTTCCACGGTTATTGTCAAGTGTTCATGAGATGGATGGCCTGAGGGAAGAAACTGTTCCTGTGTCTGGTCGTTCTGGTGCTCATGTAACCCCGCTTTCTGGTTCTTTCTTTTAACCCATCCGGAAAGGACAACACCAAGACGTAGGCTGAGCTCACTCATCACGTTTACTGGAATATATGAAATGACACCAAACAGACATGAAATACAGCTCATCCGGTCTCATAACATTCTCCTCAACAGCTTTCATGCGACTGATTTACCAGTTCAACACACAATAAATCAGTCTTTCCATAATTAAGAGCTCAATTTATTTTTCTGTTGTTTTCTGAACATAGAAAATATAACATCATAAGAACATTCGTACATCATACCTGGAATATATGAAATGACACCAAACAGACATGAAATACAGCTCATCCGGTCTCATAACTGTCGAAAATAAATATACATGTGAAAATAAGCAATGAGAAAATACAGAGACAGAAACACAACGAATACCATGTGCTCCTAATGCACTCAACAGTGCGTTCAGAATAAAACATCAATTATCCGTCAACTCTATATCTCGTATGACTCAAATATGAAATAAAATACTTTTAAAATAACAATTTTGACCTCAAAGAGAAATAAAATAATCTCTGACAACATTTTATTTCTGTTCGACCGGAGAGAGATTTTACACCTACCATTCTCCTCAACAGCTTTCATGCGACTGAGGAGAAAATGGCCGACTCCACTAATAGGTTACCTTAGTCACCTGTAGGTGTCCCCATATCCCTTTCTTTTAGATGCACTTAATACATTCTATTCAATTAATATCTTAGAATTATTTTGCAATATGAACAATCATTTTGGCACAATTCATTACAAGTTTCTTTTCCCCGTTACATTCTCCCCCACTGAATTTGCCAAAATGTGATAAACACAAAAACCAAAACACAAACAAAACTTTTCTTTCCTTTTTACCCTTCTGAAAACACAAACTGGAATTGCCATTCTTAGCATAATGCTTTTGATCAGTAACAACTGTTCATATAAAGAACTGACAGGAAAAAGTGCTGCGCATATCACTCCTCCTTAATCATGACCCAAATGAAGTGCCTTTTACATTTCATCCTAGCAATTCCTACACACACATATTAACATACACTGAATTTAATACTTCAGACTAAGAACTGACATAGACCATTTTCCCTGAATTTGCTTTCTGTTTTGAAATAAAGTGTGTTGATTCATAGAAGAAATAAGGCGATTCACTGGTTTCAACAATCTGCCAAACTTTGACCTGTGACCCGGTAACTCAGTACCATCAACATCAGGGTCAGAATTACAGATATTACTTTCTTCAGGACTTCCCTGACAGACCGAGTGATCTGGAGAAACATTTCCAGAGACCACACTTTGTGGTGGAACATCAACAACTGCAGCGGAGTCGTGAGCATTACCTGACTCAACCGTCTGCGGATCATTGTCAGCCACTACTGGGCCTTCACCATCAGGTACAGAGTCATCAGAGGATACAGAACAGTTATCAGAACCGTCACAATTCACAGAAAATACACTCTCGTCATCATTTTTTTCCACAATGTCACTCAAAGGGAGGAAATTTACACACAAAAGAAGGTTTCTGTGTACCACCTTTAACTGACCAGATACAGGGTGTTTAATCTTGTAAATGTGGGTTTTAGGATCACGATCAACCACTGTATATACCACATTCTCCCACTTGTCTGAAAGTTTGCGCTTTCCACGTTCACTTTTATTGGCTAATAGGACTCTGTCACCAACCTCTATTTTTACACCCTTATTTTTCCGATTGTACATGTGGGCTTGATGAGACTGTTCTTTTGAAGTGTTAGACTCCGCAACAGCAAGAGCATCCCTCAAATCCTTGCTCAGGGACTCTACGTACTTGGGAAGAGAGTCGTTCGAATCATTCCATAGTACGCTCTTGAAAACAACATCAATTGGCAGTCTCGGGGTGCGACCGAACATTAGATAGAAGGGAGGGTACCCCGTAGTCTCGTGCACTGTGCAGTTGTACACAAATGTTAATGTATGGAGCATCCGAGGCCAATCTTGCTTTGATCGTGGTTCAAGGGCTCTGACCATGTTTCCCAATGTTCGATTAAATCTTTCTGTGATTCCGTTGCCCATAGGATGATATGGTGTCGTTTGTGACTTCTTAACACCAGAAAAGTCAAGCAAATGCCTAATGAGCTCACTACAAAAATTGGCCCCCTGATCAGAATGAATGCGGTCCGGGAAACCATAGTAGCAAAAGTAGTTATCCCAGAGCTTCTTTGCTACTGACTTAGCTGACTGATCGGGGCAGCGAAAGGCATGGGCCAGCTTGGTAAAATGGTCAGTGACCACTAAAACATCAACTGACCTATTCTGTGAATCTTCCGCAGTCCAGAAATCAATGCAGACTAATTCAAGTGGAGCAGAAGTCTTGACACTCTCCAATAGAGCTCGGCCCTCCGGCTCTGGTGTTTTTGCAAGCACACAACGACTACACACTTTCACATAGTCACGAACATCACGTTCCATGTCTGACCAATAAAAGCGTTGACAAGACAGTTGGAGAGTGCGATATTGGCCTTGGTGTCCGGCCTCATCGTGACATCCTTTCAGCACGTCAGCTTCCAAGGAAGATGGTACCACATGCTGAAATCTTTTGTGACGTGACAAGGGGTCTCTCGAAACACGATACAAGACACCATCATTCAATAATAGCTTCTCCCACTGCTTCATAAGTTTCCTTACAGCGCTGGGGTCCCCCATGCGCTCACGCCTCGAAGGCCTGCGCTTTCGGTCAACATAGAACATCACCCTCTGCAAATGTTCATCCTCAAGCTGTTTGTCTCTCAGTTCTTGACGAGAGTACGAAGGAAGGGCATCGAACCCAGCATCTGCGATCTGTTGAACAAATCCAGCTAGAGGAATGGCCCATGTCTGTGTTCCGTCGTCCCAAGAAAGGTGATTAGAAAAGACAGCAGCCACTTCCGCACTTGAAAAGCTCCCAGGCGCGTCCGTCTCTGATTTGACTGCTAACTGCTCACAAGCACTCGCTGGAGCCCCTATACTGTCAAGCACTCGCTGACTGGCATTTGACAACCGGAAAACATCTTGGACAGCAGCACAGTTATGGTTACTTGACTCTGCCAGCAGCTTCTCATAAGGTTCCCTTACTATGCGGTGACTGACACGACCGTTGACAAAAGGCTGCCTGCTCAAAGCATCAGCAATTGTGTTCTTAGACCCTGGAACATATTTGATGTCAAACTCAAAGGCAGCGAGTTTGGCCACCCATCTTTGTTCACAGGCGTCAAGCCTAGGTTTGGTCAAGATATGCGTCAAGGGATTATTATCTGTCCAAGCTGTGAACCGATGTCCTTTTAGCCAGTGGCTAAATTTATCACATACAGCCCACTTGAGGGCGAGAAACTCAAGTTGATGTGCTGGATATCTGGCTTGTGCTCTGGATAGTGACTTACTCGCAAATGCAATGGGTCGAGCCCTTCTTTCCCCAGGACTCAGTTGCGAAAGCACAGCGCCCAATCCCTCAGATGAAGCATCAGTGGCAAGAATAAAGGGTCTGGAAAAGTCAGGATGCGCAAGAATAACATTGGACAAGAGAGTTTCCTTTAATGCTGACAAAGCCGACTCACAAGCTGGAGACCAGTCGTCAGGAGTGAGTTTTTTTGATGCAGGAACCCCTTTGCGTCCAACACCTCTAGCTTTCCTAACTCCGCTGGTCAGAGCAAAAAGCGGTCGAGCAAGAGACGAACAATTCTCAATAAAGCGTTGATACCACATTACGAGGCCAAGAAAAGACTGGATTTTCTTAACTGATGGGGTGACACCATCTGGGCACATCAAATCCGCAGAAGTAATTTTAGTAATTGCTTCAACTTTTCCGGGGTCCATAGACACACCTCTCTCTGTAATCGAGTGACCGAGGAATTTTACAGAGCGTCTTAAAAAGTGGCATTTCTTCGGGCGATAATTTCAAATTGTGCTTTTTCAACATACCGAAAACCATCTCCAGCCTCTGCAATGCAACTTCTTCGTTAGGTGCAAAAACCATTAAATCGTCCAGGTAGCACAACAGTGACAAAAAATTCTGTTCACCAAAGATCTTAGTCATCATTCGCATAAAGCTCGCTGGTGAGTTACAGAGGCCTTGAGGAAGCCTATTGTATTCGTGCAACCCCACCGGTGTTGTGAACGCTGTATACTTTCTGTCGTCCTCATGTAGTGGGACATTATAAAATCCTGAGGTCAAATCCATAGTACTAAAGAATGAATTGCCACCTAGGGCCGCTAGACAGTCTTCCTGATGGGGCAGAGGGTGTGCACTGTCCACGCATTAAGCCAGCGGAAATCTGTGCATATGCGAAGATTGCCATCTTTTTTCCAGCACAGAACCAAAGGTGACGCGAATTCGCTGACTGACTTGCTAATTATTCCCCTCTCCTCCATCTCGTTCAAAGCAACACGTAATTCCTGGTATTGTGAAGGAGGGACTCGTCTGTATGGTAAGCGACTGACGCTCCCATCGGTTCAGCTAATACATAGTCGCCTATCACGTGTGTTACAATTATCAATTGTTCTGTAGGACGTGTTCTGGATATCGATGGAACAACAGTTACTATCCCCGAGGAGCCCCGTCTTGCATTGCGTGCACTCGTGCCCGCGTAGCTAGACTGTTTGAATCACACTGCCATATGCCTATCGATAACCCTCGTGCTACCAGTACAGTTTTTGGAGAGAAGGGAGGGTTGTACCAATGTTTTGCTCAGCAGTCCGGACTACCCTCTGTCGTCTTCTGAGGTCAGATTTGGTAGCTAAGCTGAAACAGACAGTTATAGAAGTGCAGAGGACAAATTCAATGATGGCGGAGTAGAACTGTTTCAGCAGCTCCTGTGGAAGGTTGAACTTCCTCAGCTGGCGAAGGAATTACAACCTCTGCTGGGCCTTTTTCACGATGGAGTCAATGTGAGTGTCTCACTTTAGGTCCTGAGAGATTGTGGTGCCCAGGTACCTGAATGACTCCACTGCAGTCACAATACTGTCCATGATGGTGAGTGGGGGGAGTGCATGGGGGTTCCTCCTGAAGTCCACGGTTCATCTCCACAAGTTTTGGGTTGGTGTTGAGCTCCAAGGTGTTGAGACTGCACCAGACAGCCAGCTGCTCGAACTCCTGTCTGTAAGCAGACTCGTCACACTCCTGAATGAGGCCGATGAGTGTGGTATCATCTGCAAACTTCAGGAGCTTGACAAAGGGGTCAGTATAGGTTCAGTCGTTGGTGTAGAGGGAGAAGAGCAATGGAGAGAGTACTCAACCCTGAGGAGCTCCGGTGCTGATCGTACGGGTGCTGGATGTATATTTTCCCAGCCTCACTAGCTGCTGACTGTCTGTCAGGAAGCTGTTGATCCACTGACAGACGGAGGTGGGCACGGAGAGCTTAGATAGTTTGGGCAGGAGGAGGTTTGGGATGATGGTGTTAAAGCCGAGCTGAAGTCCACGAACAGAATCCTCACATAAGTCCCTGGTCTATCTAGATGTTGCAGAACATAATGCAGACCCATGTTAACTGCATCGTCCACAGACCTGTTTGCTCTGTAGGCAAACAGAAGCGGATCCAGCAAGGGTCTAGTGATGTCCTTCAGGTAGGCCAAGACCAGTTTCTCAAGTGACTTCATGACCACAGATGTGTGAGCGACAGGTCTGTAGTCATTAAGTTCAGTAATTTGGGGTTTCTTTGGGACGGGGATGATGGAGGAGCGTTTGAAGCATGAAGGGACTTAGCACAGCTCCAGTGATCTGTTGAAGAAATGTGTAAAGATGGGGGCCAGTTGGTCAGCACAGGATTTCAGACAGGCTGGGGTAACACAATCTGGGCCTGGTGCTTTTCTTTTTTTCTGCTTCCGGAAGACCTGGCGCACCTTGTCTTTGTTGATCTGAATTGCAGGTGTGGGGGAGGGGTGGGGTTGCTGGAGGTGTGAATGGTTGTTTGGAGAGGTGTTCAGGGCGGGTGTGGGTTGTTTTTTCAAACCTGCAGTAGAACTCTTTCAGATCGTCTGCCAGTTGTTGATTTTCCACAGTGCTGTGGTGATGGTGTCTTGTAGTTGGTGATTTCCTTTAGACTTTTCCACACTGATGCCGAGTCACTGGAAGAGAATTAAATCCTTATTTTTTCAGAATAATTCCTCTTGGCCACTCTGATCTCCTTTTCCAGTGTGTAGTTAGCCTGTTTATACAAGACATTATCCCCCTTTCTGTAAGCATCTTCTTTGGCCTGACGGAGCTGTCTGAGTTTGGCAGTGAACCATGGTTTGTCATTGTTGTAGGTTAAATGAGTCATGGTAGGAATGCACATATCTTCACAGAAAATGATATAAGATGTTACAGTCTCTGTGAGTTCGTCCAGATCGGTGGCAGCAGCTTCAAAAAACGCTCCAATCAGTGAGGTCAAAACAAGCTTGTAAATCCTGCTCTGCTTCATTAGTCCATCTTTTTACAGTCCTTAATACAGGTTTAGCTGATTTCAGTTTCTGCCTGTAGGTCGGTATTAGATTAACTAAACAGTGATCAGAGAGCCCCAAAGCTGCCCGAGGGATGGAGCGATATGCATCCTTTATTATGGTGTAACAGTGATCCAATATATTACTGTCTCTGGAGGGACATGTGATGTGCTGTCTGTATTGTGGCAGTTCACGGGAGAGATTTGATTAGTTAAAGTCTCCAAGAATGATTAAAACAGAGTCCGGGTGATGTTGTTCTGTGTCTGTGATCTGATCAGCGAGTTTCTGTAAAGCTGAGCTCACGTGTGCTTGCGGAGGAATGTACACACTGACGAGAATGAATGAGCAAAACTCCCGCGGCGAATAGAACGGCTTACAGTTAATGAAGAGCACTTCTAGATCTGAACAGCACATCTTCTTTAACACAGTTACATCTGTACACCACCTCTCATTGATGTAAAAGCATGTCCCGCCACCGCGTGATTTCCCTGTTGATTCTGCGACGCGGTCCACTCTGAACAGCTGAAAACCCGGCAGACTCAACGCGCTGTCCGGAATGGCGTCTTTCAGCCAGGTTTCCGTGAAACACAGAGCAGCAGAGTTTGAAAAATCCTCATTTGTCCGGGAGAGCAGAAGGAGGTCGTCCGTCTGTTTGTTGGGTAGAGAGCGGAGGTTCGCCAGATGGATGCTAGTTTAGGGACCAATTCTCACTAGTTGTTTATTAGCATGCCTATTATTAACATATTGGCTGTTTATTAGTGCTTATAAAGCACATATTCTGCATGACCATATTCTACATCCCTAATCCTACCCAAATAAACGTAACAACTACCATACTAATTAAAAAGCAGCAAATTAGGAGTTTATTGAGGATAAGTCGTAGTTAATAGTTTGTTAACAGTAAGAATTGGACCTTAAATAAAGTGTGACTGTTTTGTGTGTGTAATTTGTACTTGAGTAAAGCAGATTACTTAGAGAATGTTTACTTACATTTCCAAGAAAAACAAGCATTTAGATATTTAAAGTAAAAGCACAGAAATATATATTTTTTGTTAATCTTACTGAGTTGACAGGTCAATTTAATGTTATTTATTTCACGTTTATGTAAAATGTAATTTGTTATGATCACCCATCCCCATGAAGAGACACCTCATCGGTCACCATAGGACAATCTTAGAGCTAAAGCAAAACATTTTAATTATAAGATATAACCGTCACTTAAGATGGATAAACCTCCATATGAACATGGTTAACGATCAGATTATAAACAACTATGACAGATTATAAAACATCAAATGAAAAACAATCATAAAATCAGCTGCTGACAAATTTTTAGGTGTCAGAATGTAGGTTTTCGATTGGATTTCTGGTGTGTCCTATAGAAATCATTTTCAAGTCACTTAGTTAATGAGAAATTCTGTCTCTTGATTCCATCAGGTTGTTTTCGAATCGAAGTGAAAATGTTCATTTTTATGCTTAAGTATGATTAAAAGTGCAAAGTTTAACATATTTTTAGATACTGGTTATATTAGTCATAAATAAAAGAGATGTTAACACTTCACATTACAATGTCTATGTTACTTTAATTATCCATGAAAATTATTACAATATATAATTGTGTTCCACAAACAAACTGCATATTATCTGCATGTATGTTAAATGTACAGTATACTAACTATACACTACTTCATATACTTATGTTACAATACTATAACATGGACAGTAGAATCAATTTTTCAGATGAACAATTTACAAGCATCATATGTGTAGCGTATATATTCACAATATTGCTAAAATTCGCCTTTACAGAAAATATACGAAATAATTCTTCTGTAATTAGTGTATAATAATGAATAAAGCATTAGCCTGGACTTCTTAAGTTTGCAGAATGACAAATGATCAAAAGACAGGAATAGAAGTGAAGGGTGTGGGGAGAGCTGCTCTTAATGTGGAACGGCTGAAACTCCCATGGAGAACATCCACGTGCGTTATGTCCAGAAACAGAGAAACGCAGACTATTTTAGGCACTATGCATTTAAAGAAACATTGCCTGTAACGGTACATCTACACACATACAAATATAGCACAACATCAAGCATACTAATCTGTTGTTTGCAAGCTATTATAATTATCAATTAATCTAAGATTCTGTGTTTTTCCACTAGAGCAATCAACTTATTTATACGTATATTACTTAATTATAAGACATGTGCTTAAGTATTGTATTGCAGAAGTACAGAGAGTAACACTCTGTGTGATGGAAGAATGGAAATTATGGAGAACACTTCTGTCTAAATTTACTGTATAAGTACTGTGTCCAGCCACATTAGCGCAGCAGACTCATATTTTCAAATCGAGCATAGGACATTGTACAGAATTAATTCAGCATGAAAGTTAATAAGGATGAAAAAGGACAGAATTGGTGTAAATGGAGATTGGGGAAATGGGGGGTCCAAGACTGAAACTAATTCCCCAGCTCACTGACCCATCATTGAGCATTGCCTTGTGAAGAAAAATGAATAAATGTCTTGAGAAAATGACAGAATGTATGAACGTTCATTTAGAAAGTGCGATAAATGGAAAAAGTTAGGAGAGGTAAAGAGAAAGTAAGTTAAATAGAAGACAAAATGAAATAACACTTTACAATAAGGTTCCATTTGTTAACATTAGTAAAAATACATTAGTAAACACAAATGAACAAAGAAAAATACTTATAAAGCATTAATTTAATGGAGAATTCAACATTTACTAATACATATTTAAAATCAAAAGCTGTATCTGTTAATATTATATATACTACTATTGTTTATTGATACTGTATAATATAATGAGACATTAGCAACTAAATCAGTTGTATTTTCATTAATGTTAACAAAGGTGACAATGTATTGCATTAACAAATGTTATCTAATGTTGTAAAGTGCTCTATATATACTTATATTATAATTTAATGACAAAATATAATAATAAAAAATATATAACTATATATAAAAATTTTTATAGTTATATTTTAAATTTATTAAAAATGACCCTATGCAACCCAAATCTCTTACAAGCATAAACTTACACAACTCATTGCGAAAAAAAGTTTTCAGTGATTTTTCTGCATGATCATTATCTAGATCTTATGTAACTCACCAGTATGGGATCTATAAGAGGAAATATCATTTAAAAGCTGTTAAGCAATGTCAGAGCTGTTCTTATGCTCCTGATTTAGGCACTATCTCAGTGGAATGGTCTGCAGCGGCTGCATTGGCTTCCTGTCTGTAGCTGTGAATGTGGGGAGGGGAGTGTGCTGTGAACCCAAAACACAACTGGAGCTTGTGTGTTAACATAGTTATTTATGTGTTTATGAGTTTACATATGCGTGACTGCGCTCACATTCATTTACTGACTGCAGGGATGGGAACTGAGATTAACTCCTCAGCAGCTGTGTGTTTGTCATCCCTGGCATTTGTATATCCACATGGGAAGAAAACTCCAAGAACTCTTTGGTACATGCAGCTGTTCACTTTTTCTTAATACTATCCACCCCCTTCATCTCTCTCCAGTGGGCTTTCATCAGGAAGAAAAACAAACAAAACAAACCCTCGTAGTCTCAATCACTCGCTTAAAAGCTTTCACTTGCAATACTGAAGGAGTACGGGTGATACGAGACATGTGGAAATACTGAGATATAAACAGCTGCAGGCTGGATCTTAACTGCTGCATTAAAAGCCCATCATGGCGCTTTGCTGTTTTCACTTTAAGCTACTTTTCCATAAGAAAGAAAAGTTGATCAGTTTAATATATCAGTTGTTTCTCCTAAACAGCAATGAGATCAAATGCAGACTTTTGACGAGGCTCCTGCTTCTTAGATTTTTCTCAAAAGATCTGTGTTTTGTCAGTGGCTCTCAACCACAGAGCCTCAGCAAACTTTTAAGGGGGCCGCAGGATGACTTAAAATCATTTAAATCAAGAAATTATTATTAATATATTGAAATGCACTAATCTAAATTAAATGAGCAAACACAAAGCATGCATTTTACCTAGTCTTCACAACCGTTCCCACAATGCCTCAGTCTGTCTCCTGAGCCTCCAGCAGATGTGGGGTTTAGATTCCTCGCTGTGTCATTAGTGAGGCCCTGCTTCAGTTCAGAATGACACATGAAGAAAAGAAAACCTCTGTGCTGGGGACAGAGATTATGTGTCTCAGATCATAATACAAGAGTCATGCTCAAATTTCTTAAGCATATATGAACAGATCAGACATTTACATTAAGATAAAGTATTCAGAGAGTCAGTATGTCTTTAGCATTGTACAAGGGTCAGAGCTGCTATATTTTATAATTTCACCTTTTAATTTGTATGTTCAGAGCACCGTTACTCTGTTTACTGAAAACTGCTGATGTTTCAGATAACATGGTTCAGTGAGTGGACAAGAGGAAACAGAATAAACTGCTAAACAACAGTCACTAGTTTATCTGATTTGGAACTGAAGCATAGCAAAACATGTAACTATATATATATTTAGTTGTGTATACATGTATATCTCATGTATATTTTCTCTAAGCCTTTTTCAAAGTAAATTTATATATACAGTGGTGGCCAAAATGATTAGAACCTAAAAATTATTTTCAGCAGAGGGGGGGGGTAAAATTTAGGTGCAAATGGTTTTAAGTCAGTTATTTCTATCTTTTGCTGCAGTGTGTCAGTAGGAAATATCAGTTTACATTTCCAAACATTCATTTAGCCATTAATTGTAATAATACAGTGAGACTTTGTTTGCACAAGGAGTCTGACAACAGCCAGTGCTCCACACAGAGATCTGATCTCATCATCATCCAGTCTGTCTGGAATGACATGAAGAAACAGAACAAACTGAGACAGACTAAATCCAGAAGAACTGTGGCAACGTCTCCAAGATGCTTCAAGAAACCTACCTGCAAAGCTACCTGAAAAACTATGCGCAAGTGCACCTAGGGCAAAAGCTGCTTTAAACGCAAAGAATGGTCACACAAAATGGTTGATTTAATTTAGTTAATAGAAGTTATTTGACAAAGAAAATCTATTTATGACAGCATCCTCATTTTACAGAATTTTTACACAATTGCCTAAAACTCTTAACAGTACTGTAGCTTTGCAGGTAGGTTTCTTGAAGCATTATATCCTTATATCATTGAATGAATGACAACCTCCCTTGAGTCTTCCTAGTGTCCATAAATAGCTTTTTTACACTTTACCCATACCCTAAGGATTATAAAAGTTTTCTTAATAGATGAATTATGTATTGTAATGCTTTATTTAATAATAATAATCCATTACATTACCTTAAGCACAGTTGTAATACATTATAATAGCCTACTTCATTTTTACACTTTAAGTAAAATGCATTAAAACACATGAATGGCCAATGTGCAACAAGGAATCTTCACATCTCAAAATGCATTTTAACTTTATTAAAATAATTTTTTATTAAAAATATATATTTAAAACATTTAATATTTAAATTGCATTATGCGACTAATGCTGTATTGATTTTAAGGAAAAAATACAGTAATATTGTTAAATATTATTACAGTTTAAAGTAGCTGTTTTCTATTTTAATATATTTAAAAAATTGAAATTTATTCGCGTATGCAAAGGCTTGCTATTTTCATCATTATTACTCCAGTTTTCAGTGTCACGTGATCCTTCAGAAATCATTCTAATATGCTCATTTGCTCCTCAAGAAACATTACTCATTTTTATCAATGTTGAAAACAACTGAAATATAATTTTTTTGTAACCTTAAACGTATTTACTGTCACTTTTGATCAAATTAATGCATCCTAGCTGAATAAAATTATTTGAACTGAAATTATTTGACTGATACTTGAACTGAAATCGTACTGAACCTTATAACCGAGAGTGTGTATTTATACAGGTTTTATAAGTATAGCAGTCAAGCCCCTGACAACAGGCACAACCTAGCCAGCAGGTGCCAGTGTATTTTACTCTGGGCTGGTCTCTAGTAATCCTGAGTGAACTTTACTTGAGGACAGCACTGTTGATACAGGTCTATACAGTTGAGTTTGCCACACACTGCCATCTGCTTCCACTGGCACACTGAGTGCGCCTGTATTGTTAACTGGGTTAATTCCCTCTGGAACATCCTCTGAGAGATAAACGCCCAGTGAGATAATCTCTAATCCAGGATTTTTTGCAGCAGCAGCAGCAGGATCATCTAACTCAATTAAAGTTTACTCCATTTGTGGTCAGAACTCAAAGAGTAAACTTGTGTCTGATCTCTCTGGAGACAGGAAATAGATCACAGGGATGGAATGGGAGGGGAGTGTTGCAGCTGTTTTCACACATATTCAATAAATTACATACTGAAATAAAAATTCTAAGGCTAAACTGAGATTTTAAGTGTTTACCTTACAGGCAGAACACAGAGTCTGAGCACTGTGTTTGGAAAAAAATAAGTTCTCTTCTTTCTCTTTTGTTTTTGATGCTTGATTGAATTCACGCAGAAAGTAAGTTAGAAGAAAATAAGTACCTCACTTTGTCAAGAAAACTGTCCTGCTGTCCAGGCATTCAGACTCAGTGTATCGAGTCAAAGGTCACAAATAGAAGGATGTAACTTTTTTATGTAAATGTCACAGCACCAGCCCTGGGGAGCTGAATCATCTGATTTGCTGAGACAAACCACTCACAAATCACAACTTTTACATTATTTTTTTAGATATCTAAATAAGGATGCATTGCAAAACATGGATCTGTTGTTATATATCAGTCATTTATAAAATAATAAAATAATTTTGTTGTTCGCATTTCATCAGAACTTTCATCATAATACTGAATACCTAATGCTGAATTAATCTAGAAATCTAATTTCACTTTTACTTAGAATTCTATTATTTATTTTCTAAAATATTTTAGATTTTTTTTTAATGCAATTGAATAATGCCGTCTTTTACCTTGCACTTGCTGTTTAGTTAGACTTTTCTCGCCTTTAAAAATAATATTTAATCTTCCCGGCATCATATCTGAGCGAGAGACCACACAGTTCAAACAGAGGTAAGTTTTCACTATTTCATCATGTTTATGCTCCTATAGGCTTCATCAAGATTACAGTCAGCATTTTTACAGAAAAAAATATTCTTCTTGGCACAAAGCACGAGAATTCTGACTGTAAATAATTTACTGTGGTATAATGATATTTGCAAGTTAAGGCACCAGTTATTTTTGTACAAACCTTCAATCATATAATATAGTCACAAAATATTTTCAATGCAACAGAACCGGCAGAAAACACGTTTTAAAAGAAAATTGTATTGGGTTATTAATATTTTTCAATTATAATATTATTTATTATAGTGCAAACTGATTTCTATCAACAGACAGTTTAACATAAATTCCAAACTTACTCTGACAGAGTTGAAATAATTTAGCACTTTAGGGTTCAAGTTGATAGCGGCACTTGTGCCATGCTTACAAATGGCAGCAATTCCTTAAAATGATCCAGTGACATTATTCATCATCAATAAATCATTCCTTACCAAAAATGACACGTTAATAATTCTTCTAAGTATAACGGTTATGATATCTATAATCTATTCGTTTTTATCAGTAAAATCAAATAGGCCTACACGATTAAGAATCATACATCCATTACCAACTATCCAAAATGATGCCTGGTCTAAAATCGTCTCCTGCAGTGCTTGTATCTTACATGGTTGATCACTAGATGGCGAAATACTTTCATCAAAAAGATCAGAGTGTTAGGAAAGACTTTAGCAGAAAGAGTCTCCTGGAATGTATTGTAGTGCTATTGTGTTACCAAATATCCATGAGAGATTTGATGCTTCGAGATGTAAGGGCACATTTCTGAAAACATATCCTCATACTTCCCCCCTATAGCCGCTATAAGGCATCAACCTAAAGGCAACTGTAATAGGATCCTGCATGTCTATCATCATCAGAGGAGTAACAGATTCTTATCAAGCACCATGCAGTGTCTAAACAATCTTTTTTTGAAAATAGATGAGAAAGTACATGCCACTACATGATGGTGGAAAACATCTCGTGATGAACAGCCTGTTCCTCTGGTTCAGGGTGTTGCCTGCCAAACAAACATCACATTTGAGACAGACAAACAGGCAGAATGAAAAGAGAAAGCAAGACGTAGTAAAGGTCAATATATTATAATTTGTTATTGCCACGTGTTAACAAAAGGAAAACCTTTACAGACCAGACATGCATATAAACCATGTCAAGATATGAACTGGTGAGTTAAATCTTATAGGAAACCCTATAGAATAGACAATTACTCCTACCCTATCAGCACAGAGTGCATAAAAGTCTGCTGCAATTCTCCACCTACAATTCACTGCAGCACCTGAACATGTATATAAATATAAAACATTGTTTTGTTGCTTGGTAACCCATATGTTGCACAGCAGGGTTCCCTTCAGACTTTGTTTTGCCAGTCACAGAGAGGTTACCTGGAAATGTCCTGCACAGCAAGCACCGCCTAGCAGCAAATGAGTCAGTGATACCTGAAGTGCAACTGAACGGGTCCGGTGTGCAACGCCCCCGTGATTTAACACGGAATTGGGTACTTTCAAGAGGGTAAGATGTGCACTGTACAATTTTCCGTTATCCTTGGGTGTTACACGCTCTTGTGCATTACAGAAGATCTGTAAAGTTGCAAAGACTAAAGTCTCAAATCCAGAGATATTCTTTATAAAAGTTCAGAGTGAGCCACACCTACCTAAAACTGCTCGTTCTAACACGCCCCCACATGTCTATGTGACGATATGGGAAGATTTGCATAACGCCGCCCAAATGTTCACGCAAAGAAAGGCGGCGTAACTTTTATTCTCGCTGTAGTATTGTTGCCACCGCCGCCATGTCCTGAAGACGCTGTGTGTTTCGTTGTGAAAGCGAAACTACTTTGTTTGGTCTTCCAAAAGAGGATGATATCCATTTCGTCATGCCTGGAGCTGATCTGTGCTGGTCACTGAGGTTATACATCAACTTAGTGCTGTGGATCGGCTTTCACTGTGTACAAAGCCCGGGGTCGTCACATGTGCTTGCCGCTCCTTCGTCAGATCCGTCGGCTGCGCCGTTCTCAACCCCGCCGTCTCAGCTTACTCTATCCCGGCCTCAGCGCACACTTAGCCGGGGCTTCGGCTCACGCTAGCCAGGCCTCAGCTCACTCTATCCCGGCCTCAACTCACTCTAGCCTGGCCTCAGCTCACGCTAGGCCGCTGTGTTTTTTTCGTTGTGAAAGCGAAAACTACTTGTGTGGTCTTCCAAAAGAGGACGCGACTACAAATCAGTTAAGTTAAGTTGTATTTACAACACTGTTCAAAAACAGTTCAACCCAAACAGGACTGTTATGATTGAGAGAGTAAGTAGCTAAAATGCCGCGTTCTTGACTCCGTAAGTACGTTTTCATTTAAGGATTGCCACTGAAAAAGACAGTATAAGTCATTAGAATCAGTAATTATGTCACCACTGGATGCAACAAATGCTTCGTTTGTAATGGGTTTTAATGTTTTTGTGTCATCGCTCCAGCCGGGACACAGCATCACAGTATGGTGAGGGGCGTAACATTTCCGTCTCACGCTTGAGGTATTCAGCCAATCACAACGCACAGGATAGCTGGCCAATCACAGCACAGCTCACTTTTTCAGACTGATGAGCTTTGTAAAAATCTACGTGTTTCAAAAAGGCGGAGCATAGAGGAGAAGAACAATAATGTACAGTATGTGGAAAATAATGTTTTTTTTACTTTAAACCGCATAAACACATTTCATTACACCAAATACACAAAATAATGTTCTTTTTAGCAGCATCATATGACCCCTTTAACACTGTTACCGTGGGTTGAAGCGACCCCAATAATGTGATATTTAGTCCCTAAATTGCGAATCTTACCAGGGGAACCCCGCCAAAAAAACTTTCATTTTACCCCCCGGAACGCGATTTTTACTGGGGACCCAACTCGAAATGTGATATGGGGCTAGATTTGAGGGTTTTTGTTGTGATAACCTGGCAACCCCCAAATTACAGTAATTCTAGCGCTCCAGCGGATGTGGTGACGAGTGCAACGGGCTGATCGAATGAAGTTCAACTACACTAGAGGGATTTCCACCACGGATCACTGCACTTTAACCTTTAACACATGCACATGATGTTTTCTGAGCCTTACTCAACAATGACACGATTATGCACAGCTGGAGATCACCACAGTGAGTCATAAACTAGGAAGTGACAACAGATAGGCTATAAAAATATTAAAGCAAATAAAGATAAGTGCAAAAGGGCATGAGCCACGAGTGACATGGTTTTGACTTCTTTTGCTTATGCCGTCATATATGCTATCAGCTGAATAGTATGGTGTGACTGAGCACAAATGATATGGTATGTTTTGTCCAGAATCTCCAGAAGCAGTGAATCATCAGTTTGTCAGAGATTAGTCTAACAGAAGCTAATGTTTTTATATAGCCTATTTATTAAATATATAATTATTATCTAGTTTAATGACAACAGTTATTGTATTTAGGCCTATGTTTTGTCAGTGTTAGGGATGAAAGATTAGCCTATACCGGTTTGACAATCAATCATGATAAAATTCCCCACAGTTAGTATTAGCTACCATTTCATATTTTAACTATCACTATAACCGTATTCGATTAGCGCGATTTGAACCGCGATAATCACTTCTGTCCAAGGAGCCTACTTAAGTAATAGTCTGACCTGCGCACACCACAGTGTAGTTTCGTTTTGTGTGAAAACATGGGGGAAAGCTGGGTTTAAAAGAGTGCTAAGCGAATTGTACAAATGAAAATATGAATTAATTAATTATATGGATGTACCTCTGAAGGTTCTTACTTCAGAAAAGATTCAATGGCATTTTGTTTTCATCTTCGCTCCATATAATAGCCTACCTAAAGTAGTGCTCTTAATCGCAATGCTTCTTCTGCTGTTCCATAAGCACCACCTAGTGTCAGAGAGTGGGTTTACAGAGAGTAACATTTACATTCAGCCTGTGTGCAGTTTTTGTCTGGCCAAAAAAAACGGACCGAATTTGAATTCCCTAAGGTATTTAGAATTATTTATGGAGCAGATAAAATGCATATAATCATTTATTAATCAATTATCATTTTGACTTAACCCTTTTCTTTATTTAAAGGCTGAAATGTGAGATTTACCATTTTATAAAACCTTTTCAAAGTTTTATTTGAACATTTTGTACATGTTAGATAAAATGTTGTCAGTCATGTTGTCGATTAAAATCTGGACATCATTGGTAATGTTAGGTAGTGTTTACGCAAACAAAAAGTAATTTTATTTGCGGTTTGTTGATCTTAAATATAAAACTTGGTGAAACGATTTGTGTACTTTTTGAACATTTCCAGCACATTTTAACAATATGTTAATGTGAGGCCTACATTACTTATTGTTAATAAAACAATAAATAGCCTACTCCTTTTTAATGGATGAACTGGTGATTTGTGACTACCCTCATGAATGAAACACCTCCCACACCCTCTCATAGTTAAAATCTGGTTCTGATCCGTGACAGAGTGCTTTGTTTCAATTCACTCTCTGCAGCAGATTTGAAGTCAATAAGAAAGAGAAAAAATTCTGTCAGTTGGTGAATTCCGGTTGACCACAGAACAACCTGTTCCAGCTGTATCGAGTGCTAATAACATGTTGTATAACTTGTTGTAGCACCTACACGTCAACACAGGTGAGGTATGCTAACCTCATTTTGAATATTATGCTCGACTCATGCATTTATTTCATGTATTACCAAAAAGCAAAAAGACACTAACAGAAGCATCAATACTGTTTATTAAAAGAATTTACTAGGTAAAATGTAAACAGACTTACAAGTTTCTGATGTTGAACATAATGAATTCACACTTCTCAGCCTCCTCCCTTGCAAGTACGTCCTTGTAGTATTACTGTGTTAATTAAACACAAAGCATATCACTTTACCCTTGGACAAAAGAAAAGACATACATTAAACGCACCTTGGGCTATGACTGTTTGAACGCACACAGGGCAAGACAGTCGAGAATGTTTCTTGCATGGAGAGAGCGGTAGAGAATTAAAAATGAAGCGAATTGATAATAATTCTATGGTCTTTTTCACCATGGTGACAGGCACAGGTCTAACCAGCTTCATTAAATGCAGTTCCAGAGGCAGCCCACACAATCCTGCCCACGACTGAAGAGGCATACAACTGTGCACTGAAGTGACTCTGAGACATGGTCGGCTCTGCAGGAGGTTAAACAATATTTTCTGAACACAAAATGAGAAATTTTAGCACAACTGGAAACCATTTTTACAATTTTGGAGAATACTGTAATAATGGAAATGGAATTAACACATGCTTTATTAGAGTTATTTGGGTTTAATTTCATTTATATTATTATTACCAGCATCACGTTTATATATCTATTATATATTTTGGAGTTTTCAAAAATGTTAAATGTTCTCAAAAATGCATATGCATGCACCATTAACCAACCACAATTTAGAAAATCCCAGTTTGAAACATTACGAAAATAAATATACACAAAACTGTACAAAGCTATAAAATAAATATTTCCACTGACACATTTTTTCAGTTATATTGTAATATACTGGAATAAATTATGCATGACTGAAGGGAGTAATTAAACTCAATATATGTCTCTTCTGGTCATCTATACAGGGCACAAACCTCTTTAATTTTTCATTAAGTATTAAGTTCATATTGAAAATGGCGAATGGCTTAATAGTACAACAACAACACAATGTAACACACTCAATCAGTAACAATTCTCCCATAAACCTCAACGACGACTCCATTATGCTTTATGGATTATGCCGCAAAGAGAGGTTGTTTTGTAAGGGCTGAAATGTCTGATAATGTCATATTTTTCTTGTTGTCAACATTTAAATTTTTGGGACTGTGCTCTGTCAAAAAATACAAATAAATCCAAAATGTTTTGAGCCTAAAGGTTCTGTGTTTTGTTAATTTACCCAGAAATGGGAATTATTATTCTCTCTCCCTCATGTCATTCCAAACCTGTATGCTGCGATTATTTGCTAAAACTGAAATCATTATGTAGCTCTTGCCATTACACAACATTAAAAAAATATCATAAAAGTGGTTGATATGACTCTTTATGTGGTACATTAGGTCGTCTGAAGCCAGGCAATATGCGAAAAACAAGCCAAAAGCAACGCATCGTGTTAAGTTACTACACCCAGGAGAACCAATGGCATTTTAGCGACATTAATATGCCATTTTTGAATATGGAATCAGATACGGCGCTGCTGAGGGCTCTGTGTAGTTGCTCTAAATGAGACTAAAACGCTTAATGACCATTTCCCAATCTATTTCAATGCATTCTCCAGACTCTCTTTTGATCTTTCTCTGTCAATCTCATTCTCTCTAGTGCACTTTAAACTCACTTTGAATGCGGGCAGCAGACGAGATATTTCTCATCCACAAACCTGTCCTGGCATGTTAGAAGAATCCGCAGGAGTGCCTCTCACAGGAATATAAGACTCAAGGGATGTAAACATTGCAGGAACAGACCATATGAGCTGCATGAGGACAAGCATCTAATCACAGATTGTGACCCTCTGGGAGAGTGGAGGTCAGATGTGTATGCAGATCTGTTCTGCTCTCATTAGACACTATGATGGAGGTGTATGCATGCGGACATGAAAGCCATTTGTCAAACTGAAATAAAAAAAAGGTGTTGTTGGGGGATTCAGAGTGATGATGGAGAAAAAAAAAACAATCTGTCAAGCTCAAATCATAAAAGGTCTGCTCCCACAATGTTGTTTTTGTGTCAAAGGCAATGCATTTTGAATCTGGCTTCAAAATATTTGGAACACGAGTTGTATGTCTACACAGCAAAAATTATTTTCTTACTTAGTATTTTCATCTTGTTTTCCAGTAGAAAAATCAGAACATTATTAAATCAAGATACATTTACTAGAGAAGCAAAACGACATACTTTTGTTTTTTTTTAGAAAACAAGACATCTTAATGAAATCCTATGCTTGAAACAAGAAAAATATCTGTCAATGGGGTAAGAAAAATAATCTTCATTCAAAGTTTATATTTTTCTTGTTTTAAGCATAAATTCACTTAATTGTATGTCATTTTGCTTCTCTAGCAAATCTTCCTTAATTTAATAATGTTTAGATATTTCTACTGGAAAACAAGAGATATTCTGAGGAATAATTTTTTTTTATCCTTTTTGGTCACAACAAAGTTACAAGGTTTCATTGTATAGAAAGAGCCACGGAAAGATACTTGAAAATGTCTTCTTTTGTGGAAAAATAACAAGATACAGGTTTGTAATGACATGAGGAAGTCCAACTCTACTAAACAAAACAAAAACAATACACGTCTGGACACAAAGCATAAGGAGAGAGAACTGTACTATCAGCAGTGCTCATCTTAGCTCTGTTCTGAACATGTGGCCTTAATGTTCTCCACTCGGCTCCATTGTAATCCGCATATTCTGATCTAAACAGACAGAACCAGGTGCTTCGCTCCCCTTAAGTAGTGGGAGATACGCCAAAAGGCTCTTGCACTCAAGTGTGGGCAGTCGGAGCAGTTGGAGCAGTTCCAGGACAAACATTTACACAACAGTTTAATGGACTTACTGGAAGTGTAGGGGATAATTAAACCCCCCAATATCATTCATCATCATGTCCCGACTAGAATTGAATTTAGTTTATTTACTGGCAGCAGAAGCCTAATTTCAGGACGTTGCGCTAATTCGCTAATCCCTGTTAAGACTGCGAGACCTGACTGTAAGAGGTGCTGTAATAATTGGTCGTGTCAAAAGAATAATCTAAGAAGGTCAGCATCAGCTTTACCTCTGCTCTGTGGTTGCCATGGAGACCTAGCAGCCAATGACTCCGGAATTCCGATGAAGGATTCCGACAAGGAATCATGTCAGTTCTTGTGCATGTGGACTTATCATACTACAAGAGGCATACAGATCTGAGACATAACAGATCTCAAGTCAAACGACCCAGACACATTTAGGGGTCCATTGCTCAGGGTTAAACAGATACTGTGCACATAGTCTTCCCTCTCGCATTCAGAGTCAATTCATATTGTCGCTTTCACATCTTTCGCAATGGTCCTGTCCTTGTAATCCATTCCATCTTCTCCAGATCTGTCACAATAAGCAGCACCTCATGGAAAACAAATGCTACCGGTCCATAAAGTGCATCTCAGTGGTTAATACTGTCATCTTGCTAGGTTCCCACCCCTGTGAAACTATCAATAATTGCCATATTTACACTATTAGTACCATCAAGTGCATTTCTAATTATTTTTAAAGTCTGTTATCCCTGCTCTTTTTAACTATGCTTATTATTACAAGCTGTCACTGATAAGGTCAGGGTTGGCATAAATTAGAAAATATTAAAATAAAGGACATATCAAAGACATTCAGTGCTCGACGGCACTAGAGTTTTGCACAATTTGCTCCATGCGATACCTCCATTTGAGTTCATCTTGTTGCTTTTTTACAACGCTGCCTTGTAAATGTTTCTTCCAACTAGTTTGTAACTGAATCATTTACTTGATTCCCCCAGATGGGCTCTTTTGCTTTGAAGGTTCCCTTGCTGTGTGTCCCCAACTTCAACTTGAATTTAACGCAAGCATGCTGAAATAAGCCAAAAGCTGTGCGATACAATTTGCAGAGGTAGAATTTCCATTGTATGTGTCCATTCTTTGCTATTTGTGACCAGTGGGCTTTCCTCAGTCTGTTGAAAGTCACAAGCTCTACATTTGAAATGTAAACGGAGAGGGACTTTGCTCCTTTTAGAGGAATACCAATGCTTTGTTTATCTTACAATAAAAGCAGCTGTGGCTACTCATTAGCATCCCGTTAAAGTTAGTCTGGGTGAAGAAGGGGTATTAGACGACGACACTGCCTTTGAACACTTGAGCAGTTCAAACGCATCTCGATTTCACACCGAGCTCTCATCAGGTTTACTACACAGCTGCGTGTGCTTCCTCTTCTCCAGGATCCTGTTGAGCTCCTCTGTGAAGGAGTAACAAAGCGGAGACGTGGTGTCTCCATCTGTCTGTCTCAGCAACACATAGCTGTTGCCATTCATCTTGCGTAAGACGCTGGGTAAAGTGGCAGAGAGTCCATTGACGTACTCTGATTCTGGAGGCGGTGGGAGAGGTGGAGCAGGAGGAAGCTCTATGTTGGGTGACGTTGTTGCTTCTCCAGGGACGATCTGCAGCAGGCCGTCGTGAGCATCCGGTTTCCCGTTGCAGTGGCTGGAGATGGTCTTCAGCTCCAAGTGGGCACCTCGCTTTCTTTCGCCGCGAGCTGCAGCCCGTAAAGAGTATTTACCCCTCCGTCCTTGCAAACAAAATCCCACGTAAAGCAGGACGACTGTTAGAACAAAACACAGGCCTCCTAGGATAGTGATTAGGGACAGGTACATGGCCTCCATGTTCCTCACGGACAGGAACTCGAAGCGAGGAGACATTGGGGTCGGATGGAAGTCCTCCGGGGAGTCACTTGGGGAAGTTTGAATGGTCCAGTAGATCGCTGTGGTCAAGCGTGGCCGTGTTGGCTCCTCTGGAGGAGGTGCGGGAAGCTCCTGGCGGACTGTCAAGCTGTAGATCACCACAGGAACATGTACACCATTCTCCAGGGCAAAGCAGCAGTAGTCGCCACTTTGGTAAGGCCGTGCCTCGATGACCAGGAGGCCGTCAGTGCCGACGCGGTAACCAGAGTCCAGTCCATAACCCCGCAGTTCCTTTCCATTCAACATCCACTCAGGGGTTGCCAGATTGGAGCTAAGCTCACACTGAAGCAGCACGTCATCACCGGCCATCACAGAGCGAGAGCGGTGTAACACTTGGTCTATGACAGAGCAATGACACGCACACATCAGTTATAATGACACTGGAATAATTTAGGGTTAATTCGTTAGATCGTATTACCGCAGTAACGGTGATTCATTGGACACTCCGAAAACCGGAGTGGTCCCACAACCTTAGATATTGGCTCATATTTACTTCATCTGACTTTCACCATTTGCTATGACTCATTAAAGAATTAAAAGACACACTGACTACACAAATTTTAAACATCTTCATAGTGTTGTTGTTTACTGAAATTACGTCTATTAAGAATCATTTTTGTAAAAGGAAATAAAGCTGAAACAAACTGAAAAAGTCTTAGATGAAAAACCTAAAATGACTAAAACCTGCAATTTGGCTCTTGCAGCTCAGACTGAAATAAAGTTACAAAAATATTATAGTAAACTAAACTTAAATGAAAATTAAAGCTAAATAGAAATATAAAAAAACGACAAAAGCATATAACAAAATGACTAAAACCTACCCTAAAACTAAAATGAAACTGATAGTAATATAAAAAATGAAAACAAAAAAAAAAAAAAAAAAAAAAAAAAAAAAAAAAAAAAAAACACTTAAAAGTATATAAATAACACTGAATCATCACCGCAACACTGACTATTATAAGAATTCTTTTTCATACCATCTGCTGTGGATTCATCACAGCCCTGGTTTCCATTCAGAATGTCCTGTGTCAGATTGGCTCTGTAGACAGAAGTTATTATTAGTTATTATCATGCACCGATATTAATTCTGACCAATACCAATAAATACTGATTATGTCCATATTATGGCCGCTAACTAACAAATGTCCGGTTATCTAAATAAAACTAAAAACTAAAAACAGGTTTTACCAGTGAATTTAGGCATCACAACATTATAATGCACGGTATGAAAAATAAATATAAATTTTACAATTTGCTAAAGATCACATTTAAGTGAGCATTAGGGTGGCAAAGGTAATTGTAATGTAAAATAGGGGAAATGATCATGCACAATGAAAAATTCAATATCGCCAAAAAAAAAAAAAAAGTTTGACAACCAAAATGATACCAATATATAAATGTTTCAATGATCAAAGTTCACCAGCTCTGAGCCAGACACTTATCCAAGATGCACTGGAGTGGGCGGTTCCATGACATGCATAAACAAAATCATGCTATGAGCTCTATTTGACAGAGAACCTACACTGTGATATATGTCAGTTACAGTGGCTCTCAATCAATTAATTAAAAAGTTAAGAATGGACAGCAGAAGTATTCATGACCACACACTCAAACCTTCTGTTGTGTGATGTAATCTCCACACACTCCAGTCCATCCCAGGCACAGAAGGGATCACGTGCCATCACACAGTCAAAGCACGAGGAATATCTGCTGCATGTGGACAAGGGCAACTGCACCACAGAGGTGGGCGAACCCACATACACACTCATCTGAAAGGTTCAAGTGGGTAGTAAGATTCACACTGTGGTCTGTGCATAAAATCAAGTCATACTCACATAAATTCAAACAGAATGTAATGGGTTTGGAGACTTTAAAATGAGAACAACCTGTTGTAATGATGGATTTAGAGACATTTTTATTTAATTCAGCTTCCAGGATGTGCACAGGTTCATTTCTAACCTGTTTCTCAGAGATGATTATACTTTCCACTGGCTGGGGTTCCTCAAACAGCTGCAGCTCCTCAATGATGTGCAGCTGACCATCAACCTTCACAGCCCTTTGCATCCAACCTTCATCTGGAAGAACATCAAAACAATTCAGAACACTGCTGCACTCAATAAAAGCGCCAAGTGCTTGATAGATAAGAGCTAAAGAAAGGTCACTGTAACATACATTACCTGTCCCAATGAAGAGTACGTGGTATATCCGATCATCTAGACCAGTCACTCTGTGTACAGCAATTTTGGTGTAGTCCACATTCCTCCTAAACAGCAGGGGGCGTTGTTTTTGAGGAAGGATCTGCCTGTACATGAGCGGATGGCGACGGACAAAGTGAAGTACATCGTCTGGCAGGTTGGTGGATGAGTTGATGCCTTTTTCTCTAAGTTGATCTGTGACGCACTGAAGAGAAAGTACGGTAATGTTCCTTTCTGACAATAGCTACATACATCCTGCCATATTTTCACATCATTGAAAGGATAGCAGACACAAACAATACAGGGTCTGAAATTCTCTCTTCTTCTGGCACAGTGGGATTGCACTCTAATTTCCAAGAACCTGTTGAGAATGTAGGACATTGCGCTATTCTCAGCATCTTGACTGAAAATTTACATAATTTAACTGTCATTTCAATTATCCGACAGACACTGTTCAAGCGTTTGAGAAGAAAAGCTTTCAGGAAAAAAACTCAATTTTCAAAAACTCAAAAAAGGCCAGGAAAACCAAAATCATTTACATTTCTGAAAACTTCCGAACAGCAATTAAAGCTGCTCACTCGCATACAGACTCGCTCATTAGCAATATCACAGATTCAAAATTCATAAAGCAGCCAATCAGCAAAGATTTACTGCCTGCTACTAATCTCCATGGCAAAACGCTTTGATGAAATAAGCCCATTTTCTCCATGTGCACTCTATAAAATTGCTCATCAGCGTCTGATTTCTGTATGAAACCAGATCGACACTCTACCTGTACCTCGCTGTGCTCTGTGAAGCAGAGACTTGTGCGTAAAGCACACAGTGATTAGAGAACTTTAGTAGCTCAACCTATGAAGTGCTGACTTGTGCTTCCCCGTCAGTGTCAGCAAGAAGGCAGTGTTTCAAAGATGAGGATAATCAGGCCAGTGTAAGATGAAACAGGGGATCAGTATTACTGTAATCCAGTATGGCTACTGTTGGCCGTACCGAGCCGGGTCGTGGTTCTGGCACCTTCCCTGTGTACTGGGTCCATTTGGAGCTCGAGTCCTCTTTGCTTTCCATATAAGGCCCCTCAAAGGCCCACTGGATATCCGAAATGGAGTACTGGCAGATCGCGGACGCCTTTACGTTTTTCCTGAAAAAGAAGTACTGGTTAGTACTCTTTCAAAGCAGTACAAAGGAGAGAAATCCAACACTACATGATGTCAGGTAAAACCCTGAGCCAATGCTGGGACGATGAACACCCACACTCAGCCATTTCTTCAGGATATATTTCAAGGGAGCACAAAGAAAATTTGTGAATAGAAGGTGCATTCATGAAAGTGGTGAATCAGCCTAGGTGTGAGCGCTTTGTGGTCGATCCAGTTTCCAGTTTGTACGCTTGGGTTTATTATCCGAAGAGCCTCTCAGCCTGTGCTGCGCTCATTGTTTTCAAGGTCTTGGCATGCCGGCATAAAACCCTCATAAGCCCACTGCGTAACCATGGAAACACGAAAAATAGATTACAAATTTATCAAAAAGTGAGTGAGAGAGGTGAGGGATGACAGTGAGTGGGTGAAGGGGGCGAGACAGGAACATAGACAAAGCTCCTCAAGTGATGAGTACAACCTAGTGAAAAAAGAGGAAGGGGCACTTGTTAGAAGTGACTATAGGGGAAAAAAACAGTAATGGAGGGGAAAGAGTACTTCCAGTAGTAGCTTAATGGAATATTTCAACTAGAAATAACAATTCTGTCACTATATACTCACACAGTGTCATTTGAAACTTATATGATTATTCTTTTTCCATGTAACACAAAAAGAGAAATTTAGCAGAATGTCCAAGCTGCTCTTTTCCATACAATGACAGTAGACAGTAACAGAAAATATAAAAAATGACCCCCAAAAAAGTATTGTCAGTAAAATTAAAATTTCAGCTTTTGGGCTGACAATATGTTTAAATGGTACCTGAGTGTTGGGCCGGTTAAGCCGTCTTTTCACTAATTTGAGCTGTGCAGGTAAACCTCACTGCCCTGATCTCAAGAGGCACACTAGTGACTGACACTAGAGGCTGCATTCTTTAGCGTTTTTGTGATTAATAAGCCAGCCTAATTATTTTATACCGGTAATTATTACATAATTATTTGTATTGTTTAGGGATAGAAAACCTATTATGTTTTTCTTTCAAATGTATTTGCGGTCACTGGTTTTGTCTGGCTATATTCATACACTTATTATTCATTCATTTTACTATTGCAAATAACCTGAGAGTAACAGTTGCTTCAAAACCAATCTGAAAGATTTGCATGACTGCAACTAGGGTTCGTGTCAGCTGCGTTGCTGTCTATGCAGGGTCAGAGAGATCTCGGATTTCATCAAAAATATCTTAATTTGTGTTCAGAAGATGAACGAAAGTCTCACGTGTTTGGAAAGACATGAGGGTGAGTAATTAAAGACAGAATTAAAATTTTTGGGTGAACTATCCTTTTAAGCTTTGCAAAATTATTTGTTGATGTTTTTCTAATTTGAACATGTCATCAGTGTATTGTTACTAGGGTTGGGAATTGAAAATCGATTCCAGAATTGTCAAATTAAAATTTAGATTCCACCTAACCTATTCCTATGCGCTTTTTTTTCTTCATCTGTGAGGATCGGACCTAGCGATCTGCCAGGACCTTGCTCGCTAATCTAAGCGCTCCAAAGTTTGGCTACATTTGCGATCAGAAGCCAAAAAAGCTAAGTATAATATCTGAGAGGTGAGAGGTGACACCACCAACATGACAAACCACTTTAATTTAATAGATCGTTAAAGATCGCGAACACGATTCAAACACCAATGTGATTCTATTCCTAAATTACAATGATTAGTCTGTTTCATTCCTCAACCTTGATCAATGTTGTGATCACATGGTTCGTGATCATGGTTGGTGGTCCGTGCAGAGTACGATCACACCAGTGTGATTTGAACATTTAAATTTGCGTTCGCACTGCCATTGACCTAAAGAGAGCAGCTGTCATGAATGGAACAGCTTCACAGTTTTCAGCAAACAGTATTGTTATTTCTGTGTTACAAACATTCAAATCACAGAAGAACTGGGATAAAAGTTTATAGTTCAGATATAAACTCTGATGTGTATGGTAGCGATTAAAATAGAGTAAATCACCGTGAAAGGAGGCTGTTAAAATGTATTTGTCTTTGAATCATACAAGAGATTCGTTCAAGAACGCTGGTTCATCCAGTAATGAAACAAGTACATCTTGAGTGAGTCATTTAATCATTAATTCATAAATTACATGTGATTTTGTTTAGTTGTCTAATGTTTTTTCTTCAGAATCACGAGAGAACCACAACTTCCACTGGGGGGTGGGGGAGAAGAAAAAAAAAACCTCAATTTATCCAGAATCATGCAGTTCTATTTTGCACACAAACAGCTCATAAAGAGTCCAGTTTTTATGTAGCCTATTGATTTTTGTTCATGGTATTATTCAGCTCCAATAAATGGTTTGCAAAAAAGAGACACAGGATAAATGTTTGATATCATTTAATCCGAATCGATAAGAGGAATCAGAATTGATAAAATTCACACGATACCCAACCCTAATTGTTACACAGTTATTTTTAGCAAAATTAATGAGTTAGATTACAATCCCATACATTATAGTTTTATTGACATATATTAATTATATACTGACAACATATATTGTGTAAATAATATATCATATACTTTAAATGTAAAAAAAAATAAAAAATGTTAACAAAAAATCTTCATGGTGCCGTTCACTTTTTACGTAAAAGAGCAGCTTTAACATTCTGTTAAAGGGATCATGAACTGAGAAATAAAAATTCCCTTGATCTTTTGATATATAAGAGGTCATTGCACTATAAAAACATCCTGTACGTTTCAGAACTCAAAACTTTCTCGTTAGTCTAAAACAGCTTATATTGAAGCCAATTTGCCAAAACAACAGCTTGTGGAATGTACAACTCTATGATATAATAGTGTGGCTAAACACCGCCTCCGCAGAAGAAGATCAACACCTGCTTCTACATCACTGCCTGTTTAGCCCCGCCCACCAGTTGGCACTAGTTAAAAACGAGGAGAGGCAAACACCAGTCTATGCAGAAACAAAACGATAAAGGTGCTCCGAAGACAACAGGACACTGTGCAGTGCCAAGTTGTGGAAAAACAGTCTTTGCATTGCCTTCCTTCTGATCCCAACGTTAGAAAAGAATGGATGAGCTTTATTTGTAATGAAGTTCCTGACCGCATCAGTAAGAGCACGGTCCTTTGTTCACTTCATTTTACTCCAGATTCATTTACAAACAAGGTACAATTCAATGCAGGATTTTCAGAAACATTGAAACTGAAAGACGATGCTGTGCCGACTATATTGGATAGACAGTAATGTCACACCACACAAGTGTGAGTAACTGTTTTTATTATGTGGTTACTATTGCTTTGTCTGTTATTACAGATCGTTTGATATGTACTGAGTATTTATGCGTTTTTAACATAAATCACAGCAGCATCCATCTATGAAAGATGTAGGCTGTCAAACATACACAACTGTTAGCCAATCATAGCAGTTTACTTCCGAGTCTACAATTCACCACACCTATTTAAACAGAGCGTTCTGATGAGGGGGGTTAAAACAGGACAGAAAATAGCCTAATACTTCAAAACTGTGATGTTTTTTATGTAAAAATCTTGATAACATTATAAGGGGACCACAGAGAACAGTACAAAATAATAAAAAAGGCAGTTCATGACCCCTTGAAATAACTCCTTTTACTGTTTCACAAAAAACAACAACAACATGAGTAGATAATGTATGATACAAATTTCTATTCTGTGAGAACACTTCCTTTAAGAGAAAAGGTATTTTATTGGAGATTCCATGTCTGAATCAGAATTGCCTAATGCTCAGGAAAACAAACACCCACGTCAAAGTAAACTTTACACCCAAACTGATGACATGGTGGCACCACAGTCATTCAACTTTACCCTGCTAGAGGTCAGTGTGATCAGGTCATCACAGCTCAGCTGACGCACTCATTCTCATTTCATTTGTCTCTCCTTGTCTCGCTCTCTCTCCTTCTGGCTCTTAAAGGGGTCATATGATGAGATTTCAATTTTTCCTTTCTCTTTGGAGTGTTACAAGCACTTGGTGCATAAAGATCTGTAAAGTTGCAAAGACTAAAGTCTAAAATCCAAAGAGATATTCTTTATAAAAGTTAAGAGTCAGCCACACCTACCTAAAACTGCTCGTTCTAACACGCCCCCACATATCTACATCACGATGTGGGAAGATTTGTATAAGGCCACCCAAATGTTCACGCAAAGAAAGAAGGCGTAACTTTTATTCTCGCTGTAGTATTGTTGACGCTGCAACCATGTCGTGAAGACGCTGTGTGCTTCACTGTGAAAGCGAAACTACTGTTTGGCCTTCCAAAAGAGGACATGCCTGGAGCTGATCCGTGCTGGTGGCTGAGGAAATACAACAACTTTGCGCAGTGGATCAACGGATCGGCTTTCACCATGGACGAAGCGGAGTCCAGCCCGGGGTCGTAACATGGGGTTTCCCGCAAGCCCTCCGGCGATCCTTTGTCGAATCGCCGGGCCCGCACCGTTCTCAAGCCCGCAGCCCTCTGCTCACTCTAGCCCTCCGGTCTTTCCTCACTTTATCCCCCGGCCTCTGATCACTCTAGGCCGCCGTGTGTGACGCAGTGCTTCGTTGTGAAAGCGAAACTACATTGTTAGGCCTTCCAAAAGAGGACACGACTAGAAATCAGTGGTTAAGTGTATTTACAACACTGTTCCAGAACAAAATATTCAGATGTGTGCTGCACATTCTATGGAGGACTGTTTCCTGATCCTGGAAAAGTAGACTACAATGCCGGCTGTTCTGACTCACATACTGTAAGTACGTTTTTTTATATATAAAAAAATTTCCACTGACGATTCAAACATGAGTTTTAAGCAGTGTAAAGTAGCGCTTGTTGTTCGTCATTTCTCAGATCACAAATGCAGAAATGGTTTTATATTTACGCGGCGCGATAACATAAACACGTAAAAAGACAGTATAAGTCAATATAACCCATAATTATGTCCCCACTGAATGCAACGAATGCCTCGTTTATAATGGGTTTTCATGTTTTTGAATCATCGCTCCGGCCGGACAGGGCATCACAGTATGGTAGGGGTGTAAAATTTCCGTCACACACTTGAGGTATTCGGCCAATCATAACGCACTGGATAGCTGGCCAATCACAGCACACCTCGCTTTTCAGACTGATGAGCTTTGAAAAAATCGACGTGTTTCAGAAAGGCAGGGCATAGATGAGAAACAATAATGTACAGTATGTGGAAAATAATGTGTTTTTTTAACCTTAAACCGCATAAACACATTTCATTACACCAAATACACAAAATAATGTTATTTTTAGCAACATCAATTGACCTGTAATTATTTTCTAACGTAGCAGACATTATAGTCCTGCCTGTCCTGTCATTCATCACTGTTACTCATATGTTTGCGGTTTGCACCTCAGGCAGCCGCAGCCCACAGATTGATTGCCTGGCAGCTCATCAGAAGCGCCCCTCTGGTTTCAGCAGAGCGTCAAGACTGTCATGTCAGTCAAAGCGGCAGACGTTAAGCGTGTGTGACCGATGTGTTATAACCAGTTTAGCTCTGAAGAAATGTGTGAAAGGAAACTATTGAATAAAAGAAATTGCTTGACTGTCATGCTGACAAAAACAGAAATGTGGCCCTCGAGCTTCAAAGTACAACATCTTACAGTTTTATCAATGACTAGTCAAAGCTTGGCTCACGGGCCTCTTTATAACGTGTCCAGAACAAATTCTCTGATCTCCTGAGAGAACGTGACCTGCTTATGAATAAAACATGCTCTATGCTCCAGGCAGCAAGAGGACATGTCAGCGATTTTCATTCTGATGATCCTGGTGAACTGTAAATGCTGTCGCCTCATTTGATGTAAACGGCCAGAGCGAGCCAAGGCTGACAGATGAACTTACTAATAGACAAAATCCATTTCAACAAACCCGCCAGTCACAGTGAAATGACGCGATGCTCCCTGGCAGAATCCTTTAATCACTATCGACTGAGGTGTCATTTGCATGCCACCCTGAATGCATGGCAGCACAACACTTTAACCTTCCACAAACAACTGCCAGGATCATTTAAGAAAGATGGTCTCCTTCTGAGAAGGAGAACCAGAAGAAGTGACTTTCATCATGACAGATAACTAATGTAATTGACACCCACAATGATCAAATAGATACATTTGCAATTATGCAAAAAAGATAGTACAAAAGATATCTTACCATTCCAGACCAAATATGCCATAGAATACAGAGTCCTGAGGGCCGGAGCCCTCCAGAAAAAACACACTCCGCAACACGTTGAAGTGAAACTCATAGTCAGGTAAAGAACACACCAAACGGGCCTTCAGGAAGGAGGTCCACTTCTTCTGTAGCGTGAGGAGACCTCCTCTGTCGCTCTACAAGATGAAACAACAGAGAAAAAAACAGCTGAAAGAAAATCATAAGATGCAACAGCAGATATCTGAAAGGTCTGCTAACATGTACACTACCGTTCAAAACTTTGGTTTCTACAAGATTTCTATTTCAAATGCTGTTTTTTAAACTTTCCATTCATCATTGAATCCTAAAAGAAACCATATTTAGGTTTCCACAATCATGTTAACTGTTTTCAACATTGATAATAATAAGAAATGTTTCTTGAGCAGCAAATCAGCATATTTGAATGATTTCTGAAGGATCATGTGACACTGAAGACTGGAGTAATAATACTGAAAATTCAGCTTTGCAGTTACATGGATAAACTACACTTTAAGATATATTAAAATAGAAAAGAGTTATTTTAAATTGTAAAAATATTTCACAATATTACTGTTTTACTGCATTTGTGGGCAAATAAATGCAGTATTGATCCACATAAGAGACATTTTTCAAAAACATTTTATTGTCCCCAGATTTTGAATGCTACCGTATTGATTTAGCATGTAAGGTCACTTACAAATGGAAGTAAACCGTTAAAGTAAACATAAAAAAACAATTAAAATATTTATCATTATGTGATATATATATGTATATAACATCTATTCATCACTATTAGAAAACATCTATGAGTTTTACCAAAAAAGTAGTAGAAGAAAGTTTATAATTTCTTTTAACATGGATCACTGGCTCTTGGCAGCTAACATTATCGCCAGTGTGACTGTGGGAAAGGGAAATGCAGTGTATGTAAAGGAATCCCCCATGATGTCAGGGGGATCAAGTACATTTTCCATGCTGCCTCCCAAGAGGAGAATAAATCTTCATGGAGGAATAACTTTGACGGGACCCAAAAGCATCTTGCAACAATTCTTGGTTTCCCTACTTAGTTTCCGGTAATAACACTGACACTATAATGTAATGGCCTTTAATTTCCACTGTGGAAAAGGGAAACTGGCTTTTGAATGTTGATTTATGATGCCATCATCTCAGCCTGGTGATATTCAGAAGCAGATGTATGGTGATATGAAACCAGAGCTTAATGCATTGGCACTGATACTATAATCCATCTCAATCCATCTTTTTTAATATTTAAAAACGGCAAAAGATTTCTAGCCTACACCAGTATGAAGAAACAGAACGCTTTTATTTAGTCTTTATACAGACTGTTACTGACAACAGCTGAGTTACTGTGTTTAATTATGGCTTTCCCTCAGCTCAATGTCAGCTAGTGTGCATTAACAACATTCAATCCCTCTAGCATGTGGATAATGAACAATAATCTTCTCATTAAGGTGATCCTGCTGTGTGAACTGCCACAGAGAAGCTGATTTTACCCTCAGTCCAAACAGCCTGCTTCACACACTTTACCAACCCCGGCCTCAATACACTGGCTTATAAGCAGTGCTGTCAAACGATTAATCGCGATGAATCACATCCAAAATAAACGTTTTTGTTTACATAATATATGTGTGTGCATTGTGTATATTTATTATGTATATAAATACACACACATGCATGTATATATTTCAGAAAAATATGTAATGTTTATATATTAAACATATTTATATATAATATAAAATACAAGAATATAAATGTATATGCATGTAAATATTTCCAAAATATATACTGTATGTGTGTATTTATATATACATAATAAATATACACAGAACACACATATATTATGTAAACAAAAACTATTTTGGATGCGATTAATCATTTGACAGCACTACTTATAATGCAATTCAGTCTGTTATCTAACCCACTATTGTGTACACTATCATTAAAAAGCTTGGGTCAGAATTTATTCATTTATTTACCTTTATTCAGAAAGGATGCATTCAGTTGGTCAAAACAGTAAATGCATTTATAATGTTACAAAAGACTTCTATTTCAAATAAATACTGCTCTTCTGATCTTTCTATTCATCAAAAATTCCACAAAAAATATCAAGCAGAACAACGGTTTCCAACCGTGATAATTATACTGCAATAATATTTCACAAAATTACTGGTTTTGGATTTAAAAAAATATAGCTTTGATGACCATAAAGACTTCTTTCAAAAAAAGTATCAAAATATACAGGTAGACTTTTCTCACATGCTGATATATTTAGTGTAAATAATATGTACTAGTCTATAATTTAGTAGAAGGATTTAACCTATTTTAAAGAAAAGCTGAATTCACATACATACACAAATACACTCACAATTCTCATCTCGCATGCTAGCAGCTAGTGTAATATTAGGCACATGATTTGAAAACAATTGTACTATTAATCCCAACTACTAAACCAGACAGTTATCAACAACAAAATGTCCTTTGCAGTAAACATCCAACATCCTGACCTCTAAGACCGTAAAGACGTGCTCTGTGTCTTCGACAAACTATTAACTTTTTTAATTGCACTGATCAGCATACTGAATGTGCAGAAAAACATCAGATGGTAAATAAACACTGTAGAGTAGCAGCCTAGAAAAGATGTGAAATTGCAGACATTTTCAATTGGCACTTTGATCTGAGTGTGTAGAGCTAGACTGATGGGTTGAGAAGCGAGACAGAGAGGCGAGTCTCGTGGGAAGGGAGCCGTTAGAGAGTGAGATGCCTGGCAACAACGTTGCTGTAAAACCCTATTAGGAAGCCTGTAGAAAACCACACTTCAAATAAAGGAGCGTTTTGAGAGCAGAGCCCTTACAATGCTGAGAATGAAACAGCTTAGAGCCTAAAACGCATTGGTGAGGAACCTTTTTGTATGTGTGCAATTTTTCAGGGCAGGGCAATGGATGTCTCTTAACAACTCAAATGTGAGGACGATGTCTTGCCATCTCCCTATTTTTGTGTATCATTATATTGTGGAGAGAATCAAGCGTTTGTCGTTTTTGCTTTCATCGAAGAGATTAAATTCTTAACCCTTTTGTTCCACTTTACTATGCAAAGCCTGTTTACCACAGTCTGGATTTCTACCCCTTAATGTTAGCACTTCAATTAACCAGCTTTAAGATGCAGACGAGAATGAACATGAACATGTACAGTGACGTGTGGAGTGAAGACATCTTCTGTACCTTACACACACGGGCGACCCGTGCCACCCTGCTGTGACTGAAGTATGGACTGAGCTCTTGACTCTTCTCAGTGAAGAAGTAGTAAATCTTATCGTCATCTCCCACTGAGCTACTCACACTCTTCCTCACCAGTGCTGAGCCCACAAAATCAGCCTCTGTACGGGACAAGACAGAAGACTGCTGTTAGTACATCACAGCAGGAGGAATTTCAAAATATAATTCAATATTGCACATTAAAATTAAATTAAAAATTGATACTAAATGACACTACACTTGGGGGATGGTAAGATTTTAAAATGTTCATGAAAGAAGTCCTTACACTCAACAAGAGTGCATTTATTTAATCGAAAATACAGTAAAACAGTAATATTGTGAAATATTATTACAATTTAAAATAACTGTTTTACAGTGTAATTTATTCCTGTGATGCAAAGCTGAATTTTCAGCATTATTACCGCAGTCTTCAGTGTCACATGATCCTTCACAAATCAAGAAACATTTCTTTTTATTATCAATGATGAAAACAGTTGTGATGCTTAATATTTTTGTGGAAATTGTGATAAAAGAACAAAAAGTTCCAAAGTTACACATTTTTTGTAACATTATAAATGTTACACTGCCTTTTTTCATCAATTTAATGAATCCTTCATATATAAAGTTTTAATTTATTAAAAAAAAGTTACTTATCCCCCAATTTTTAAAAGGTAGTGTGCATAATATATGATTATATTAGATTTAAATTTAGAATTTCATTTTTTATTTGTAAACATGGTGGAGAACCATTTCCTTACATTTGATTAGCAGTGTGGGAAAGTTACGTTTAAAAGTAATGCATTACACTATTGCGTTACTCCATAAAAATGTAACTATTTGTGTTACTTAGTTACTTTTTATGGAAAGTAATGCATTACTTTTTGTCACCTGAGCTGGGCTAGCTTATTTATTTTTAATAACATAAAACACAAAATTTATATTTTTGGCAACTGTAAAGGCCATTTCACATCAAAAGTTAATAAGCCTCAGGCTGAACGAAGTGCTTCTGCATCTGGACTTATTGCCGACAGCAAAGCTGTCAGTGAATAAATGGGAAAACAATGTAACTTGCATTAGTTATTTTAAAACGGATCTCAGATATTTTGTGGTAAATTAAAAAGTAATGTGTTACTTTACTAGTTACTTGGAGAAAAAAGTAATCTGATTACGTAGCTCACACTACTTGTAATGCATTACCCCCAACACATTTGATTAATGTCCTAAAATAATTCTGAATTTGTTTTAAATTTTTACACCAAGTTTAGATGGTCTCAGACTTGTGGACGCCACTGTAGTGTTAAATGGCCGAAGATTATTAACCTACTATGACTTGAGAGATCCAAACATATGGTAATGTTGATGGTGTGGGATGAAATATTTTACTAATAAAATGTGCTGCAGCAGACCGACCCTGTAACCATTGAGTTGGAGCCTCTTCTGTTCTCAATGTGGGATTCGGAGAGTTGCGTCGGATGTCAGGAAAGCTCCGGAACTCATACTGAGATGCTGTGTACATCTGCTGATCTAAGGGAAACAGATGATGTGACTGTTAATATCAAATTATTGTTTTTAATAAAACAAACTAAGGGCGAAACTTATATTGCTAATTGATTTATTGATGCCATACCAATCAACAGGCCAGTGTAGCCTTTGTTGGGGTCATATGGACATTTCTCTCGACCCTCCTCGAAGGCTGACGAGATCTTAAACTCCCTTCCATCCTGGAAAACACAACAAAATTATTTACAGTCCTCATCCTAAAATAAGATCTCTCCTTGTTAAGAGACATAAAAAGTAGGCATCCCAGTTACTTACAATGTATGCACACAGAGGGCTGAAAGCGTGTGTGCCACAAGTGTACAAGTGTGTGCTGTTGAACCTCTGCAGGAATCGTATGTGGTTGTAGCACTCTGTCTGTAAGGGGGAAGACGTCTACGTCAGTATGTGAACTAGAGATGATAACACAATAGATGGAGATCGTGACTAACCTTGTTATCTTTCCCTTTGTTCAAGCATTGTTGCTTCTGATCATCTGATGCCTCCCAGTCAATCTGTCCAAGTACAAGATTAACAAGAATTCTTGAACTGACAAGACTTGTAAAAATGCTTTCCTGGCACAGCAACTTCCTGCTCCAGTGCCAGTGCCAAATTGTACCAACTGGCGTTTGTAAACAAATCTCACATTAACTTACTATGCACAGTAGTTGAAACAAAATCTGAATTCTCAGGTGGAAAGAATCTACACATTCTATATATTAAAAAAGCATCTTTAGTGATCTTTAAAAAGAAACAAATGTTAAAACAAAATAGACTATATTTGTATTTCCTCAAATATTTTAAGTTTTAAGATTAGATTATAGGATACTGCAACACATAATTTGACTTTTGCTCTCCTTTCCTTTCCAGTGCTAAAGGACCAATATATATTACAAAATAAACACATAAATCGCAATTCGTTATGCAAATAAAAAAAGAAAGAAAACCAAAATAATGAATTATTTTAATAATTATAAATTAGTAAAATTGAACTAATTACAGGATCTTTAAAAAATAATTCAGTTCAAAATCACAATTAATTGGATGAGTACAAAGTTAAAAAGAACAGCATTTATTTGAAATTTAATTATTTTGAAACATTATAAATGTCTTTAATATGACTTTTAATCAAAGGTATAAGTATTAATTTATTTTAAAATGTACTGAAAATACAGTTTTATTCCATTTCCTGTGTGAATGGCCTCTTACTTTGTACATCACAGATATGTTCAAATTCCTGCATTTTTCAAAAAGTATTACGTTTGCATAAACCAAAAATAGATGGCACCTAACAGTGAAATTATTCACATAACATTTGAATGGAGTCTGCATCTTAAGCGTTTTTTGCTGAATTAATTGCAGAAAATTGTGGAGCGGAAGAAGAATAAAAATAGGATATTTCAGGAATATCAATATAGTTCTGCCTGGTAAGCTCTGTAATTAAGTGCTGATGTGTTTTGTCAGTACGTACGGTCTGCAGAGAGCTGCTGGAGATGTCACTAGCCTGCAGGGCATATAAAGCCCCTCTCGCTCCCACGTACAACAGGCCTGCCTCCTCCTCCAGCAGCAATAAACTGTAGTTCAGTGTCGAGCCTCTGAAGCGCCTGAGGTCCAACATCCCTGAAACACACAGGACAGACCAGTTAAAGAAATATTTTATCCATAAAAGGATCCGTAAACACTTGTTTAAGTTCTGTGGGTGCTTGGTGTTGTGAAGATGAGCTGTTTCCCGTGTCAGTGAGTCCATGTTTGATTTATTGACATTCAACTTCAGCTTCCCTTTTCCAAATCTTGAGAAGTGGATGCTGTGGATTAAACTATGCATCGCCATCGTTCAAAAATGAACATGTAGGACCCGTGTAAATATCGGATCAGCTTTCCAGCGCTGGAGAGAACTCAGGGAGCGGAAGGCCTGCGATCGGATGCAGTGGTTGCTTTGTTTCTTCTCGATAGGTGAGTAACACCGTGTCTGCGCCGTAACAACTAAAGTCTTTCTAGTACACTGGACAAAGCGACCGTTGAAAATCATTTGAAATTTGTGTCAATACGTCATAAATATAACGCAGCAGCAGTTTTCTGTCGGGGATTTTTCCTGTCGTACCGCGCCGCATCCAGTGTAGACATAATATGGATATTATATATATATATATATAATATATAATATATATATATATATATAAATATATATTTATATTATATCTATGGTGTAGACAGCATCACTGGTTATAATGAGTTCTATAGTATTTTGTCACGCCGCGCCACTAGCGTCCGGTGTAGACACGGTGTAACATTGGTTTTGCATTGTTTCACAGAACTAATCGTTGCCTGGGTTGCGTACGTATATGTGGGGCGGACATTTATATCAAAATAGGGGCGAGACCCTTTTGGGGTAGGGGCATGTTTGTTTTGGTGATTTCAAATGTCAACATTGGCTACCAGAAATCGCTTAACCCACCTTTAAGATTCCTACTGTACATTTGCTCCAAGGTAAGTTAATGTTTTAAAGTTGTATTCATATTTTAAATGAGACTTTACTCTTTTTCAATGACTGCATATTAAAAGCAAATTCCTTGATTCTTATTTACTTTTTGGAATGTTTTTATGTTTCAGTAGCCTTCCTTTTTTTAATATTTTTTTTAAATTTATAATTACTAGAAATAAACGCATGCTTCATCCAGATATTATTTATTAATTCTTGAAGTAATTGGCTTCATCTCTCTTCATGTTTGACAGCAGTAGAACTAGTGGGGAAACTTGTCAGGCCTAGCAACAGTACACAAGGAAACAGGGCTTATTAAAGGGTCAATCTGCCTGTTGTTTTTATGTTTCCGGGTCCGTGTGTAAGGTGCCCTGCAGGAGGCAAGACAACACCTCATGCTGACATTACGCCCTGCATGACCCTAATGAATCACATGTGTCTCTTATTATGTACAATTTTCGAACAGACCTTTTCACTTCCAGAGTAACAAAGATTTAATCACAAAACTAAAACCAAACCAAACCAAAACAAAACCATTTGTTGATATTACGTGGTGGTGTTTTAGTATTATTTGTTGGATTGTCATTTGATCAACACAAACTCATGGCAACTATTTTTTCAGTTTGGCGAATAGGTGGGTAATTTGTGTGAATTCATATGATCTAATTTGTACAATCCGCTTAGCCTCAGTTATCTTTAGCGGTAGACCTTCATGCTCACTTTTTTTTTTATTGTATATTTTCATAAAATAGTTAAATTGTTACATGCCAATCAAGATTTTGTTTTAGACTTGTATACCCCATGTTCAAAAGAATTAGTAAGATTTTCTTTTTTTTTTAAATTAAATTAATACTTATATTATCAAAGAGAATTATTAAAATTGTATCAGCTTCCAAAAACATTTAATCAGCACAACTGTTTTCAACATCGATAATAATAAGAAATGTTTCTCGAGCAGCAAATCAGCATATTAGAATGATTTCTGAAGGATCACGTGACACTGAAGACTGGAGTAATGATGCTGATAATTCAGCTTTGCATCACATGAATAAATTACATTTAAATATATATTAAAATAAAAAATTCTTACCGACCCCAAACTTTAAAACGGTAATGATTCTGAGTTTTACATAGGTTGTCTGCTTGCAAACAGTAACTAAAGTGTAAAATATATAATAAAAGAAATATACTTTATTTGGCACTTTATATGTTTACGGTACGTATTAAACTATGTATGTTCATATAATTACTCTAAGTAGTAGAAGACAGTCATCATTCATTCCATAATGAGCGTAGGAGGCAGAACGCCTCGTGACCTTAACGCAAAGGTGAGCTGATACACAAACAAACATTCCTGGTTTCTTGTTTGCCCAATAGTGTGTTGTGGATCGCACTAGATGTGCTCACGACAGGTGCTGTACGGTATGCGTACTGCAAAAATAACACCACATGCTGAAAAACATCAACGCACGCAGCCCACAGGTCACACGTCTCCACTCGTGTAGGCAGCAGTGTGTGGCAGCACTGCATGCAGGGACAGGACAGGTTATGCAGCGCAGCCAGATTCGGCTGAGGACACAGAGCAGAGTTTGACAGCAGAGCTGACAAACACATCTACGGAGAGACAGAGGGGAGTGAGCTGCAGGGACCGTGCATACCAGAGACAGGCGGAAACAGAAAAAGAAGATAATTAAGGTGCCCTGTGACTTCCTGCTCAGTGCTGACACAGCGCTGCTGTGTTTCGCAAACATGCAGAAACGTCTGCATTTCCTTAATGCTTCCTGCTCTCTCACACACACATGCTCAGGCAGTCCCATTCATTTGCTCTTTTGTTTTTGTGTTCAAGTGCGTGTTCGGAATGATGAGCTACTCTGAGATCTTTCATCTCTTAACAACAAAAAAATTATATTATTAAGGATCAAATCATCTAATCAAATCATTAAATTCATCCAAAACATCAACTCCACTCAATCATCAACTAACTATGGTTGGTTCTCAATGGAGAAACTTACTTTGTCATCATCAGGTGATAACTGGACCATGATAAAGACATGTATAATGCAAGGATGGTCACAAAAATAAAAATTCTGTCATCATTTACTCAGCTTCAAGTTTTTCCAAACTTGTATGATTTTCTTTCTTCTGCTAAACATAAAAAGAAGGTAGTTTGAAGAATGTTGGTTAGCAAACAGTTGACGTTAGCCATTGACTTCCACTGTATTTTTTCCATACTATGGAAGTCAATGGCTACCGTCAACTGTTTATTTATACCCGAGTAAATGATTAAAAATTTTCTTTTTTGGGTGAACTATCCCTTTAAGAGAGATAGTGACGGTCACACCACAACTTTAACAACAACGACACAAAGGAACGATATCGTTTCAGACCCTTTATTCAGCTGATGAACGATAAAAACATTGACAGCCAATCAGAATCCACCCGCATGAGCAATTAAAGCGGCAGAAAACAAGACCGCAGTACTTATAATAAACAGAATGTTATTGTTCATTAGTGTGGATGCTAATAAACTATAGTTATTTATTTATTTTTAGTGTTAACAGTTTTTTATAGTTAAGAGAGCCATTTGGCTGTTGTTTACTTTTGAATGTGCATTAGCATTAAACAGAGAAAACTACCAATTTCTTTTGTTTGCACGACTTGAGCACAATTTATTGCTATCAGATTTTTTTTCCTGATTTGATCTTTAAATTTAATTTCACAAAAACTAGATTTCTGGCTTTACTCATTCAAGATATGATCTGCACTCTGATGGCTGGAAATAGCATTATTAATATGTCCACCAGTCAAACTGACTTACCTTAACTTGACAATGTTAAGAAGCCAATATTTGACCCCTTGGGGTGAATGTAATGCAGTAATAATAATAATAAAAAACAACTATTACAATTATTCTGAATATTAGCCTATTCATTTCAATGTCAATGGCGCTTATGGCACAGCTTGAAAGCTCTGCTTTGGCCGAAAAGAATTATAAAATAATAATTAGTATGCAAGGGGTCATGAGACTGGAAGATTGCATTTATCAAACCAATTTCATGAACCTTAAGAAAAGCCACGAGTCTAATTCGCTGTTTCAAAGTAAAATAGCAGAATGATCCACTCTGTGCTCATTTCCAATTGCTGTCAACTTTCCTCTTAATATCTTCACCCTCCATCCCCAGAACACAGTCTACAATGTTAACAGAAAAGATTGATCCACTCAGACATACACTATCAGATCACAATGTGTTTCCCACAGTTCACTCTTCACTCTTCAGTAGGTCAGAAGCACAGGGTAAACCCAACAGAGCCAAACAGGGCCAAGACTTGCACACATTATTAGTCTGGCCACACCGGAATAAACAGTACATATACACAGTCACAAATGCATTCGCAAGCACATATCATTTACACTGTCATACTGGCACATTACGTTGTACTTTTCCACTAGGCACCAGATTCATCACAAACAGCATTTCAAAATGGTAAACGAATTACAAGCCAAGGTTAATCAAACAGAACAAAGGTTCACAAGCACATAACACCCGAGACCTCCACGATATCCCTGCGTTGGGGTGAGCAGAGCCGCTTTGAACTTCAAACGAATGTCAAGAGGTGTGTTAAAATGGCACCGGCCCAGCATGAAGCAACGCCCATCCCAACCAGACCAGCATCCTGACTGATAGCACTCTCCAGGCCTGCTATTACACAGACACAAACCACACGACCTAGGCGTGCTTGTCATTCTCAGGCACATGGCAGTGCAGCGGAGACACGCTATCATTTCCCCAAACCAGAATTACTCATTATCCTGATCATTCAAATAGAGCTCCTCAGGATTTAAAGCTGCACAAATGGTTGTCTGTTCAAGATGGTCATGACAAGAAACGGATGGAGGTCAATGAAACACTGGCAAACTATAGACAGTTCGTTGGGAATGAGTTTTGGCTTCAACCTCCACAACATTGGGATTATCAATGCAGCTCTGCTTACAAAAATTTTTTAAAAAATGTTTTAAACCAGGTTTCATTTTTGGATATGATACCATACTAATACTATGGTTTTGTATACAAGTGCCATGGCAGTATTCTGTGACTCAAACTTTAAATATCCCATATTTTTCTATAACTCTACAATTTATTCTGTAATATATGTAAATAAATGCCAAGTACATAGAGTGCTGTTGTTTTTCCGCATTAATACTAATCTAAAATGCCAGATGTTTATACACATTGTAGATTAATTTACTGTGGCGATCAAATTTAATTGTCATGTCCTTCCCCATACAATTACAGGAAACATAAATAAATATAAAATAAAAAGACCAAATACATAAAACACAAGCTAACAACTAAACACCGCAGAGCCTGTTTGAAGTGGTTGAACTGATGGCATTACAATTCACTCCCCTATATTTACAATGCTTTACAAATATTGTAATCATTCACTACCGTGGTATTACTCTCTGCCATCACTGTACAATGCAACCTCCATAGTGTTTGTTTTTCTAAGAATGTATAAGAATATAATTCTTCTGGGAATAAAAGAAATGGTGTAAATGTCTTCATAAAAAAGGATTTAAGCTGTTATTCTAACATTCAGTATAGTGATTAAATCTCTGGCCCTTAAAATATCTCAGAACAAAGACAGCTGATACACTCTCCTGCTTCTTTTATCACAAATTCCTGTATTTCAGTCTGGTATAAGATCCAGTGTGGAGTAACAATGAAGCAATAGAGAACAATACCAGCATTTCCTGTTCTCTGGATAAAGTATAATCCAACCATTGAGACAGGTAAAGTGAGGAAGCAGCCCACTAAAATGACTCCGCACTACAGGAAAACACAACTGACTGTTGCAGATTGCATTCGTCATACACTGCCGTACACAAAATACACTACTGTTCAAAAGTTTGAATTTTTCTTTATTTTATGAAATGAATAATTTAGCAAGGAAGCATCAAATTGATCAAAAGTGAGTAAGGGCTTTTACCTGGTTTAAAAAAGCGATCTCAAATCAGTTATATTTTTTTGAACATCCTATTCAATAAAGAATCTTGAAATAATGGATCACAGTTTCCAAAATGTTAATCTGTTTAAACTGTTTTCAACATTGATAATAATAAGAAACGTTTCTTGAGCAGCAAATCAGTATAGTAGAATGATTTCTGAAGGATCATGTGACTGACGACTGGAGTAATGATCCTGAAAATTCAGCTTTAAATTTATAGGAATAAATTCTCAATTTTTAATATATTAAAATAGAAAACAGTTGTTTTAAATTGTAACAATTTTTCATAATTTTTACTGTATTTTTTAAAAATAAAAATGCAGTCCTGGTGACTGTAAGAGAGAGAAGATAATTCTTTTTTAATTTAATATTTTTTTAAACTCTCACCAATCTGGTTCAATATGTAATATGCAATTATACAATATGGTCAAATGTATGTGGACGCTCAAACAACACAGCTATATGTGAGTGTTAAGCATTTAATTTCAAAACCATTTGTAGGGAGCTGAACCGCATCACTCTTTTTTGTTTGCAATAGATGTTGTAACATGGATGAAGAGATCAGATCCCATTCCAAATGAAACCCAACTCCATGAAGTTGGAAGACTAAAATTCTCTAGAATGTAACATTAAGATCTGACATTACGTGTCTGCACTGGAACAACCTGACAATTAGAAGGGGATGTCAACATACTGTTAGCCATGTAGTGAATATGCAATTGAGCACTGACAGCAGAATGACTACTATTAGACCTTTACAACTGACATTAGAGTAGCTCAAGACACTCCCGTCCAGTCCAGTCTGCGCACACAAACACACACCCTCCGTCTGCTCAACTGCACTGCTAATTAACTAATCAATATGACATTCACAACATGATTCGGATTGTCATCCCAGAGGCCTTGTGCATGTGTGTGTGAGAGAGGGAGAGAGAGAGACTGTGTATTTGCTAAATAAACAAGTGAAGGTCTCCCGAGAACCGGCGAGGAACTCGGCGTTCAGTCATGTTTAAACCAGCCGCTTCACGCAGTTTCACAGCAGTGTGAGCTTTGATATTTGACAGAAGCATAATGAGTGTGCTCAGGGTGTACAATACATACAGTGCAAATATAATTTACACTGTCCTCCCTCAGGTAGCCTGTCACTATCTCGACTCGGTCTCATGTCTCTGAGGGTTACTAGGGTATAAAGTACAGCGCTCTCTGAACTCATTAATGATTAAGCAGCCACAGAAAGAGGTGATTGGGGGGGTTTAGGATACTTACTCACTCTGTAGTTAAAGCTTTGGGATTCTTGAGATATACGGTCCACATTAAATGGGTTCTCACAGGTGACTATGCACAAGACAATGATTCCAAGCAATATTCTTGAAAACCTTATTAATAACTTAATTATTAACAAGAGTAAATAAGGATCTTGTATCACCCTAAAGTGTTTATTTTGCAAGGGTTTTATTTAGCTGTACATAGTGCTTACAAATAAATAAATTGGTATGAAATATTAATGCATTTAGAATATTCCGTAGCTGTAGAATCTCAATGCATTTAAATTATTTATTATATAAAATCATTTTATGTCATATTCCATCAAAGGCTATATTCATGGCAAACTCATAAGTAATAAATAACATAATAATAATGCTTCAATGAATTATAAAAATTATGATATAAAAATAATTAATTTGATATTTAATATATATAAACGTTGAATAAAACGTTAAATGATTTTATTATGTGAGAATAAAGTGAGCATGGATTGTGAGAGACAAGTACCTAGAAAAAAAGCTAATTATACACTTTAGCGGACATTATATAATATTTGACTGAGAATATTTGGACTATTTTAAATATTTTATGCAATATATGTCACATAAGTAAGAGAGTTAAAGCTTACATAAGGAACTACTAAGTAGTTAACCCTATAAAGCATGATAACATTCAAGGTTCAGAGCAAAACAAAGTCAGATTCTTGAATAATCAGTAATCAATACATTTTCAAGAAAATAAATATTATTATTGATAAAAAGATTTAAAAAATACTAGGAAATGAATACAGGCCATTTTGACTTCCTTCATGTGGTCTTGGGGTAGTGATGCAACATATAATTTCTTACCATTCTATGACTAAGAAATAGGATATCAATGTGGGTCAGAGACAAGTATTTTTAAAGAGAATATCAAATAATTTTTTATTGATTAAAAAAGTCCTGCTTAATGCATTCTAGGGTTAAAAAGTGTTTTTTCCCCCTTCGGTCATATCTTATCTCATTTAGTCACCAAGTATGCCAAAAACCCTATTTTAATGTATTCCTTTTTACACTCTCTCATCTCTTGCCTGTTGCTGAGCAGGGGTTTGATTTTAACTTCTCATAAGTAATTGACATCTCAGTTTCCGCTCACAGAGCTAATCTGAGCTCATGCCTGCACAGGGATGCTAAATGAAATGATGAGAGGAGAGATGAGCTCATTGGTTTTTGTAAGTGCAGCAGAAGCTGCTAAGTAACTTGATGAAAAGATCTGTCAGAGATGTATGCAGGGATGGATTATGGTCCAGTGAGGCCCTCGAGCTCCAGCCACTTGGCTTTTTCTGAGCAGCTCTATGTGCTACACTTCACTTTCTACACAAGTAATGAGTCAGATGTTTATATAATAAAGATATATTTCAACCAACATATTGAATAAATGCATTAATATATAAAAATTTGAGCATAATAAAGTGGGAATATTACGTGTGATACAACACAGATGCCACTATTTTTACCCTCAAAATATCTGGATTTCGTGTCTGTATCTGTACTAATATAGATAATATACACTATAGCAGATAATATACTAAATATATATACCTACTGATATCATAAAACAGACAGACTACTAAAACTTGACTAAAGTTAAACATGAAACTAGAGAATTAAAAATAACACTAATTCAAAATATTAAATTTTAAACTCAATGATGCCAAAATAACACTGATTAGCATGAATGACCAAACGATTATGACAATGCGTGTAATTGGATAATTTGGAAGTTATGAATGAGGGTGGGTATCGTGTGAATTTTCATCGATTAAGTTGATTAATCTAGTTGTCAAGTCAGCATTAAGATACAAAAACATTTTCCAATATAAAAATAATTAGTTAGGACATTTAGATGTCAAAACATTTATTCTGCTCTTTGTACAAGCATTTGCGCATTCTGTTGCAGCTGATTAAATCAGGAACAGCAGCCTTAAAGAAGAACTTGCCTTTGCTTTTAAACAAAAAAACACCGCAAAAAAAACACAACACTCACTAATATAAGTTCAAATATCAAATGGTTAAAGAACATCCAGTAACAGAGTCAGTAATAAATAGGAAACAAAACAAAAAGTAGCCAATAGTCATAAATAAAATCCAACCGCTGAACCCAAAAGTTCAGGGTATCCAGAAAACCTGTAATACCAGTTTAACACTAACTGCCATGGTTGTATTTTCATTAAATAACAACTATTATTAAGTAAGTAATTAAAAGGTTATAAAATAATTCAGACGGACTAGTTGAATGAGTTCTTTTGTTTTCGCTGATAAAGGGGTTATATGATGATGCTAAAAAGTACATTATTTGTGTATTTGGTGTAATGAAACGTATTTATGCGGTTTAAGGTTAAAAAAAAAACACTTTTCCACATACTGTACATTGTTTCCCTCCCCCCTCTGCCCAGCCTTTTTGAAAACGCCCTGCGGCAATTTTTACAACCAGCCCATCGGTCTGAAAAGCTGAGGGCTATGATTGTCAGGATCTCGCCCCCTGTGTTGTGATTGGCTTTCCCCCCCCCCGAATACTTCAAGTGTGTGACGGAAATGTTACTCCCCTCACCATATTGTTGATGCCGTGTCTGGCCGGAGCGATGAGCCAAAAACATTAAAAACCCATTATAAACAAGGCATTCGTAGAATCCAGTGGGGACATAATTATAGATTAAAATGACTTATACTGTCTTTTAACGCGTTACATTGCATCGCGCCGCGTAAACATAAAAACCTGTCTGCATTTGTGATCGGAGAAATGACACACAACAAGCGCTACTCGACACTGCTCAAAACTCACGTTTGCATCATCAGTGGCAAATCCTTTAAATAAAAAAAAACGTACTTACAGTCTGTGATTCAGAACAGCTGGCATTGTAGTCTACTCTCCCAGGATCAGGATACAGTCCTCCATAAAATGTGCTGGACACTTCTGAATATTTGGGTTGAACTGTTCTGAACAGTGTTGTAAATACAACTTAAAAACCACTGATTTCTAGTCGTGTCCTCTTTTGAAAGACCAACACAAATTAGTTTCGCTTTCACATCGAAACACAGCGTCACACACGGCGGCATAGAGTGAGCGGAGGCGGCGGGATTGAGAACGGCGTGGCCGGCAGATTCGACGAAGGAGCGTCAGGCGGGCTTGCAGCAACCACATGTGACGACCCCGGGCGCTTGAAATCCCCGCTTACGTCTCGACGGAAGCCGATCGGCGATCCACAGCGCGAAGTTGATTTATTTTCTCAGCGACCAGCACGGATCAGCTCAGGCATGACGAACGGGATACGTGCCTCCTTTTGGAAGGCAACAAAGTAGTTGCGCGTTCACTAACGAATAGCCCACTACGCCTTCACGACCATGTGTTGGCCAGCATGCAACTAAGACTACCCGAGAAATATAAGTTCTGCATTCTAGTCGATAAATATGAAAGAAGCCAGTTCCGGCTCTGAACAAGCTTTTCTGCAGTGGAAATGCACGGAACGGTTCGAGAACGGACACAGGCCGCTGTTATCTGTGCTCGCGCTTGCACTTCATGTGGGCTGCACGCAAACAGGGCGCAAGTTCTTTCTGTTCCTGCACTTAAATCGTTTTTAATCAAATTAAAATGCGAACGCAGGAAGCGTTAAGCCGAATCGAAATGCACGCGTCTTATCGAATACTCGGTTTTTGGACATTTGGAACCGGTTCTACAACGTTACAGGTTTTTGATACCCAACCCTAGTTATGACTAATGTGGTACATTTTTTTTTTCAGCAATAAACCGGTTCACGACAAATAGGCCTACCTCAACTTTGAATACAAAAAACCCTGCAGAACAAGCACAGCATTACTGTACTGGCAAAGTGTATCATCTAAATATCAAGATCTATTGAAAAACTAACAAATAGTAAATATGTATCTTTCCACTAGTGCTGTTGTTTTCAAACGCATTACTTGGAAGACAATAATAAACGGGTGGGGTTTAACACAATATGTTGTGCTGTCTGTGTATAACTTTATTATGTGTCACCCTAAAAATACACACCCATGTATGTATATATTTAAGCAAAAATGGTTACGTATGTAGAAGTAGATTGATGTTAATATAAATGTATAATATTCAATATAACCATGTAAACATTTTCAAAATATATACTGTATGTATGTGTATTTATATTTAATATCAATATAACGTACACCAGATATTGAGGTACATGAAAAACTTATTTTGAATGCGATTAATCACAATTAATCATTTGACAGCACTGCGTTCCACGTATTTAACAATTAGCTATTTAATGCAAATATCTGACACGTTATTTTTAAAATTACATCCTCTAAAAATGTTTGGAGCGTCTTCTGCATTGAAAATCTGCTGCAGCGTTTCTTCTCAGGTCATTGACCTGGCAGGGAAAGGTAGGACGAGTCTTAGAGAGTGAACCTGCTGCACTCTCAGTGTTTTTGAACTCAACACAGGCCTCAAGTCTCTCAGCCCTCTGACCTCTCTGCGGTTGTGTAACTAAGCACTAGAGATAAAGACAACCTTGGGTTGGCTTACTGTACCTTCTCTCCTGCATTTCTGCGTCACAGATGTGAGAGAAAGACGTTTTATTGTTCAACAGCGAAGAGATATACAAAATTCAAGCTGGCAAGCAGCGAGTCATCTAAACGAGTGTGATAGAGCCCTGCTTACATCTGAATGATTAAGTACAGAGTCATAAACAGTCTGTGAACCCACTCCCCCTCACGTAACCACACAGCAGCTTCTCTGCATCAGGCGAGCAGCCCTTTTTATTTACTTCGAAATTAACCCTTGAGATGTTTACAGAAATGTACTGTGGTAGTACCATGCTACTGTGATGCTAATGGAAAATAAACTGATATACTTTGATATACCTTGGCACTGAATGATTATCATATTTACATTCCATAATATAGAGTGCAACATTCACTGCCCACTTTTTCAGCGGTCTTAGTTCTGGAAGCATTTTCCCCAATGATTTGCTCCATAGGGATTTCAAACAATTCCCCACTAAGAGATTCTAACACTTGAATCAAACCAGCTCTAGCTCGGTAACACTTTAGTATAGGGACCAATTCTAACTATTAACTAGTTGCTTATTAGCATGCCTATTATTGACATATTGGCTGTTTATTAGTACTTATAAAGCACATATTTTCTGCATGACCATATTCTACATCACTAATTCTACCCAAACCTAAACTTAACAACTACCTTATCATATTAATAAGCAGCAAATTAGTGCTTTGAGGCAAAGTGTCATAGTTGTTGGTTTGTTAATGGTGAGAATTGAACCTAACAATAAAGTTGTGACCCTCTAGCTCCCCCCTCATTTCACATTTCAAACAAAAACTATAGGACACAAACTCAAGAGAAACTAATCTTTATCTATAATCGACAAAACGACCCAGACATATACTGTATATATCTTCATTGTGCCCACCAACTTGCTGTCCGATTTGCCTACCAATCCCGCACTCTTACTTATTGATCAGAAATGACAGTAAACAACCGCAATTTCAGGAGATTATGATTAACATCTTAAAAGAACTGTTTTTATTTTAATGTTAAAATGTATTTCTGTGATGCAAAACTGGAATTTTCAGCAGCTCTCCCTTCAACCAGACTACAGGTTAACCTGATCCTTCAGAAATCATTACAATTGTGTATTGCTGTTTAAAAAAATTATTTATTGTATGTATTATATTATCTAAAACGTGTGCTGCTTCATATATTTTTGTGATGCATTTTTTCCAGGCTTCTTTGATAAACAAAGTTTAAAAAAAAAAATGTAAACAGAAATCTTTTGCAACTGCCGCTTTTGATCAATTTTAAGCATCCTTGCTGAAAAATATGAATATCTTTTAAAGAATCCTACTGATACTATATATAGTATAGTAGTTATAAGTATAGTATATAGTATAGTATAGTATAATAGTAGTTTGAGAGGATAGAGAGACTCGATTGAGATATTAGCAATGCTTTGTGGGTGTGGATGTTCACAGAGCTCTTTTTGCCATAATTTGTTTCCATAGTAACAGTGACTTGTCTGATTGGTGGATCTCTCTCTTCAGTATTATATGAATGAATTAATGAATGAATGAAAAACAAAACATGTGTATCATACCGTTGGAGAGGACCGTAGTTCTGGGGGTCACATCCAGGTCTAGCGGGGGTCTGAAGGGGTAACCCCACAGAGTGGACACAACACACAGCAACAGCAGGAATGGCAGCCGTGCACTATGGGTCAACATCTTCAGCATCAGCAGTCTGACCAGGAGGGGTGAGTACCACGAGACCGCCGCTCACCCCTCCTCTCAAGGGAGCAGGAAGTCAATCACGCAGTCTCTTAAGACCGTTTCCTTTGGTATGCACAAATGCTGCTGTTTTACTCTTCTTCACCAAAAAACAAAACAGCTCTCTTTCCCTCAAGCGCTTCACTCTGCAAAACAAGAAAAAACAAGACGGTTAGGACAGGTGCAGAAATGACTAGTCAGTGTTGATGTCATAGTTAAGCTGACATGTGATCAGGTGAAGCGCGTGTTCTGATGCTTAATCAGATTTCTCAAATAACACAATTTAACTGTGGTTCTCTGTCCAGATCGCCCAAGGACAACCAACTATCAAGATTCTCATGTTTGCACAGAACAAAGGAACGTGGGCATGTTAAAAGGAAACCAGTGCACCCTGTGGCACTAAAAGGTTACTCTAATAGAAATCAAGTCTTCTATTCAAATCTAAAGAAGACTGAGTGACACATGCACAAAGCACATGGACACTCAGTGGTACGTCAAAGTGAAGATCAAAGGATGCAACTGCGCATCCAGTGACACGACTTTTTAGGCCTTTCATCCTGAGCCTTGTATGAGGTGACTGCGTTAAATAATAAGCTGGTGATTAATGTATGACAACTGAATAGTGTGGGTCCTAATCTAAAAGAGCCAGGGCTATCACAAACTCAGCCAGAGCTCATCTCTGACTTCTCTCACCTTGCATCAAAAGCAGGTTGGATTAGTCTGGAAATGCTTTAGAGTTTTTATGTTCATGTTTGGAAATCATGAGAATACTGCTCTGGAGAAACTGGGAGCATACATAAGGATATGTGCCAGTCAGTGGAAATTAGTTTAGTTCAATTTCAAAGGTTTGTGTGTTTTGTTTTGTTTTTTGAAGAAATAATACTTTTGTTCAGTAAGGATGCCTTTGATCCCCCCCCAAAGACATTCACATGTCAACAAGAACCCATTTTAAATACAGTACTATTCTGCCACGGGACTTTTTGATTCATCACCAAGAATACTGGAAAAAAACTAACATAAAAAAAAAAGAAGAAAAAAGCGACCTTTAATCCTCCGACACAATCCAAGCATTTTGACTGGTAAGCATCAAACCCACCATCGGCTGACAACAAAAAAATAAACTTAAGTAGGTACTCACACCGGAGGAAACTTTTGGATTTCCTTGGCTGACTCGTAAGAAGTTTTTTGAACTCTGTCCCCCATGATGCATTTGCCTATTTATTAAAAAATCATTAATAGTGTGTTGTATCATAGATTGTATCGTATATTAGATTGAAGTGATAGTTATTATTTAAACTCTCGTCTTGCTTACGCCACTATGAAAGGCGTGATGAACACCTAAGCGAAAAAATCGTCTTTGAAGCGCACTGATATTTAATGCGAGCATCATCGATTCGTAATTGCTTTATTTTTTTTATATCATTTTTTAATTTAACCCAGAGTCAGCCATGAAACTAACTACTGAGAAAGGGTCGTTCAACGCTGTAGCACCAGCCAAGCAGGATCGGCATGTTGCACAATTATGAAAGTTTGTTACACCTCCTCCTCCCCAGCACCACCTGTAGAGATCTGCTAAGGGGTTCAACATTCTTGCAGCAGCCATACTTGGTTCTTTTTGACTAAGCGGAATACTTTATTGTATTTTTCTAGCCTAGCAGCACAGCACAGATTCCATCCGTAAATCAAGTTTATGTATATTTCATGCCCTCCAAATAGAGCCGGGTGAATTTATCCTCCACGGAGTGCTCATGACTGATGTCACTTCTTTCGATCTAAAACCTTTTTAATGGGAAGTTATTTAGTGCATCATTTAGATCAAATTTGTCTCCATATTGACACGAATCTTACTGTTGTTGTGTTATGGTCATGACTGACCTGTAAGAAAATGGTTGTTACTTAAAAAGGAAGAGCCATTGTGGCTATGGGGTGTGGGAAAAGGGGTGTCTAAGGTGATTTAGGAGGACTGTGGCATGAGCATCCAACTGTTCGCCTCCCTCCGTCCATTACTCGAACACACTCAGCCCCCCTCTTCTGTAAACACTCCAGACTTCTCCCCCTCTCTCAGATAAACACACTCTCTCTCTCTCTCCCTCATTCCATTAAACAAACTTACGCACCAGATGAGCACTGTTTTCTTTTCCCCTCTATCTCCTCTTCGGAGAGCACATTCCCAGTGGCTTTCTAGGCCACTGTATTCTCGTTCATTCAAAACGTTTTCACTCCTTTTCGCTCCGTATAAAGAAACACACAAAACAAACTCTCTCAAACATAAATGCACAGATGTGCTTGAATTCACACCTGCTGTAGCGCTGGAATCAGCAGTACTGCACCAGAGAGGTTTATCGGATCAGCATCCCTCTGTTCTTTCCAACAACAGAAACAAAGTCAAAGAGCAAGGCTGAAACGAATTAAATGTAAAATATGCTTTGATATTATAATATGATATTCTTGGGCGATTTTGAAAAGTACTTATGCTTGCCAAAGCTGCATTTATTTGATCAAAAATAGTTTAATTTAGTACAATTTAAGATTACGGTTTTCTATGTGAATACATTTTAAAATGTAATTTATTCCTTTGATGCATTTTCAGCATATTACTCCAATCTTCAGCGTCACATGATCCTTCAGAAATCATTCTAATATGCTGATTTGCTGCTCAAGAACATTTCTTTTTACTACCAATATTGAAAACAGTTGTGCTGCTTAATATTTTTGTGTAAAACCATGATACAGCAATGAGTTTTTTTTAGCATTCTTTGATGAACAAAGTTCAAAAGAACAGAATTAATTTTTTTAATAGGCATCTTTTGTAACACTATATCTTTACTGCCAATTTTGATCACTTTAATGCGTCCTTGCTTAATAAAAGTATTAATTTTTAATTGTCAATCAATTCGAATTGTAGTGTATAGTGTATATTATACAAATAATACATTAATTAGTTTGCATATTGTAATATAATTTAGAAAATCAATAAAATGTCACAATGACAGTCAGCGTCACACATTTTCTTACATTTGGTTAGTGACCAAAAATTGTGCAAATCTGTCATATTTCTTAATTTTACATAAAACAATTATTTTAGCACTTCTAGACCTTACTGTTTATGATTCTTTCTTTTTGCACTTAACATGCTGCTCAAATCACTTTGACAAATTTAATCACAGACGAAAAAGCTTTATTGGTTTTAATAAGTGATATCTCATCACTAAAATATGCTTTGAAAGGTCTGTGCAGCCCCTGAAGAAGCTTTATGTCAACAAAGCATTAGCAGATATGACAGAATCTGGTATTAAATATCACTGAAAGTTTCAGGAATCAAATAACTTTTCTGCTGAACTGCTCAGAGAACAGAGCGGATTGAGTAATAGTTTGGTGCAAAACTAGAATCCAGTTTAAGTGTAAGAGGTTTATGAAAGAAATCCATTACAAGATAATAACTATACAACCATCAGCGGTATTATTATTCAGCCAATTCAGATGTCCTAGAGAGAATGAGAACTATAAAGAAAGAAAGAATAGGTCAGACACATGAGAGGCCAACTCTCTTAGCACTAACACCAAGAAAGCAAATGAAAGCATATCAATTGGCGGTCACTGTAGCCTACAGCGACAGCTCCAGATCAAAACAGTGGTCTTATGCTGCGTGGTCACATCAGAGATCACTCAAACACACACTGCTATTTCTTATTCTGCTTTCAGAGCGGTAGAGATGGACTAAAGCCAGTTCCAGACAATGGAAGATCAGCTGCAAGTTGATTTAAAAATAAAGTGCTGAGCTGTACAACAGGATTCATGGTATCAGGCTGTAGGATGGACTGAATCAAGTGACAAGAATTGAGCAGCTGCAGAGAGAAAACGATAGCTCTGTTTCTGCATGCAGCTCAGCTGAACAGTGACTGCATGAGACCCTTCATGCATCTTTAACCAGCTGTCAGTCACTTTGAGCACATTTACATGCGAGTTTAAGAGTCAGTCGCCTCAAAAGAGAGAGCGACACCGACAAGCACACTAACTTTATATCATGATTTCATGGATGTAATTGAATGACAGTGATATGCTATATTCCATGCATTAAGGACCTGCAGAGTTTGTGAATGAAGGAGGACCACAAGTAGAATTTTGGCATTTAAACATCTATAAAACCTGGAATAAATAGCATTCAAGAACAGAGTATAAGTTCAAGGCTTTTTGAGAGTCTAGACAAATCAGCCTAATAATCTTCCACGGAAATTCAACAGCACATCCGCCATCTAGTTCATCATCAATGAAACCGGATCCATCAATATTCCACCACAAGGCAATGAACAAAGAAAGTAAATAAATAACTTTGCATAGAGACCACTATGGTTAGTTTAAGATATCAGTGTAACAGCTAAATCAGTGTTTGGCTTATAAATGAGAACTGCTTAATTATGAAAGCCGTCTTTCACAAAAATGCCATTCTTGCATACATAGGACCTTGAGGATAAGCAATGAGAGTAGCCAATTGTACACTTAGTCAATGACCGGATGCTAAATCACATGAGGGACTGTATTTTTTTCAGTTTAGAATAAAAATGAGATTCTGCTGAACTATAAAAGCAAGCAGTACATAGAGCAGAAAAATCATATGGCAGGATGCAACCAAGGAACCTTTACACAACTGAGCAACTCAGCTCCAAATTCTGTTTAAAGACACAATATCAATACAAATGCCATAGTAGAAAAAAATGCTGCTTCGCCCCTATAGTATTAAATGCAGCTCTGATGTAAAGAACTAGAACCTTTGTTGAGGCCAGTGAAAGAGCATATACAGTGGGTACGGAAAGTATTCAGACCCCCTTAAATTTTTCACTCTTTGTTATATTGCAGCCATTTGCTAAAATCATTTAATTTAATTTTTTTTCCTCATTAATGTACACACAGCACCCCATATTGACAGAAAAACACAGAATTGTTGACATTTTTGCAGATTTATTAAAAAAGAAAAACTGAAAATTCAATGTCCTAAGTATTCAGACCCTTTGCTCAGTATTTAGTTGAAGCACCCTTTTGATCTAATACAGCCATGAGTCTTTTTGGGAAAGATGCAACAAGTTTTTCACACCTGGATTTGGGGATCCTCTACCATTCCTCCTTGCAGATCCTCTCCAGTTCTGTCAGGTTGGATAGTAAACGTTGGTGGACAGCCATTTTTAGGTCTCTCCAGAGCTGCTCAAAAAATTTTTTTTGGGTTTTTTAAGTCAGGGCTCTGGCTGGGCCATTCAAGAACAGTCACAGAGTTGTTGTGAAGCCACTCCTTCGTTATTTTAGCTGTGTGCTTAGGGTCATTGTCTTGTTGGAAGGTAAACCTTCGGCCCAGTCTGAGGTCCTGAGCACTCTGGCGAAGGTTTTCGTCCAGGATATCCCTTTACTTGGCCTCATTCATCTTTCCCTCAATTGCAACCAATCGTCCTGTCCCTGCACCTGAAAAACACCCCCACAGCATGATGATGCCACCACCATGCTTCACTGTTGGACTGTATTGGACAGGTGAGGAGCAGTGCCTGGTTTTCTCCACACATACCGCTTAGAATTAAGGCCAAAAAGTTCTATCTTGGTCTCATCAGACTTGGAGTCCTTCAGGTGCTTTTTAGCAAACTCCATGCGGGCTTTCATGTGTCTTGCACTGAGGAGAGGCTTCCGTCGGGCCACTCTGCCATAAAGCCCGACTGGTGGAGGGCTGCAGTGATTGTTGACTTTCTACAACTTTCTCCCATTTCCCAGCTGCATCTCTGGAGTTCAGCCACAGTGATCTTTGGGTTCTTTTACCTCTCTCACCAAGGCTCTTCTCCTCCTATAGCTCAGTTTGGCCAGATGGCCATCTCTAGGAAGGGTTCTGGTCATCCCAGAAGTCTTCCATTTAAGGATTATGGAGGCCACTGTGCTCTTAGGAACCTTAAGTGCAGCAGAATTTTTTTTGTAACCTTGGCCAGATCTGTGCCTTGCCACAATTCTGTCTCTGAGCTCTTCAGGCAGTTCCTTTGACCTCATGATTCTCATTTGCTCTGACATGCACTGTGAGCAGTAAGGTCTTATATCGATAGGTGTGTGGCTTTCCTAATCAAGTCCAATCAGTATAATCAAACACAGCTGGACTCAAATGAAGGTGTAGAACCATCTCAAGGATGATCAGAAGAAATGGACAGCACCTGAGTTAAATATATGAGTTGTCACAGCAAAGGGTCTGAATACTTAAAACCATGTGATATTTCAGTTTCTTTTTTAATAAATCTGCAAAAAAATTCAACAATTCTGTGTTTTTCTGTCAATATGGGGGTGCTGTGTGTACATTAATGAGGAAAAAAAATTTACTTAAATGATTTTAGCAAATGGCTGCAATATAACAAAGAGTGAAAAATTTAAGGGGGTCTGAATACTTTCCGTACCCACTGTATCTTGTAATTTATAGTTTTTATATTTTTGGTATATTATAAGATAGCATAACATCAGCAACAATTCAGAAAAGCTAAATAAGACTTTCAGAATTATGCATCAATAAGCTATTCACATATTTATGAAACAATTATTAGACATTTCAATTTGTGTTAGATTACTGCCGGGCACATTTCTATTACTGGTGTGTCACTCAAAGACTTTCCTCTCCCAGATGTCATCTTACTTGGACAGTTAAATGTGTTTGTGCCAGGAAAAACTGCACTGGAAATTCTCACTGTCAGGTTTGACTAATACATTAATCTGATCAAACACGGACGTGTCCACAGTCTTTCTGACACTCTTCCACATCACGTATCAATAAATAGTCTAAAATATCTATCAGTCATGGCCTTTCACACAGTTTAATGGTTAACTTCCAATGAACTGCTCTTTGACAGGAAAAAAGAAAGATTATATTTTGTATGGCAAGCCATTCTAAAATGTATTTCCTTAAAATGAACTAGCACCTATTTTTAGGTTACTAGTGTAACATTTCACTTCCAGCTAGTATGTTTTGCAAGTTTTGCTGGTGAGTACTATAGTTTCACTTGCAGTATGCATCGTTTAGTTACTTCTGCCTATTTGCTAGTACTTAAAATTAGGGATGCACCGATACTGAGCTCCTGTACTCGTACTCGTTAAAATGCCCCGATACCACACAGCATGTGATAAGCGCCATATTCAAACAAAGAAACACTGACAACAGAACAACAGACAGCAGAAAGGAGTAGGATGTCTACTCGAAGTATAGTATTGCAATGAATATAAGTTTCAAACAGTCAGTATTACGCTGTTAGCTGATGGAGCAGCTGAGGATAAACAAAGCACACTGAGTGGATTGAGCGCGCGGCAGCGCAGATGCGTGAGCTTGTCAAGTGAATATCCCTTTCTCACAGACATCACTGGAAGGGGAAAGTTTCTAGTTCTGGTTCGGCTTGTGTCAAAGAAGTAAGTTAAAACAAGGCAGCACGTTCTGTTGTGAAGGAGGATCTATTGATGTTCACTCACTTAGCACACGCATAATTTGGATTAAAACTAAATCATAAAAATAAGACCATTTATAGGGGCATTCACTATAAACAATTTATTTTCAACCTTAGGCATACACGACTTTCTGGCGAAAGTGAATCTAGCAGCCTGTGTGAAATGCGCTTAGGCGGTTATTATTCTTGCCATCAGTCAAAGTTGGCAAAAATTTGCGTGAGTGTTCATATCTATGAGCGGCTTGGACTATACATCGCAGAACGTTTCAGACGAAAAAACACCGGATCATCTAGTTCTAAAAATACACAGTTAGGCGATTTACGAGTTGGTTCCCTGCATTATTACAGCAACGGTGTGATACAGTACTAAGCCGCTCAATGAAGCAGCTCTAATGCGATAAATTAAAGATGTGTTACCATAGAGCAAAAAATGAACAGTTGAAGAGCAAAAAAAAATGAACATGAAGGTAACAAAAAATTGTAACATACATTTAATGGCATAAATTAGAGTGTGAAGAATAACCGAGGATAAATAGTACAGAGTGCAAACAAACGTATTCAGAGACTAGATATGGATCTTTGCTAATTTTTCTCTGGGTGAGGGACACTATAGTTCATTTATGTTAGGATAGCAAAATAAAGTAAACTGTGTCAAATTATACCAAAAATTCTTCATACAGTGGACTAAAAGTAAAATTGATACAAATTTGGGTCCAAAAATTATTCAGACCGAGTCTGGGAAAAAAATTGAAGTTGAGGTTTGCATGAAGCTGGATGACAGCATGCCCAGGAGACTACAGGCTGTCATTAAGGCTAAGGGTTGCCCGACTAAGTATTCATAGTTGTGTAAATACTGTCATACTAACAGCTGTCTGAATAATTTTTTGGTTGATTGTAATCTATTACACACCTTTCTATCAAAATTATCTAACATCATCAAGATGAATTTGTTCTGACACAGTTTAACTCTGAGTTCTTGTCATATTTTATTACCATTTTCTAAACTATAGCGAATAAACTGTGATAATGTGAGAAATGATGAAGGTGTCTGAATAAATTTTGGTTTGACTATCTATTTGATAAATGAAGTTAACCAACTAACATTATACATACCCTATTGGTTTCTGTACCCAATATTTAAAAAAATGTACAAATGCAATAAAAATATCGGTATCGGTACTCGGTATCGGCAAGTACCAAACATAAAAGTATCGGTATTGGGCGAGTACTGGAAAAAGTGGTATCGGTGCATCCCTACTTAAAATACTAAATAGTCACTAGTTACTATCCTAATAGTGACCAATTACTATTCCATTTTTACTGGTAACAAATAGCAAATTTGTGGTTCAGACATTGACTATTCTTAATTGTTGCTGCCACTTATTTTACTTTTATTGGTAGTAACTATTTATTATGTACCATTACGTATTTCTTAGTTACTGTAATCTATCCCAAAAGTAACAACTGGAATACACACTAGTTTATAAATAATTATTTTTCAATTAGTACTAATACTAGAACAGATATAAGCAAATATTTGAATATTTACCAAAAAAAAAGAAAAGATTATCATCAATTAAAAGAGAATAGTTAGGCTACTTGTATTAGTTACTAATTAATATACACAACTGAAATTTGATACTAGTAAAACACAAAATAATTCTACTCGTTTACTTTGTAATTATTCAAAAGTACTAGTTACAAAAACAGTTCTTTTTAAGGAATAAATGTTTAATAGGCTTGCCATATACGTTGAGGTTTCGTCTGTGCAAAATTATAATTTCATTTTAATTATATTAAAGCTTTTTCTTGTCCTCTAAAGGATGTTGTCTTCACTCAACAGTATGCAAAAGAGACTTGTTCATACCGAACTGTCAGAGTGAACTTAAATCTTTCGTGCGATGCTCACTATCAAGATACAGACGTGCACTGACAACAAATATCACAAAAAGAATAAGAAAACGTGTACAATATCAAAGTGGTCTACTTACTAAAATGTCTTTCGTCACAAATCGCCCAAAAACGCAGAAAAGTCGTCTAGCAGTTAGTGTAAAGCCAAGTAACGTGAGACAAGAGCGCAGACGCGGAATGAACTCAGCTGTGTTAGTCGCTGTGCTGTGTGTGAGCCTCGACACAGGTACTGTACGCCCTCCTGCGCCACTTCTCCATCTCAAACAATGCGCTCCAACAGCAAACACGCCGCTGACGGACGGCATTATTGGAAAAAACATCTGAGCTCCTGGGAAATATTTGGGCTACCGCATTCCTTTGCTATCTATTGGAAAAAGCACACTTACATAAAACCAATAGCACTATTAAAACATGCAATCTGTTCATTGTTAAATATGCTGATAGAAGAATGGAGATCCGAATAGCAATAGACTAATGCTCAATACGAAAAACACATTTCTGAATATGCATGCAAAAGGCGTTCTTTTTTAAAATCGTACATATTGCTCCATTACCACCACCATTTGGAAGACGAGAACAGTGTAAGATTATGATGTAAACACTTGTAAGACCAGGCTAGTCTGGAGTGTGAGTGGAAACACAAAGACCTTTTTATTAGAACAAGTATTTATTTTCATAAAAATAGCCAAAGGATTTGATCTCACACTATTTTTTTTAAGAAATATATAAATCAGTTTTTAAAGAATCCTTATGACAAACATCACTCTGAATTTGGTCTTTTTTGAGGAAGACTGGATTGCTAACAACAAAATAATCCTTAGAACCCACATAAATAGTTGACAATTATTTAAGCCCTTGCTTTTGCCGTTATAGTAATATTTTCTGGATAAAGATGCCCCAGATTTTTGGCAAAGTAAAAAAATTGAATCGATTAGACAGCAGCATAAAGAGTAGATCCTGAAAACTATCAGTGTGCACATTAAACATATAGATAATACAAGTAATAACTAATTAAATGTATGTACATAAAAATATGTTCTCATGGTCTCATTTTCAGAGAAATGGAGGCCAAACATTCGATAAGACATCCCATATCTTAAAGAAGAATCTTGTAAAAACAAATTAAGGACAACTGGTAAATGCAAAACACATACACAAAATATATTATAAACAAGATGTAAACAACTACATGCATGATGTGTGTTACTGAAAGATCCTATAACAATTAATAAAAGCACAAAACCCCACACAGTATTTATGCATGGATGATATCAAAGGTGCGGTGTAAAATTCTCTCAAAATGACCCGAGAATATTTTTGTTCTTTCTCAGATGCCTCCAAACCCATCCCTCTCAAACCCCTTCCTTCATTTCCTCTTTCATCTCCAACAGCTTTGTTTTTCTCTAACAAGTCCTCGAGCTTCTCTAACGTCTCAGTGATTTCTTCTACAGGTATGTACTTTGTTTTACTCAAGAGGCTCTTCATCTTTTAGAAGCTCCTCCTCTCTGTTCATGAGATCATCATCATCCTCGTACTCCCAAGTCTTCATGAGTTTCAAACAGCTCTTCATCAGATATTGGTTCAAACTTTCTATCGTCCTCTAGCTCCATCATCTGTTGCTTTGGCTCATCATTTTTCTCCTCTACATCACTGATGTCCTCCACACAATCTTCATCATCTCGTCCGATCTTCTCCTTACTCTCCAGAGGCTGAGATTCCTCACACTCTGAGTCTTCATCAGATATTGGTTCAAACTTTCTATCGTCCTCTAGCTCCATCATCTGTTGCTTTGGCTCATCATTTTTCTCCTCTACATCACTGATATCCTCCACACAATCTTCATCATCTCGTCTGATCTTCTCCTTACTCTCCAGAGGCTGAGATTCCTCACACTCTGAGTCTTCATCAGATATTGGTTCAAACTTTCTATCGTCCTCTAGCTCCATCATCTGTTGCTTTGGCTCATCCTTTTTCTCCTCTACATCACTGATATCCTCCACACAATCTTCATCATCTCGTCTGATCTTCTCCTTACTCTCCAGAGGCTGAGATTCCTCACACTCTGAGTCTTCATCAGATATTGGTTCAAACTTTCTATCGTCCTCTAGCTCCATCATCTGTTGCTTTGGCTCATCATTTTCCTCCTCTTCATCACTGCTATCCTCCACACAATCTTCATCATCTCGTCTGATCTTCTCCTTACTCTCCAGAGGCTGAGGTTCCTCACACCCTGAGTCCTCGTGAGTTTCAAACAGCTCTTCATCAGATATTGGTTCAAACTTTCTATCTTCCTCAAGTTCCATCATCTGTTGCTTTGGCTCATAATTTTTCTCTGCTACATCACTCATGTCTTCCACACAATCGTCATCATCCCGTTCGGTCTTCACCTCACTCTCCAGAGGCTGAGGTTTCTCACAATCTTCCTCTTTGCTCTCAGCATCTTTATCTGACTCTGCACCGCTCCACTCTGCGGTCAGAGTTTCTTCTGCACTCTCTGAATTGCCTTGACAGCTGGACACCTCATCCTCTGGTGGGGGCTTCCAGTAATCATACAGCTTTCCCTGTGAATTACACAACAGGCCTACTGAAGCAGAGTCCACCCAATAATAAAAATCTGTCATCACTTACTCACACTCATGTTTCAAACCCGTATGACTGACTTTCATGGGTCACACTTTAGTTTGGGGACCAATTCTTACTATTAGCCACAACTTTTGCCTCAAACTCCTAATTTGCTGCTTATTAATAGTTATAAAGGTAGTTGTAAAGTTTAGATATGGGGTAGGATTAAGGGATCTAAAATATGGTCATGCAGAATAAGGCATTAATATGTGCTTTATAAGTACTAATAAACAGCCAATATGCTAATAATATGCATGCTAATAGAAAAAAGAAATTAGTTAATATTGGGAATTGGTCCTCTAAAACTCAAGTATTAACCTTTAATGGAACACAAAAGGACATTAGTTTAGAATGACGGGTGGTTTGGTTACTTTTCCATGCTGTTTACAGTATGATAAAAGTAGTACATATGAAAACTATATTCCAAGGAGAATATAGTTGAACTTTTTACTTTTTAAAAAGCATTGCGTTTTGCACCAGACACTTCACCATTGCATTTGCAGCTTTCACAACATGTCTTTTCACTGAATATCTTGACATTAGCTCCAGCTTATGTTCATGAGAGATATAGCAAAACATCACCAAGATGCAATGAACAAATCGCTCAGAATGGTGTTTGATTAACGGATTCATTAAACACGTCAAGATTTTCAATAAACACAAAAACAAAGCTTCAGAAGACTTTGAATATAGTGCATGAGTCATATGGACCACTTTTATGATACTTTTATGGTGCTTTTACCTTTTTTGAAGCTAAGAGTAAAAATTCCTTAATTCATCAAATTCCTTTTGTGTTACATAAAAATATACTCATCAGGTTTGGGAAAACCAATAGGTCATACTTTTTATTGCAATGCATGACTTTTATAAAAAGACACATCAATGAAACAAAATATTCTTGTATGATCAAAAAATACCACTAATTCTTCATGCAGACTCTACCTGTGAACTTTCAATCACAATACTTTCCTTTAAATGAAGAGTGTTATGACTAAAGCCCAACCGATATATCGTTTTGCCGATTTTATCGGCCGGTATGAGCCTGTCGCAGATATATTGGTATCGGCGAATATGCTGCCGATATGAATTTTTTTTTACAGAACATAAAATGCAGATAAAATGTTTGTAAATGGTGTAATTACATAGTTTGTCGCGCTCCATTGTTTGCTACTAGCGACCTGGATGAAATGCTTTAAAGTTTAAAGGGATACTGTCAGGGTTGGGGATGAAGCGACGACTCAGTAGTGCAGAGTAATGGGCTTTTAATTGTAAAATAAAACAAAACAAACAAAAAAAAAACTACCCCGTGGGGGAAAAACAGGTTGGCAAGGCAAGGCAGGACCAGGACAGGACACGACACAACAGAATACATTCAATGGTGATACGATGACGAACTGGCACGGGACTGCAAACACAAGGAGAATAAATAGGGACCAAACGAGGAGGGTAACAAGGGGAACACAGGTGGGGTAAATGAACCAATAATCAGGAAACAAGATGGGTGGGGTCAAGACAATTGACATGAGAGCACATTGTACACAGGAAACAAAGAAATATGCCATGTGCTCACACAAAACAAACACAAGCACATGGCCAGAAAAGCAATCACAAGCCATGTGCTTGAACAAAACAAGACATGAACACGCAGCTAATGAGAAAACTCATAAGCGGCGTGTTCACACAAGACAAGACAGCACGCAGCCAGCGAAAAACAAGCTGCTTGCTACACAGCACAAGACAAAACAGGAAATGAAAGCACGCAGCCGATAACATGAGCTGCGTGCAACAACAACAACACAATACAACAAGAAAAGCACGCGGCTGAACACAAACCACGTGCTACACAAAACACAACCCACTTGACAAAGAGGGCGCCGGAGCCCGAGCGAAACTCTAGATCGCACGCTCCACAACAATACAAGAAACCGAAACTCAAGACATGAGTGCCGGGATCAGAACACCACGCTCCAACATGAAACAGTACATGCAGACGAGAGCGCACGGCTTGAGCACTCTCGAAGCCGCGCGCTCACATGAAAACAACAACATGACGGGAGTGTCAGGGCCCGCAGAAAAAAAAAAAAAAAAAAACAAAACTACTGAATACCATTAGACCGAAGTGACAGAACCCTGACACTATCCCCCCTCAAAAGGGAAGCCACCTGGCGTCCCTAATGAGGAACACCCAAAAAACAAAGAACCGTGACCATACAACCCATACCGCCACACAACAACGACACACAACGGGGATCAAACACAGAGACAAAGAGTGGAGGGTGGAGGCGGGGAGCCAAGCCAGCCAACAGGAAACCCCAGGCAGTCATTAAAGGGACCAGGGAGTCCAGGGAGGGTCAGGGAGGCTCAGGCAGTTCAGGAGTCCTGGCAGGAGGCCAGGGCAGAGGCAGAGGGATGAACCAGGGAGGCTCCAGCAGTTACGGAGTCCTGGCTGAAGGCCAGGGTGGGACCGGATGGACGGACCAGGGAGGCTCCGGCAGTACAGGAACCCTGGCGGATGACCAGGGCAGGGCCGGTGGGTCGAACCAGGCGGGCTCAAACACCTCTGCAGTCCCGGCAGGAGGCCAGGGCGGAGCCGGAAGGACATGGAGCTTGAGCGGAGCCAGCAGGGCAAGGAGCTTGGGCGAAGCCGGAAGAGCAAGGAGTCTGGATGGAGCCGGCAGGGCAAGGAGTTTGGACAGGACAGGCAGATCAAACTCTGGCATACCTGGAATCAGGGTGATGAAGGGAAATACCATGAAGGTGGCAGTCCCAAGGGGAGTATTGCCAGTGTAGTGGGCATGGGTCTGGCTGGCCTTCAGATTAGGCACAAGAGTCATTTTGCAGTAGTTCCAGGGCTTAGAAGTGAACTCTGGAGGCCCCGGGGTGGAGCAGACTCTGGGACAGCCTCTGTGGTCATGACTGGGAAAATATACTGCTCTGGGATGGCCTCCATGTCCGCAAAAGGCACTGGCTGACAGATTTTTCCATAGTCAGAGGAAGACGTGCATTTTCCAGGCACGCAGAACGGCCAAAACATAGAAGGTGAAGACAGCCCTCTTGGCCATGGCAGGGCTGACTGGGAAAATGGGTGGCTCTGGAACAACCTCCGGGCACTGGAACGGCCTCTGGAGCCCCAACAGGACTGGAGGAAGCCAGCTGAACAGTGTATGCAGCCCAGACACACATAACAGCAGCAACGTACAAGGAGAGGGCAGCCTCTTTAACCGCAACAGGACAGGAACAGTGGGCTGCTCAGGGACCACCTCCATGGCCATAACAGGGAGCTCTGGGACTACTACACTTGGGGGCTCTGGGACCACCGCCATCAGGTCCTCCTGGACCCCCAGATTAGGGGAAGCGACAGGAGTCCTCCATCTCCTGCGCTTGTGAGGGCGAGGCGGTGGCACGGAGCTTACCACCTCTGGGCGTACTGAAGCTTTTTCAGCCCCCTCTGGGGGCGCTGCAGCCTTCTCAGCTGCCTCCGGGAGTGCTGCAGCATCTTCAGCCACCACAGGAGGCACTGCAGCCTCATCAGGCATTTCTAGGGGTGTTGCAGCAATATCAGGCGCCTCTGGGGGCGCTGCGGCTTCTCTGGCCGCCTCTGGGAGTGCTGCGGCAGGTTCAACCTCTACAGTAATGGGGGCAGATGAGGCGGAGCTGTTTTTCCTCCTCCTCCGTTGGCGGGTCATAGGAGGGCTGGGGACTAGGTAGTTTGTGAGGAGAATGGGAGAAGGGGCAAGAGGAGGAAGGCCACCCTCTTCTCCACGGTGGTAGACATACCTCACAAACTGCCAGAAGGACAGTGTTCCCAGCATTCCCATCTCCCAAGCATGGACAGGCTCATTAAGGCTGGTGTTAAAGATGTCCTTGAGCTCTGCATCACTTATGTTGAGTCCCTCCGCTACAAACAGGAACTGGTACGCAAAATCCTTCACACTGGCTCCCCCTTGCCAAAGAGAAAGGAGCCTCCTGCGTTGAGCAGCTATCTGATGAGTGGAGGGGCAGGGAGATGGGAACAGGAAGATGCCAATTGTTCTGCTGAGTCCTCTATTGGCCAGTTCGTAGTGTCAGGGTTGGGGATGAAGGGATGAGGCGAGGACTCAGTAGTGCAGAGTAATGGGCTTTTAATAGTAAAATAAAACAAAACAAACAAAAACTACCCCCGTGTGGAACAACACTGGCTGTTTTTTTCGACAGGACGACAGGACACGACACGACACGACACGACACGACACGACACGTTCAATGGTGATTTAACAAAAAAAATGAGACACACGTGAACAGAAGAGCGCACGGCCGAGCGAACTCGAGACCGCACGCTCCCACAACAAAACAGAACATGGAGCGCGAGTGTCCGGACCCCGACACGAAACCGAAACTCAACAAGACATAAGTGCTGGGATCAGAACACCACACTCCAACATGAAACAGGACACACAGACGAGAGCTCACATGAAAACAACGACATGGCGGGAGTGTCAGGGCTCTGTCACAAAACCATGAATAACACTAGACCGAAGTGACAGAACCCTGACAATAGGGTTTTCACCCCAAAATTGTAATTTTGAGTTTATCTGCTTACCCCCAGGTCAGCCAAGATGAGGTTGACTTTGTTTCTTCAAAATAGAACACAAATGTAATATTGTTAACTCAAACATTTGCAGTCTTCAGTCTTATGATGGAAGTGAATGGGAATCACGGCTTTGAGAGTCAAAAAACACACACAAACAAAACCAAATTAAACTCTGCGGCTAGTGACGATACACTGATGTGTAAAGACATGAAACGATCGGTCTGTGCAAGAAACTGAACAGTATTTAATATTGTTTTTTTTTTACCTCTGATTGCACTGCAATTTCTGAACTGTCCTGAGCGCGTCCTCGCAGCCTGATTGACACTCCTAATTGAGATTGTAGATCGTGTCAATGGTCCATTTGAGAGATAGGTGGCGGTAATGCACTTATAAGTCTGCAATCTGACATAAATGTCATGCACCGGCTGTCGAGGGACGTGTTCAGGACAGTTCAGAACATTTCAGACATTGCAGTGCATCAGAGGTAAAAAAACCCCGATATAAATACTGTTCAGTTTCTTGCACAGACCGATCGTTTCGTGTCTTTTCACATCAATGTATCGTCATGAGCCGCATGGTTTAATTTGGTTTTGTGTATGTTTTTTTGACTCTCAAAGCCGTGATTCCCATTCACTTCCATTATAAGACTGACAGACTGCAACGGTTTGAGTTAAAAATCTTTGTTTGTGTTCTACTGAAGAAACAAAGTCACCTACATCTTGGTAAGCCGATAAACATCAAATTTTAATTTTTGGGTGAACTATCCCTTTAAGTGTACGGAATACCACTGAAACATCTCGAGGCCCCCTTTCGAATGAGACCACCCCCGCATCGATAGCCCCTGGTGTTCGGGAGTTACGGGTGGTTAAATTTGTGGTCCGGTGCCGACCGATCTAGCGATCCTGGGGGCTACCGATGCGCGGAGGGTGGCTTTCGAGAGGGCTCCTCGAGCTGAAGGGACACCGCAGCGTTCGCGAGATAGTGACACCAGCCAACACTTTCACTTCAGTAAGGAGGTCTCTTGTTCAAGCATTCAAGCATTGTCTTATTCGACAGTAAGTGCCCTGCGAAGTGGACTTCACATGATATTCCGCCATGATTCTAGTTCCAAGGGAACATACACGTTAAATTTAAAGAGCATTAAAGTGCGCGAGACGTAAATTTATATTTATTTACAGAGGTATATAATGTCACACTTCACACAGTAAGTTTCATCTGCGTGTGAAGACCGTGGCGTAGTGCAAATCCACATAAATGTTCCGAAGTGAAATAAACTTCAATTAAATAAAGTTGAATGGAATTGAATTGAAATTAAGTTAAATAAACTTCAACTTTACTGTTCAGTGCACTGATGTCAGACTCATTTTGGATAATAAAGTTTATTGTTAAATTGTTAAATGCCCTTCCTCCATTACATATCTTTGTCACGCCATTATAAGTGTTTGATCACCACATTTGAGTGATCATTGCAAAAAATGTGTTTATGTATATATATTCTGTTTATGTATATACTGTATTTTATATACCAGTCAAAAGTTTGGACACACGAATAGGAAAGTGTCCAAACTTTTGCCTGGTACTGTAATATAATATACACAAAGATACGACCGTTATATCGACATCTGCCTTTTTTACTCCCTAATATTGGTATCGGTATTGGCACCCAAAAAAACCCATATCGGTCGGGCTCTAGTTATGACATGGACTCACGCTGCTTAAATTGCGAAAACACTTGTATACAAAATGTGGCCTTCACAGCCTGGCTGGGTGTGACAACAGCTTTTATCAGCATCAGTTAACAGTATTCTTGTATTCTTCAGTTGTCTGCATTCTTTCACATTACCTCCTGAGGCCTTGTTCGTGTTAGAAGCACCTGCCACTTGGTGTATATCCTTGCCACAAAGTCTTTCACCTACAGAAGAAAAGCCAATCACACTGTCAATAAAAATCTGGATCTCTTTTGATATAAACAGAATGAGGAATTCTCAGAGAACAGAATGAAGCTGCTCTTCACCTTGCTCCTATACAGCATTTTCTCACTCTCCCTTATGTCACACTTAATGTGCTTCTCCAGCTGAGAAGAAAGACTCTGCAGATCCTTCTGGCAGTGAAAGAGGGCTCAAGTTAGTCTAATTAAGTAATACAATTGTGATATAAAACAATACTGACAAGACAAAGACTAAGGCACAGTCAGATGTGCCTTACTTTATTCATACAATATTGAGGGAATAAACTAAGACCTGTCGCAGCAAGCTTTTGTTGTGCACTTGGGATTTAACACAGCAAAAACAACATTAGAAATGGGTAAGTTTGATTCAAAAATCGATTCAAAGATTTGTTTATTATATATTAATTGTTTGGCAAGCAGTTGTAAGACAATGGACAGTCCGTCAGTCTTTATCACGAAATAAGCCCCTTTGGAATGATACAAGACCTGACAAGTCTTGTTGGGTTTATTTTGCCATAATGACCATAACTTACATAATAATTTTAGTGTATTTAAAAACAAAAATTATAATATATCATTATTCCTTGTGTTCATGTAGTTGATATTATTTAACAATTTTTACTATACTTTAATTTTAAAAAACATAAACCTAATTAGTAACAGTGACTTAAAATAAATCAACATGCTTCTAGTCAGTAAAATCATCCCTCGCTTCAATTCACACAAGTTCTGCTTTCTAAAGAGTAAAATTAGTTATGTTCATAATTGGTCCCCGAGGGTGAGCGTTTGGGCTGAACGATTTTGGAAAATAATCAAATTGCGATTTTTTTTTTACCAATATTGCAATTTGCGATTTAATATGCAATTATTTTTTTATGTTCTGTATTATTCAACAAAGATAAGCTATAAATCATTGTATAGTATGACCAACACACTATTAGACAGATTAAACATAAATGTTCTTTTCTGTAGGCCAGGCCTATATGTTACGATGAAATTAGGTGATGCATGAATTGATATGAATGACATTTTTATTTAACAACTACAATCACAGTATATTGACTGATTTGTTGAACTTCCAACCTTGTAAGCATGTAATAATTATGTTTAAATAGACTGGTGTAAACATTAATATGAAAGTCAGTAACAAATCACACTATCTAAAGTAGATTGCAGAAATATAAAACAAACCTGTTGCTTTACCACACTACTTTAGGTATTTCAAAGTCACTGTAATAAACGTATGTAAACATGTGGACTGCACTAAACAAGTCTGTTAACTTTAGACCAGTGGTTCTCAAATGTTTGGTCGCACCCGACCCTTTAAAACCTTTTTTTTTTTTAATTAAAAAACCTACAGGAAAAAAAAAAAACATCTGCATCACTTGAAACATTAAAAAAAATAGCATAGAGAGAATAACTGTATTATTTTTCTCTCTCTGTTATTTATACATTTTTTGTGGGTTTCATGCTGTCCGCTAAGGCAGTGTTTCCCAACCTTTTTTTAGTCACAGCACCCTTTGGAAATTTTTGCAAATTTGTGGCACCCTACAAAATTATTTTTGTCACAATATTTGAATTTCTAATTTCTAACTTCGATATTATACTTTGAAAAGTATAGATATTCGGTACAGCAGGGAAGAACTGCAGGATATAATGTCATACAGATATTTTTAATACTATAAAAAATTGTCAAAAGTGGTGGCAATCAGTATGCTAATTTCTAATGAGGAGAGCAATTTATTTGACAGATTTTAATGTAGGATTTTATTCATAAGTAAACATTGTGAGATAGCTAGTTATAATGTAATTAAACAAAGTTTTGCTCACTCAGTGTATTTTTGATTTTATAGTTGGGTAATTTTGTTGTAGTAGCACGAGATTGCTTGATTTAAAACTTTGAATTGAATTAAAAAAATGACAAGGAGGCTAAGCAGTTAATAATAAAATAAGAATAAAGAAATTACTAATGATAGCACAAATAAAAAAATAACGATAGGCCTACAAATGAAATAAATAGCTTTTTAGTTTTTCAGGTAGGTCTAACACACAGTAGGGCTATTAAGATTTTTTTTTTTTACCAATTATCCAAATAATGTTTAATCCTAGAAAGCTATTATAATCAGAGGACACATGAGCATAACGGTAAGCAGATCAATGAATGAGAGGGAAGCGTTACCAGAGTTGCCCATTTACCACACCTTGTTACAACACAGTTGGGCTACGGCTAACAGAAACAATACTGTACTAAATCGATGTTTCCTGTCAGCTCGATTTTTGAGTGGACTTTGCGGGGTTCCGTTCGCATGAACGGTATATGAGTGGAGCACCATGTGGGCCGCGAGCGATTGCGCGGAGCACACCACTCATAGAGCGGGATACTATGCAGAGCGTCACACCACGTGAAAGTGAATCCTGAGTGGTGAACTAATTTTCGGCAGCCGAAATTTCAGTGCATCTCTAATTATTGGCGACATCAGAAATTATTATTATATAATAGTTGCTTTTATTAACATTTTAGCAATTAAAAAAAAAAAGTTTTTTACACGGTACCCCGGTTGGGAAACACCAAGGCATAGGACACACACAGGCTTTCCTCCTCACCAATGACATTAAACACCATGTCTACACCGGACACGAGTGACAAAATACAGTAGAACCCATTATAATCAGTGACACTGTGTACACTGGATGCGGCGCGACATTAAACTAATGCCTTGTTCTATTTATGACTAAGTTACGTCCTTTGGCTGTTTACTGATTTATTTATTTTCTTTTTCTGCTGATGGCCCGCGCTCGACTTGAAGCAGCACTGCTTAGACCGATCGGTGTGTGTCATCAAAGTACTGCGAGAGCTATAAGAGAGAGCGGACGTCTCCTTATGCTTTCTTTCGCCATACTTTGATGTCATACACCGATCGGTCTTCCCAAGTGGAACACACCTCTTTACTCTCGCGTGTCACGTGACCGTGTAATCACAGCCTCTGCGTTTTCTCATATCGCGATATTATCGCAAATGCAATTAATCGTTCAGCCCTAGTGAGCGTGACAGGGTCTTTCTGTGACTGATTCATTAACACGGCTCCTTTATATCTACACTGTATAATCTATTCACAGAGCATCTCGATTCTTCTGAATCGATTCACAAAATTCTAATTTCTAAGTCCATCATCAATAATTCTACTGGATGAAAAAGCATATGTCGGACTAAACATAAAAAACACATAACAATGACAATTAAGATACATTGAGAACAGTTTTGAAATTGGAATGTAATCAAATTGTGAAGATTTCCTCCCTTATTATACAATCATATAAAAACAGAAATTGAACACTTACTCTCTGAGCTGAAGGTAAAAACTCCAAATTGGAGGCTTCATTTGTCAAAGTCAAAAGGCTGTAGCAGAGGTAATATGCCTGTATGAAAGAAGATCATTTATCAGCTTATTAAACTCAAACAAGTGGTTTTACTGTATCACTCTTGGATATTAAAAAAGTAATGATCCAATAGCTCTCAGCCCTCAAGACGACTTTTTGCTTACTTGTTGGTCTAGATTGGCATCACAATCTTCTGCTCTCCTTGCAGACCTGAGGCCTTTCAGTAGGGACGAGGGACGCATTTGATGTAGGAAAGGTGTCAGCTCAGACAGCTGGAAAAATAGTCATAGAAACAAAGATTCATTTTGTGCATATCCTCAAAAATGAAAGTAGTTTTGACAAAAGCTTGGTCAGCCAAGTGTAGTCTGTGGATGATACACCTGCATAACTGCACTCATCAATACCCTTAAAGCATCTATAGTTCTAAACATTGAAAAGCCGCTAATATTCTATGGATTATTCTCACCTTAAACTCTGTCCCTGAGGGCTTATAAGTGCAGGTGTGATTCAAAAGCTTTGAGATGATAGATACACTCAGGTGCCGTTTTAATTGCCTGTTAAATAAATAGCAGATGAACAATTACAGAAAGCACTTAAAATAAAAAAAATAAAAAATCAATTAAAAAAATGTAGTACAATAAATATTTATATTACATTACAGGTTTTTACTTACTTTCCACAACTGCTATCTGGAAGAAGATAAATTAGTCTCCTGAGGTTGTGATGATCTTCTGACAAATCAGTCAGGGTCTGACAAGCTTTAGATATCTACACAGAAAAAAGGGAAATCTGTGTTAAATGTGAGAAGATGATAAACTAATACTTAACAGGTAGTCCACCTAAAAATAAAAATAATTTTCTGTTTTAACTGTGAAGCACAAAAGACGAATGCACTTATTTTTCATTGTATAAAAACACTGATACTGATAATTGTTTGGAATGGCATGAGAGCAAGTAAATGATGACAGAATGTTCATTTTTGGGCAATATGAATATTAAACACACTCTTTCTGACCTGTACATCCCAGTGTGTGATATTTTTAAGCAGATTCTGGAGCAGGATGCTTAAGTGTCCAGTTGGCAGCAGCTGAAAATGAGTCTCCAGTCCAATTCTACACACCACAGACAGAAGCAAGAGCAGCTCCTCATCAGTGTACGCTCTTGGACACAATGCAGTACACAGGGAGAGGTACTGAACAAATGAAGACAAAAATACAGGCGTAAATTAGACTGACACTTACTATTGCGTTTAAAGCTAAATTATCGTTAAACAAATGAAAAATCCCCTACTACTCAATACATGACAAACACATTCTTAAAATACTCAGCTTACCTTGAGAACACTCTCCAAATTATGTATTGGTAATGTGCCATTGTCTTTCATGTCAGATATCACTCGGTCTTGGCTGGTTTCTTCTGGATGAAAGCTCTCTCTGCCAACACATACATATGCATTAAAATACCAACTTTGCATTTTTATGAAGCTGTTGGTATAATCATGACTTATGTCAAATATGCTGAATGACAAAAACATATGACTAGTACAGAAGAATAATGCTGCAGACTGAGAGGTAAAAAACTCACAAAAGGTCTCCCTCAGTAAAAGGGGGTTGCAGAGCCTCAAGAGGGAACAGACTGATGAATGATGCCCCCATGTTCAGGAAAACCAGGGTGATGTCCCGTACAGAGGGTACCCACACTTTAAAACTTTGGCTCTGGTGTTCAACTATAACACAGCTGTCAATTTTAGTGCTTTATCGGTTGTACAGGAAAAGCATATTTGGCCATTATGAGGTCTTTCAAGCATACCTATGTGTTGAGCAGCAGACAGAGCAATGGTTTGTAAGGACTGCATGATGTGTGAGGAAATAATTGGGTTTGGGTAAACTGACATCATCTGAAAAAGCATTATAGTTATTAGCTGTACATACATTTTGGCTATTGGACCATATTAGTTGAGTCTGCAAAGTTGTATGCATGTTTGGGCACTAAAAGCATAAGCTCTCATAAAAATAATCCAACTGTAGTGTATAAGTTTTGACAGGTTTAAACATAAATGTCCCAAGGGTATACAGGTTTCCCATGAGAGAATATAAGATGGTGTGAACAAAACGCAACGAGTCAAACAAATATCATAGGAACAGTGAACCTAAAACTTCAATACAACCATATAACAATACAAAAGAAATGCCAAAAATGCATATATTACTTAATATAACTCATAAAAACTGATCAACAGATGAGATCAACATGAGATTACACATACAGTGGCCCCAAAAAGAGCACTGCATTAGATAACAAAATCTCAAACCATGTAGCATTCATATATTTTTAAGTGTAGATTAATTGTCCATATTTTTGGCCCACTGTAAAGTACATCCATGTGTTACTGACTAAGCACACAGTGTTTTGTGGGACAGAAAATATGAGGAAAGAGGGTGGTTTTACCTGGAAAAGCCAGCGTGTAACTTCAGGCTGACAAGGGAAAGAAAAGTAGGCTTTCCTCAACAAGCCAGCACTGATCAGAGACAGCACATGCTCAGTACGGGACCTATAGAGGACAAAAACAAAACGCTCATATTGTAAAGTGTAATAAAGTATACTAATAACAAAAAACACCAAGCCCAATTGCAAATGAACATAACAGAAATAATCACGGATGCATCTCCTATTTTACTCATTCTTTGAGAAGTGAACTTGCTGTGATACTACATTTGATATTGGGTTCAAGGTGTCATCAGACAGGTATCATCTATTACTAAAATGGAAGGATTAAATCAATTTGTTTCTTTCTTTCCCACTTTTAAAAAATTAGCGCATTTTGACACAACATAATATTTAAACACCTTTTACCATAAGCAAAAACTGAAGTTTAGAGAAAACTAAAAATGACTGATGTTGGCAGTCTTACTGAAAGAGGATTTGTTGTGATTTGTTATGTGGAGTCACAGAAATCTTCCTCAGGTCCAGCGTCTGGTGGTTGAAGAGTCGACCAAACCTAGCAGGCAGGAATACTTCCTCTCCTGGGTGGATGTCCCTGATGGCACATGAGGCGACAGAGAACCTTTGCAAAAATTCCCTAAAAAAAAAGTAAACCATTTTTTTTTTTCAGATAAATGATACATTTTCATGAGACTGTCAAAATTCTACATAAAACGAAGTAGCATATATTTTCAAACTACATTTATGCACATATACTCAAACTAAAAACACTTATTTAAATTGACTGCCATAATCTACTTTAAAACACCAAAAGGCTTCAATATAGTTTGGATTTAAATAATAAAAAAAAAAATGATGAGAATGAAGCCAGCTATTAAGCCAGTATGGACAAAATACCTTTGCTTAAGTGAGATGTCTTCCAATTTACTTTCACTGTTCTCAATCTCATCTAGATTCAGCAGATCCTCTTCACATGACTCAAGTAACTGTCTCTCCAACTCTTTTGACCTGTGTAGTCAAATGAAAAACAAAGTGTGTCAAGTAATTATTAGACATTTATCAGGGTGAGACTGCAGGCTAAATGCAGCATGATCTGTCTCAACAAATTCTGCCATGGCATAATCAGTCTGTGAAACTGACAGTCGGAATAAGCAACAATCGGTCAATTTTACACACCCAAAATGTTACTGTCAGGGTGAATTAGGACTACAATTTTTAATTTTCTGAAATAAACAAGTATTGCAGCTGGTGGTTTTCAGCACATTACTATTGGTTCTAGGTCAGCAATCTCAACCAGAGCTCCGAATATTGGCCTTCAAATATTGTCACAGACACAGGAGGGCCTTGGAGTCCAAAAGGTTGAGAACCACTGTTCTAGTATGTCTGGCAAGTTGCTTACTGTTTGAAGTCAAAAGTTAATGACATTTTTCTGCCATTTTATTGTCTGTCAGGCAAAAATGATTAGTTTGATACCTTATAAAAGTATCAGTAGACCTTTCCTCAAGACACAATTTGAGTTCTCATTCATGTCTGTAGTCTATACAGCTAATACTTACAAAAAGTCAATAATCCTAAATGTAAGCAATATAAAGGCTGATTTAAAGGAATAGCTCACTCAAAACGGAAAATTCTGTCATCATTGACTGATCATGTCCTCATGTTGTTCCATTATCAAAGCACAAATGAAGATCAAATATGGTAAACGAATGCTCAAACGATTTTCTTTATGTATGTGTGTTGATCAGTGTTTATATATATTTATATACTGATTTAAATGTCTATATTACATCTGTTCTTAATATAAAGCAATATTGACTCTTGGATTCAACTACTCGATTATTTTTATGATAAAAATTTTCTACGAGCGTCAACATTTTTGTGTGGACTTTCAAAGGAGGGACAGAAATCTCTCAGATTTCATTCAAAAACGTCATCCGTGTTATAGGGTTTGGAACAACATGAGTGTGAGTAAGTGATGACAGAATTTTAATTTTTAGGTGAATTATTCTTTTAATAGCCATGCCTGCTTTGGTAAACACCACTAATAAAAGCTGTCTACATTGAGATTTTGACCTCTCAATCACTGATATCCAAAGCACTACAACAAACCAAGGGATGCCAAGCACAAAATGAGACATGCTGAGAATCAAGTTGGGGGGAAAAAACAAATGAGGTTTTCAGACCAACCTCTGATATTGTTCCTTCTCTTGCAGCATCTGCTCCAGTGTATTTCTATAACTAACGGCTTTGGTTTTCACTGCCTCGGGCTAATACAGATAAATAAAAAAATAAAAAGAGATGTTTGTGAAAACCAGGCATGTCAAAGACTGATTAATGACACATGAGGTCATGACATGTTTTCTGAACATCCTTAAACTTACTGCTGCTTTTGAGACAGGTGTGTTGGGCTCTGAAAAAGCATATTTTTCGGGAGTAACAGGCACATGGTCTCTCCGACTCATCAGCTTCTCCAGAGATGGCAGCGGCTCATCTTCATGACCACTGCTGCTGCTGCTCAGGCTGATATTGCAGTACTCTCTCAGCTCATCGTCGGAGTCGTCTCCCAACTCAATGTCTAAGGGATCTTTCCATTGGGGGCAGCACTTCTGTTCTCTTGATTCTTCTACATTCACCGACACAGCTGGGGCAGGCATGATAGCCTTGGGGCTGCGTGACTGCTCCACTTTCAACTGCGTTCTTTCATCCGTTTCCATCTTACGTGAACCGGCTTGTTCTGCAAAGCTGGGTGATCTTAGATCAGGATGATGGGGGGACGAGACAATTTTAACACTCTCCTTATGGTTGAAATAGGGGCTTGTTTGTGTGCAAGTTTCTCTCTCAGCATTTGCTTTTTTATTATGAGTTTTGGGCGACGGTAAGCAACAGCCTGGTGTAAAAAGTGGTGTCTCGATGCTGTCAAACGTTGTGCTTGACTTCGGAGAGACTTTGCGCAAATGCGGTTGGCTGGGTGGAGCTTTGGGATTTTTGTTGGCATGTGCCACCATAGCATCTTTTGGCTCTGCAATCATGGGTGATTTAATGAGTTGAAATGAGTTAGGTTTGTCGCTTGCTGTGTTTGAGTCCTTACATGGTTTAAACAGCTGCCTGGGGAGGGAAGGCGGAAGTCTGGGTTTGTTGTTGCTGTTTGGTGCACCAGCAAGCATTTTAGGGGGCTGTTTCTCCTTTATAGTTATCTCAGACTCATTGCTGCCCTTCACGAAAGGACGTTTGACGAACTTAGGCGAGTTTATAATGGAAGAGCTGGTAGTGGGTTGGAAATCAGCACATGAGCGTTTCATTTCCTTCTCATTTTCTGTACTACCCTCCCTTTTTCTCTTTACAGACAGGGACATCCTGCCCTCTGTTGGCAAAAAGTTGTATTTGATATAGAAAGAGAAACAGCTTAGTTTTAAAAGTTACGAAATAAAAAGCTGGGCAAGATCAGTAGTACAACAAAGGGTAATAATTCTTACCTGGATTAGTTTTGTGGTGAGAGGTGCTTAATTCCTATAAAACAATCAATGAAAATACGTGAAAACATGTTTGACATCCATAGTCTCTTGAAAAACGGTGGAAATCATACATAAAATTATTCAACAAAAATATAGAGCTTGACCAGTACCTTCTGTACGGACATGACGCTACAATAGGAGGTTTTGTGGTCTCTATTCTCCAGTCTATATTTTTTCTGATCAGGACGGTGGATGATCCTCTCCCCTGTGTTAACTGCTGCTTTAGGTCTCTGCTGGAATAAGCAGGAACTACTACTCTTAGGGTTACGCCTGGAGTGAGGTGTATAAAGAAGAGAATGTCTCTGGACCTTCACAGCATCTGACTGAAACAAACCTCCTCCAAGCTGAACACAGAACATCAGAGGATTGTGAAGTTAGAATACAATAAACGAACACCAACCACAAGCTATAACAATTATGTAACAAAATCTAAATGACAGGGTTCCCACATTTTTGGAGTAATTAAATTCCAGTATACTTTGGCCTTTCCAGTCATTTAAAAAAAAAATCTTTGATTATGACAGATGCATTAATGAATCATTCAGATTTATCTGAGAACCCATTTGATCGATTCACAGAAAATAATCTTAAAAGCTCACAAATTGGACATCACAATGAAAAGATTTACTATACACAATAGCAAGATATAACTGATAAAACATTTAGATCTTAGCATAAATAAGGGGAAAAATCAATCAATTCAATGCAAAAAAAATTCAAGATTTTATTACTTTCATTGCCTTTACATCCTGGAAAACCCCATTTTATAATTCCATAATATTTTCCATTACTGCCAAAGCCAAGTTAATCACCAGAAAAAAACAGTGAACAGATAAGCCAATTTAAAGTATGAGTATTGAGTAATACAGGGTTTCCCATGCTAAGGGAACTTCAGGGGGTTCGTGAGTTGATGAAAAGCTAATAATTAAATAAATCATCAAATTAAAAAAATAAATTAATAATTTCAAAATAAAATAAAAACAAATCAAAATAAAAGACTATTGATATAAAATATATAGTTTGTTTACCTGCATGTCATTTTGACCATTAACCAGAAATCAGAAAATTGTGGACATGCAAATGTGTTGTTAAATTATTGAAATATTAACTAAAATTTCAGTGGGTACAAGCAATGATTTAGTCTCTGGAAATTAATAAATATTAAAAGTTATGCAATTTTTGCATATTAAATTATTTTCTATTTATGCTCAGCTCTAAAGTATTTCAACTGTTATATCTTGCTATTGCACAGAATAAAATAATTTGTTAAAGGATTTAATTCAATTTGGCTGAAAAAAAAAGTTTGGGAATCCCTGCTTTACAATACTCTTAGAAATGTGGATAACAACTTTAAAATGCATTAAGAAAAAATTAAGAGTTGCATTTACCCTCAAGTTTTCATTCAGCTCCTTACTGAGAGCATAAGAAAGTTCTTTGTTCATGTTGTAAGAACTGGTCCTCTGCAGGATGTCCTTTTTAACCATGGGATTGAGAGAGCCATTCTTCCTGGAGTTAATGTTGCCATTATTTGGTTGTAGTTTTCTCATAACAACTTTGCAATCCAGAATACTATCCTGATGTGGTCTCTTGTTGGAGGCTTTGAGTGCAGCTGAAGTGGACTTGTCCCTCTGCTCCAGCTCAGGGTTTTTGGTGGGCTGGATGCAATTAGGCAGTGGGTTCAAGAGTTTTGGAGTCTTCTCAGAAGGTTCAATACGTGGACTACCTGACACAGGATGTGGTGTAGCAGCTACACGGTCACGTCGCGGAGCACCAAGCGGAATGAATTCTTGCACTTAAAATAAAGCAAACACATTGTCAGACATTCAGACAAGAAGTGCAAAAGCAACCTCTTTATTTCATCATGGCAGCTGAATCACCTCGCAAACCTGTATTAAATGTTAGTGCATGTTCATTAAGATTGTTAGCTGGCACAAATCAGACTGACATGCAAATATGAAAGAGCATTGACATCAGTTGGCTGGAATATACTAGACGACTTGTGCACAGATTTTTGTCCCGATCTGCAGTCTGATGGAGTCGTGGATAGCTGCCAAAAGTCAGAGCCAGTCTGCAGATTTTGGGCAATTGGAGTTGACTGACTTTGCAGAATATCACATAGTGTATGATGGGCACAGAATCCGATTTGCAGCTTCAGACTATGATTCGATCCAGTCGGAGGATCCAACATGTTTGTTTTTTTTGGTCTGATTTTACAACACATTGTTTTCATCTGTCAGTCATTTATTGTATGATGGCTAGTCTATTGTAATTTACGTGCAACCGCCGTGCAATGCATTCCAGCCTTAAGTCTAGAAAACAGGAGGAAAAATCTGCAAGCCAATGTATCCAGTATTACCATTGTGCCATAGTAAGCCCACAAGCAGATCAACAGCGGCCCAACACACCAATATATATAATACCACATATAATCTCACCCATAGAGGTGATGTGCTGCTTGAGGAAACTTGACATTTTATACTGAAGAAACACAGACAGGCGTCTTTAAATGTCTTCTGAGTGATCTGAACAAAGTGAGATGCATGAATCAAGTGTCAAAACAAGTGAACTTACATGTGCGCATGCAAAATATCGTTTGTTTAGATAACCAAATCCTGCTTTGAGAAGTCTGTGCCATTACAATACACACCACATATTACAGTATTTTTATAGAAATAAATGACAGTAACAGATGACAACAGACCTGTGCTACATGCTTCCAGTTTTTCCATCAGGTGGGTGTGTGTCTGTAAAAAGAAAAACAATGGAGAAAACTTTAGCTGTTGGTCTTGGAAAAGACATGGAGGAAAAGGAAATAGCTATCCTCTCATTTGTATTGACTTATGACATTCATTATTTGTACTTTGTAACTGAAATGTGTATGGGCGGGAAAAAAGCTAGACTTGAGAAACGAAACTACTGGCAAGTTGGCAACAGGTCAAGTCATCGAACTAGGCTGTTTTAGCCGAAGGGCTTGGTGTTTTATGACAAATCCTTCCGTAAACAGTCAATAACACAAAAGGCCGGCCGTCTATCGGAAGACGCTGCCAGTCAGAAGATGCTCTTCAAGCACGAGGCTTTACCGACTACACAATCAAATGAAAACAAGCTCTCCAAACAAAACTCTAACTTTACAAAAGAGCGTTTACTTCATCAATTCTGACTAAATGTTATGTAACGTTATACATAGTACATTTTGCAAGTAAAGTTACACTAGTAAATCTAAATTTACTAGCTGTCAAACCGCGTGAGTGGCGGTGACTTTACCATACGCGTCCGTTTAGTTCAAAAAAAGAGTAAAACGTATATATAAACATTATAATAAAATGATATGAGATGCGTACCAGTCATTGTAGAAATGTATTTGATACACTCCATGATGAAAGTGCGGTTGCGTTTGTGGGGAGCCGCCATCTGTAGGTAGGAGGAGCGAGTGTTGTAGTTCACGGAAACGACCACTAGAGGCGTTTAGATTGAGCGCCAAAATCCATGCTGAATACTGCAATAATATCCAGCCGCAGCCCCGCAGCCCCACACGTTTCAGGACACACGATCCAGACCACACGATCCAGGCCGGAAGTAAGGCGAACCATATATGGTTAACGGTGGATCTGTCGCAGTTTTGTAGTGCAATTTTCTTTTGTTAGATATAATGAGCTATCCCAAGAATTTTGATAGGATTTACAATATTTAATAATACACAAAATACTAAAATTACATAAAAAAACAATTTTATTTTTTAAATTGATATTCATTTTGATCAATCTAGTAAACCGTAACATTTTTTTTTTGACTGTAGGTTATTATGAGATATTTAGGTCATGTTTGTTTTGTAACAAATACTTAAAGACACAGAGAATGGACGTTTGATGTCAAGAATACTTTTTATTTTAAAATTCAAATTGAACATGGAAAAAGTGCAACATACGAATGAAAAAAAAAAAACATTTCAACAACCAAAAATAGAACTAAAATTAAAATTTAGAAATGTAATTGTAATAATCAAAAAAAAAAAAAAGCTTTTGAAGAGTGAAAAGTATAAGACTTTCAAAAGAAGAATTCAATTTTAATCCCATTTTTTCATGGCATTCAACTAAAAAATCTCCATGTTCTCCCTGAATGAAAAATTAAATGTGAATGGGTCTCTGCAGTCTTCCACATCTTTGATGAGATTTTGGAGGGCCTTTTCCTTGTCATCCTCTTCCATTCTGAGGAAAAGAGGCTCTTCCACAGGGCCCCTGAACACATTTCTATTGGCATGTATCCATTTTACAGCCAGTTTCATGTGTTTGATTATAGTGAGCTCCTTCATTACAAAATGGCAAAGAATAATAAAATTTTACTATTTCATATAAACTACACATTTGCAACAACACACATTTACTGACAAATACCTCACTGCTACTGGGTGTAGCTTGTTCTTCATGTAGCTCTAGTGTCTTCTAGAGGTTTTCTGTCCTGTAACATTTTTTGGTTGATTTTTTTTATTAGTCTGGGATAGGGTGCAAGGTAGTGTGAACTGTAGGGAAATAAGGAAATACCTTTCTGGGACAACTCCAAAGTTCTCCAAAAGAATTAGTGCCCACCATCTCCTGATTTTTGGAAAGTCGTGCTTTAAGACAGAAATACAGAGAAATCTTATAAATACCAAAACAGCATGAAATCCAATTGCTTGTGCTCCTAATTACTTACAGATGTAAAGTCAAAGGGGGCTCCCAACACAACGTGTAGAGCAGCGGTGGCGAACTCCGGTCCTGGAGAGCCGCAGCCCTGCAGAGTTCAACTCTAACCCTAATTAAAACTCACCTGCCTGTAGCTTCCTAATAACCGTTCAGACCTTGATTAGCTTGTTCAGGTGTGTTTGATTAGGGTTGAAGCAAAACTCTGCAGGGCTGCGGCTCGCCAGGACCGACGTTCGCCACCCCTGGTGTAGAGCATACTAAAAAAACACAGCAAAATTTAAGAAAAAGTCAAATCATAATTAAAATGGGGCAAAATGAGTTTGAAAGATGAAAGATAGCAATGCCATTGTTTAGGGATCCCAGAAGAAACAAACTGATACTGTCAATACATTAAATTGGAACGCAAACATTAGTTTATTTATAGCATTCATTAAAACATGATTTGCCTTACCATCAACAAATAAATCATTACATTAGTAAAGTACTTAACTATACTACAACACATTAATAAAACAACTCAAGATACCCATACTATCATAGACAACTGCCTTGCTGGAATGGCTCTGCAGATGCCATTTTAATTTGTCCAGTCTGGTTGGCTTAAATGTCCTGCAGAAAGGGCAATGATAAAGGCTGCAACAGTTTTGGCACTGTTGGAGCTGAGGTAATTCTTTACCTCTCTGAATTGTAGTATGTCTCTACAGGAGATAAAATGAAAAATTGCATAACACACGTTCTCTGTTATTTGAAAAAGTCAATAACAAACTTACAATGCTCTAGAACAGCATAAAATAAACCAACAAACAATGAAACTAATAGAATTATAAGAAAGCATTAAATATATAAAAAAGTAATAAATTCAAACCATAAAGTGGCTTTATCGCAAAGCCCATTTACAACAAACAACCTAAAACGTAATCAAACTGTCCGCAGAAAAGTCCTGAAAATGGTAAAGGATGACAACAATTCAAAGCTTCAGAAATAAAACGTGAAAGGCATGCACATAAACAGTATTTATAACATAAACATTGAACTTTTTAACAAATTTTACTCACACTGCTCTCCGCCATGTTGTTATGTTTGACTAACTCCGCCCCTCACTTCCGGCCTGGATCGTGTGGTCTGGATCGTGTGGCCTGGATCGTGTGGTCTGGATCGTGTGGTCTGGATCGTGTGGTCTGGATCGTGTGGTCTGGATCGTGTGGCCTGGATCGTGTGGCCTGGATCGTGTGGCCTGGATCGTGTGGCCTGAAACGTGTGGCCTGGATCGTGTGGCCTGGATCGTGTGGCCTGGATCGTGTGGCCTGGATCGTGTGGCCTGGATCGTGTGGTCTGGATCGTGTGGTCTGGATCGTGTGGTCTGGATCGTGTGGTCTGGATCGTGTGGTCTGGATCGTGTGGTCTGGATCGTGTGGTCTGGATCGTGTGGTCTGGATCGTGTGGTCTGGATCGTGTGGTCTGGATCGTGTGGTCTGGATCGTGTGGCCTGGATCGTGTGGCCTGAAACGTGTGGCCTGGATCGTGTGGCCTGGATCGTGTGGCCTGGATCGTGTGGCCTGGATCGTGTGGCCTGGATCGTGTGGCCTGGATCGTGTGGCCTGGATCGTGTGTCCTGGATCGTGTGGCCTGGATCGTGTGGCCTGGATCGTGTGGCCTGGATCGTGTGACCTGGATCGTGTGGCCTGGATCGTGTGGCCTGGATCGTGTGGCCTGGATCGTGTGGCCTGGATCGTGTGGTCTGGATCGTGTGGCCTGGATCGTGTGGTCTGGATCGTGTGGTCTGGATCGTGTGGTCTGGATCGTGTGGTCTGGATCGTGTGGTCTGGATCGTGTGGTCTGGATCGTGTGGTCTGGATCGTGTGGTCTGGATCGTGTGGCCTGGATCGTGTGTCCTGGATCGTGTGGCCTGGATCGTGTGACCTGGATCGTGTGGCCTGGATCGTGTGACCTGGATCGTGTGGCCTGGATCGTGTGACCTGGATCGTGTGGCCTGGATCGTGTGACCTGGATCGTGTGGCCTGGATCGTGTGACCTGGATCGTGTGGCCTGGATCGTGTGACCTGGATCGTGTGGCCTGGATCGTGTGACCTGGATCGTGTGGTCTGGATCGTGTGGCCTGGATCGTGTGGCCTGGATCGTGTGGCCTGGAACGTTCAGCAAAACGTCCGAATAAACGAAATCCAGTAGAAGATTGTGTGCTGTGTTCCAACCTTAAAAAACGCGTTTCCTTATCTTTCTTCTTGACGTCAATATCCTCCACCTTAAAAACGCGTTTCTTAGCTTCTTATTGACGCTATGCGTTCCACCTTAAAAACGCGTTTCTTAGCTTCTTATTGACGCTATGCGTTCCACCTTAAAAACGCGTTTCTTAGCTTCTTATTCATAGACCGTCTCTATTTGCGTCTCTTTTTCAGAAACGAACAATGAGTTATTTTAAAATGTAAATAACACTGAGACAAGAGCCCCCTCACCTCTGGTGCCGTCTCCCACCCGTCTCCGTAGTGGGTGCCCTGATTTTTTGTCGGTGAGGCAAGGTACTGCCCTGGGAAGGTGTCCCAGGCTGTTAAATACACCGATTAAAAGCTAAATGTTTTCATTTCAGTTCGTTCTTAGCAAAAAAAAAAATTCATTCAGTTTCCAGAGTGAAATAAGAATGGAACCGTGTTCACTTTACAAATAATTCTAATAATCTTTGCTAATATTCTTGAATCTTCAAACTGCTAACACTTTGCAGTTTTGAATTATGCCTTTACTGTATGACCAGAAATGACGGAGTAGTGTATTTGATGTTCCAGCTGTTTGATCGCGCCGGCGCCTCGCGCACCCCAACTAAGTGCTGCAGATGGGGGTTCAATCTTCAACATGGCTGCAGGAGCTGCCAACATGACAGGTTCATGTGACCTGCATGCTGGTGGCAGCTGCCAGTCTGACGGGTATCTTGCGCTGTCAGGCATCCTACTGTAATCTCGATTAGTAACGCCTACCCTTCACTCGCCCTTCAAGGACATACACTATTGTATTATAATATATTTTTTATGACTCTTGAACCTTTTAGGTTGGTTTATCCCAATTAAAGCAGTCAAATGAATGTGATCACGGCTGGTTGCTTACTGACGCTTTGTTGGACGCTCAACCAGCCAGCCTCTGCTGCCTCTCATTCCATTACTGCTGCATTCATTGGGTGCCGTTCGGAGTGGTAGGCGCGAGACCCGCTCCACTGTGCCATATTTTTGCTCATTATGATATTTTTCCGTCGGTACTGGAACGCGTGTGAACTACAAAGCCTATTTTACCTAATAAGGCTAATAGTTTAGCTTCAGCTACATCGCGAATATGGACACATTTGGATTTGTGCCTGAGAGAGGTAAGCCCAACTTTACCTTACGTTTCTTTATAAATTAATTTGTTTTGCTAAGCATATATTATTATATACTGCAATGATATTTATCCATTAGTATTTTTAAATTCTTATTCTGTTCTGATACGGTTAAATTTAAAGGATTTGTTGTAAAGTGCGGGGAATTCAAATATCCTTTAGTGTTCATAATGTTGGTACATTATAACATTATTAGGCCTGCCGTTATTATTTCTGAAACAAAACTATCCGAGTCTTTATTTTCCTCAAACAAAAAAGTTTTTTTTATTGTGGTTTTTAAAAGCATGCAGGCAACCGAAACTAAGCGATTAATCTGTTAAAATGTGTCCTGGTGTGGGTTTAAAACAAATGTACATTAGGATGCTATTCCTTATGCTTAGTGCTTCACAGATACAACAAGTCTGGGACCAAATCTGCTTTCACATTCAATTCGGGCATTTTTTCAGTCTTGATTGCAATGTTTTTTTTTTTATTTTAATGTACAATGGCTTGATGCAAAGCAAATCAGCGTGTGTAATTTATAACCATCATTACTAGCCTACATTGCTTTTTTCATAATGACTAACTTAAAGTTATTGTTTGTAATATTTTTATCTATAGGCCTATACAGCAAAACTACAGAGCTTCCAGTAGGTTATTTTACGGAGCTGTAAACACGGGAATCTCCGACCGCATGCAATCTTTGACGAACACCCAATTCATATATCAAACTAGGCTATATGTTATTAAATTGTACTTAGGCTATATATCAGATTATTTTATTTGCAAGTTTCATGTTTATCCCGTTTTTTCCCCCTTTGCATCTGAAAATTACTTTCAGAAACGTTTTTTTTCACATGGTACATTTTGCCTTTCTATCGAAGTTATCTAACATTATCAAGCTGAATGTGTTCTTCTGACACAGTTTAACTCTGCGTTCTTGTCATATTTTATTACCATTTTTTTTAAACTATAGTGAATAAACTGTGATAATGTGTGAAATGTTGAAGTTGTCTGAATAAATTTTGGTTTGACTATTTATTTGGTAAATGAAGTTAACCAACTAACATACATTTTTTGGTTTCTGTACCCAATATTACAATTTTTTACAAATGCAATAAAAGTATCGGTATCGGTAAGTACCCAAAATAAAAGTATCAGTATCGGGCGAGTACTGGAAAAAGTGGCATCGGTGCATCCCTAACAATTTGTAAATGTTTTTTTTGGGGGGGGGTTCTAATATAAAGCTCTAAATACTTGGCTCTATAACATGTACGGTGTTACTGTTTAGTCAGTTTGATGTGTTATTTATCCTTATAGTAGCTATTCTGTGGCATTGTGTGTGTGTTGTTTTAAAAAAAAATTTAAATAAAAAGATTTTTAAAAATTTAGCATTTATGTTTAAAAAAAATTCTACATGACTTAATTTACTACAAAATTCTACAACAGTAGATCTGTGGTTTTCACACTTCCTGAGCAAACCAGTTCATTTTCCACATCTCTGCTTTCAAACTATTATATACACTTCCTTTCAAAAGTTTGGGGTAAGTTTGTTTTTCTTTGAAGGAAATGAATACTTTCATACAGCAAGGATGCAATTATTTGATCATAAATGACAGTAAAGACATTTATAATGTTACAAAGATGCCTATTTCAATAAATGCTGTTCTATTGAACTTTCTATTCATCAAAGAATCCTGAAAAAATGTATTATGGTTTCCTCAAAAAAAACAATACTCAGCAGCACAACTGTTTTCAACATGGATAAGAAATATTATTAGAACAATTTCTGATGGATCATGTGACACTGAAGACTGGAGTAGTGACTGCTGAAACATCACATGAGCTTTGACATTGCATAAATTACATTTTAAAATATATCAAATGATCAAACATCAAGTCACTTTAAATTGTAATATTTCACAATATTGCTGTTTTACTGTATTACTGATCAAATAATTGCAGCCTTGTGAGCATAAGAGATTTCTTTCAAAAGCATTATTTAATGATTCCAAACCTATGAATGGTGTTGTATATATTATCTAAAACCCTCTGCTATATGGAAAAAGCAATAATCCCCGTGAAGCAGTGGTTTAAAGTGAATTTATAACAGCTAAGGGGTGTTGTTGTGCCTAAAATCCCCTTAGCTGTTATAAATTCACTGTAAATCACAGCTTCACGGGGCTTATTACTTTTATAAAATGGTTATTCCATATACATAGCAAGGTTTCACAAAATAAAACAAAGCAAATAAAATGTAATGATATTAATAAAAACATTGTTCTTCCGCCAAACAATGTAGTTCCTCAGAAATGGATGGGGTTGCAACAAAGTGGTTGCCGAGCAACAACAGAAACAAAGAAGTGGATGTTTGTAGAGTAATTTACAACAGCTTCGAATGCAGCTCAACCAATCAGAATCAAGGACCGGAACTATCTGTTTTATTATAATAAATTCTACATGTTTTCTATTGCATATGGATGAGTTTTACTCGTGAGTATTTACATCCCTCCGCAAGCACACGTGAGCTCAGCTTTACAGAAACTCGCTGATCTGATCACAGAGACAGAACAACAACACCCGGACTCTGTTTTAATCATTCTCGGAGACTTTAATAAAGCAAATCTCTCCCGTAAACTGCCAAAATACAGACAGCATGTTACATGTCCCACCAGAGACAGTAATATATTGTATCACTGTTACACCACAATAAAGAATCCATATCACTCTGTTCAACGAGCAGCTTTGGGGCTCTCTGTTCACTGTTTGGTTCATCTTATACCGACTTACAGGCGTAAACTTAAATCTGCTAAACCTGTAGTAAAGTCTGTAAAGAGATGGACCAACGAAACAGAGCAGGCATTGCAAGCCTGTTTCGACTGCACTGTTTGGAGTGTTTTTGAAGCTGCCACCAACAATCTGGATGAGTTCACGGCATGTTTAACATCATTTATCAGTTTCTGTGAAGACATGTGCATCCCTACCAGGACTTATTTAACATTCAACAATGATAAGCCATGGTTTACAGCAAACTTCGTCATCTTCGTCAGGCCAAAGAGGACGCCTACAAAAGGGGGGACAGAGTCTTGTACACCTCAGCCATAACACACTGGGGGGGGGGGGGGAAATAAGGAGATTAGAGTTTCCAAGTAACTACACTAAAAAAACTGGAACACCATTTTTCTTCGATGAGCCAGCATCAGTGTGGACAGGCCTGAGTACACACCCAACATACAAGACCACCATCCCCGATCACTGATCCAATCGCAACTTGGCTGAAGACCTGAATGAGTTTGTACTGTAGATATTTGAAACTCCCATTCTAACCACCCCACACCGCCTGAACATCCTCTCTCCACCGACCAGCAAACGGCACACCTCTCTTTCCCCCCCTAAAAACAACAACACTCCCTACTTTCAGCATTGAGGATGATGTGCTCCAGTCGTCAAAAGAACAAAGAAGAAAGCACCAGGCCCCGACGGTGTGACCACCAGTCCTGTCTGAAACCTGCGCGAACCACTGGCCCCCATCTTCTCACAGATCTTCAGCAGATCGCTGGAGCTGTGCAAAGTCCCTGCCTGCTTCCAACGCTCCACCATCATCCCCGTCCCAAGAAACCCAAAATTACGGGACTTAATGACTACAGACCTGTGGCCCTAATGTCTGTGGCCATGAAGTCATTTGAAAGACTGGTTTTGGCTTATCTGAAGGACATTACTGGACCCTTACTAGACCCCCTGCAGTTTGCTTACTGAGCAAACAGGTCCGTGGATGATGCAGTCAGTACGGACTGCACTTCATCCTGCAACCTCTGGACAAAACAGGGACTTATGTGAGGATCCTGTTTGTGGACTTTAGCTCTGCTTTCAAAACCATCATCCCAACACTCCTCCAGACGAAACTAACCCAGCTCTCTGTCCCTAGCTCTATCTGTCAATGGACCACCAGCTTTCTGACAGATAAGCAACAGCAAGTGAGAATTGGTAAATTCACATCCAACAAACGCACCACCAGCACTGGCACCCCTCAGGGTTGCGTCCTCTCCCCACTGTTCTTCTCCCTGTACACCAACGACTGCTCATCTAAAGACCCCTCTGTCAAGCTCGTGAAGTATGCAGATGACACTATGGTCATCGGTCTCATCAAGGATGGAGACAATTCTGCTTACAGACTTGAGGTTAAAGAGCTGGCTGTCTGGTGAAGTCTCAACAACCTGGAGCTCAACACCCTCAAAACTGTGGAGATTATGCCGGACTTCAGGATGAACCTCCCTGCACTCCCCCCACTCACTATTATGGACAGCACTGTGACTGCAGTGGATTCATTCAGGTTCCTGGGCACCACAATATCTCAGGACCTAAAGTGGGACACTCACAATAGACTCCATTGTTCAAAAGGCCATCAGAGGTTGTACTTCCCTCGCCAGCGAGAAATTTTTTTCCACCCAAAACCTGCCACAGGAGCCTTCTTAAAACAGTTCTAACTCAGCCCGTCGAGTCTGTCTGTGCCCCTTCATCACTGTCTGGTTTGGGTTGAAGTTAGGGCTGGACGATATGGCCTAAATTTATATCACAAAATATTTATTAATTTCGGTCGATACTATATATTTCCGATATCGATATGAACACTATTTATCTGAATTCGAAATCTTTTAACATTATAAATGCCTTTATCATCACTTTTGATCAATTTTAAGCATCCTTGCTAAATAAAAGTATTAATTTCTATAATTTCTTTCCCAAAAAATGTATTAAAATGATACTGAATGGAATAGTGTATAATGTTACAAAAGTTTTTTATTTCAGATAAATGCTGATCTTTGGATGTCTCGATTCATCAAAGAATCCTGAAAAAAAATTACTCAACTGTTTTAAAAATTGATAATCAGCAAATCAGCATATTAAAATGATTTCTGAAGATCATGTGACACTGACGACTGGAGTAGTGATGCTGAACATTTACCCCTGTATATCACAGGAATAAGTTACATTTTTAAATATATTAAAATAGAAAACAATATTTAATATTAAAATATTTCAACATTTTACTGTTTTTGCTGTACTTTGGATCAAATAAATGCAGCCTTGACAAAAGAGACTTTTTTCAGAAACATATATATAACAACACAAAACCTGGAATGTTTTCTGGAGACGCAAGGTTATTATAGTTTTGAATTTTTTTATTAGTTTTTATTTTAATATCGTTTTAAAATTTGCAATAAAATTTAGTTTCGTTTTTATTATTTTCATTAATAATTTTGTTAGTTTTAGTTTAGTTTTTTATTTTGTGAACGCATTTTTATTTAGTTTTTATATAGTTTAGTTTGTTTTAGTTTTAGTAATTAAAGTTTACAGATCACTTCCAGAGCGCAGGCCAGAGAAAGACTTAGGCTAATTTAACCTTATGCAAACGTCTAGCGACACCAAATTAAAACTTGTTGAGATTGATTAGATGGTAAAAGTATGCAAATACACACCAAAATTAAGCAGTCGTGCCTTTTTAAATCTACATAAGTTGCGCTCACATTATATGTAAAACGCTCTAGACTGAATGATAAATGTGTGTTGTGATTTTTAATTTGAAAATAAATGTAGCTAATTTCTTTATATTATAGCCCATGTGTTTCATCTTATTTAACTATAATCACTGTCGTGTCTTTCTCACTTTCCCGCGAATACCGTGCATAAATAAGTGGACTCAGATGAATCAATAATAATAGCGGGCCATCAACATTGATTTGCAGGCGTTTACGCATTTCTAGCCAGTCGCACTGCAGCGGAAGGAATGACAGCTCGGGAGCACCTCGTTTCTCGCTTTTTTGTAGCCTATATCTTTTCATGTTTTACGATTATTTTTAATGCTTCCTATAAGGACTACGGCTGCATAGCCTATACACTGCAGGTTTAAGGGAGACAACAGTAAACAGCATTTAACAGTAAAGGATTATATTTAAATATGTTCTTTTTATTTATGAAGATTTAAGTATGTAGTTAATGCACATTTGTTCAAAACAGCCTGGCAGATTGTTCACAAGTTGTAGGCAAAAGTTTGTATTGTATACAGGAAGGATGCGCGTTCTTATCATTCTTCTGTTGCGCTGCTTGTCTATTTCTCTTCAAAGCACCAACTTAAAATGCCTATTTTGGTTTGATTGCTTGTGTCACATGAGAAAATGAATAATTTTGCCTTACTGATGCAGTAGCCTATTTAATGCGGGTGCGGTTCAGGTCGCGGCCTTTATGTCAAACGGGTCGGGTACAGAATTAAACTGGTGCTGGCTGCTGTCGGATAACGGGTCGTGTGCTTCTGTTGTGTACTGTGGATGCAGGTTTACCTAACAGCACCCGTGCAGGACTCTGCTTTAAACTGCTTTGCGTCTCTCCGTCAGATAACCTCACGTGCATGATGCGCTATTTACGGGGGCTTATTTAAAATGAAAACTCATTCTCTGCCAGCAGGAGGCGCTTTTAGAGTGATACAACTGGTAATGTATATCGAAATATCGGAAATGTGTTTAAAAATCATATCACCGTTATTGAAAAAAATATATCGCGATACATATTGAAATCGAATTAATTGTCCAGAGCCCGTAGTTCAGATCAAACTCAACATCATAAGACACAGAGAACGGTTCGGACTGCTGAGAGGATTATTGGTGCCCCCCTGCCTACCCTCCCAGAACTGTATACATCCAGAGTGAGGAAAGGGCTCAGAAAATCACTCTGGATCTCTCACATCCAAGTTATTTCCTTTTTGAACTTTTGCCATCTGGTCTGCGTTACAGAGCACCGAATACCAGGAAAGCCAGGCTCAAGAACAGTTTCTTTCCCCAGGCAATCTACCTCATGAACAGTTAATGTTCTCCCATTGTGCAATTAAAGTACAGTATGTGCAATAACCTTATAATTATTTATCACCCTAAACCCTAGTACATCCCTACAACTTATTTTATTCTATTCCTATTCCATCTATAGCACACCTGTTCATACAATTTATTCTTTTTTTTGTGGTTTATATTTATGCATGTGTATTTTATTCACATCTCATTTTTATTATATGTGTGTTGTTGTTGTCTCCGTGTACTGGAAGCTTGTGACACTATAACGAATTCCTTGTATGTGCAAACATACTTGGCAATAAAGCTCTTTCTGATTCTGAAATGACATTTCCCCCTATTCAGCGCTTGACCTGAAGCTTCATGCCGGTCCTAAATAATCTGTTTAAAGGTTCCAGATGCCAATGCATATTCAGTGCAATCCATCAGTCTAAGGTATGCTAATACAAGTCTCAATTTTGCTTAAAAATATCTATTTTTTACAGCATTTTTCTTTCTCATGCCAAACAAAAGATATGAAACAGTTTTTTTATTTAATACATCTGTAGTACTGCATCCTTTGTATTGTTAACATGAATAAAGTGAATCAAATGAGAATCGTTGATGAATAAAGGTAACTTTCACTGTCTCTGCTTTTAATTTTCCATGTTCAAGAGGTCAATATTTTAATAACTGAGAAGGATGACTGATACTAGTCCCAGAAAAGCTGAACATTCAGATTTTGTCCTCTTTTTTCATTTTAAGAAAGCTAAACTTATCTGTATAAAACACTCATCCATTAAACCTGCCTTCTCCCATTGTCCTCTTGTCTAGAGTTCAAAGCTCCCACCGATGTGAGCATCTAAACATTTCATAACTGCTGATTGTCCATGTAGAGGCCAGAAACATATGAAAAACAGAACATTACAAAATTCCCAGTCCATTCAGTCAATCATCGGCAGAAGTCGTATTCATCCCAATACTCACACGTACATGGTACATACTGCATTGGCAATCTATGAATCAGACCTCAGTTAGTGTTGTTACAGACAAGCAGCCCAAAAATAAAACAAACGATTAGTAAAAGTGACGTGCTTCCAGAAATTTTTGTTCTGAAAACGAATATGGCATTGTAAAGTCTAAAATGTTTGGCAAAATGCAAAAATTGCCATCGGCTTGAACTGCTTACAGTTGCATGAAAATGATTGGCTTGAGCGGTTACTGCAGTGCTGCATGGATGAGCAACCAAAAGATAATTCTCCCATAATTCTCTAACGCTCGTGTGACTCATTCAACCTCTATTGTGGAGAAAAACTAATGCTGTTTGCTTTCCTTCTCACACGGACTGTTAAGTTTACACAGCGTAAAGAACAATTACATCTAAAAATGACAAACATGTAGAAGGTCATTCACATGCAGTGTGACCTCACACACACCAACAAAAAAACAAAACACCACACACTCTGTTTAAGGTAGTTTCGTTCTCCCATTATCCATCTGACCAATCAGAAGCTTCTTCCAAATAGTCCAGCGATCAGTGTAAATTCGAATGCGTTTGTATGTGTTAAAAGTGTGGCTGATACAGAGCTACGCGTCCGCTAAGGCAGCCCGATGCGAACTGACAGTGAGTGGGTGAGAACTTGGAGGTGAGCACCACGTCGCTGTGAGAGTAGATGGAGCGAATCTCCCGCAGCAGAGCCGTCCGCACAGGCATGCAGTCCGACAGCTCGGCACAGTGCTCGTCGAACGCCAGCAAGCGCACGCCGTAACCGTACGGCGAGCAGATGAGCCGGCCATCGGGACTGAAGCACAGCTCCTTAATGTAGCCTCGTCCGACGTTAGCCTCCTCGATGTAGTGCGTGAGACGCAGAGAGCAGCGAGGAGACACCGGAGGTCGAGGCGGAGCTCCCTCTTGAAACTCGTACACACACGTCCACTGAGAAAGACAGAAACGAGACTGTTCATTCATGTTGCACGTTCCACACTTCTTAGGTTTAGGTTACAGCACTGACCTCCTGGTCGTCCATGTTGCTGGAGCAGCGTAACAACGTGGCCCAGCCTTTGGGATGCAGTTGCAAGGAGGTGATGCAGTTCCCACGGTCCCTCTCGCCTGGGATCTCCGGGGTTAAAACCTCAAGACTGTTTCTGGGTGACAGACCTGGATAAAGACAAAAGGTAAACACTGGAGTTAAAACTATGTAGTAAAAGCAGTATTCGGTTCAAAAGGTGTACAATCAAAAACAAAACTGCTAAACAACCGATGTTCACAATAAAAAGACTAAACTACTAATGTACATAAATAACTTATTAAACTCAGTCTTACCCTCTCTGTGTGGATGGGTTTTGCTGTCAATGGTGTGACAGGAACCTCCTGACCTAGAACCTGCTGATGAACCTTCAGAAAGAAAAGAGACTCGATCTTAAAATGATGACGATGGGCACAGGATTCACAACACAATTAACCAGTAGTTCACTGTGTCATGGGATGTTCGATAGGGTTGTGCAGCATTCAAAACTGAATTCAGATTTCCAGTGATATTCCAGTTCCTGAGGTAACAAACAATAGTAATTCAAATGTACATTTAAGGAAGTAGAATTACAGTGAAATTAATTGAAATGTAATTAAATTAATTGATAGTAATTTAAGTAACTGCAGTTTTCAATAGCGCTTTTTTAAAAATTAACATTACTTAATATTTTATGAACTACCCATAAACAAGTCATACACACAAAATTAAGTGCTGATTAAAAAATTAAATAAATAATAAATTTTATTGAATAAGTTGCATTTAATTGATCAAACTGCCCCAGGCAAGAGACAAGCCTAATGGTGGTAGATCATTTCAAAGAAGGTGTCTTTTGAGACGTATTATCACAAAATCTGGGGAAAAAATGGATATCACTGTTTTCCACAAAATATTAAGCAGAACAGTGTTTTGTAGCAAGAATGACCTATAAAATGTCGAGGAGCAATCAGCATATTAGAATGCCTTTGAAGCGGATCATGGACACTGAAAGTGAAAGTAACTGATGCTGAGACATACGGCAGAAACTTGCATCAGAATTACATTCATTTCAAATACAGTCCTTTGAAATTGTAATAGTTCACAATATATTTTTGATCAAATAAATGCCGCCTTGGTGAGCATATGAGACTTTCCAAAACATTTTTAAAACATTTATAAACCCCAGATTTGATTGCTAGTGTATGCTTTGTTAATATTACTTGTGTTTGAAGTAAATTTATACACGTTTCATTATATTTAATAATTTTACTTTTATTTTATGGACCAGTGGAAAAACATTTAATTACCCAGAATGATTCAATTTACCCCAGACAAAACAATTTGTATTAATGGTGTTGGATTAATGAAATAATCCCTTGTTTATTTGAGTTTGTGTTGAATTTATTGAAATGCAGTACAGTAAATATAAATTAAAATTCAGTTCAAATTCCAACTCATGATTGAAAGAAACTACGGTTTTTAAATTTTGAATGTTGCCCTATCCCACCTATAGCAAAATTCACCCTTTGAATGCTAATCACTTTCCATGCCGCCTCCATAATTTCAGAGCTTCATGTATCTTTGTTTATGCTTTATGTAAGTACCTGTGCTGAGTGGAGCTCTGCGGGCCCGTAGGATGCGGTAGCTGCCGACCTCAAGGCTCTGGGTGAGATCAAGGTCATGTAAGATGAGCAGGTAACCAGAGGAGGTGGAGATTAACATCTTACTGCAGTCTGGAGTCAGACGCATCCGCATAAGATAGCGTGTGTGGAAAAACTTCTTGTGTGGACAGCCATCCTCTGTGAACCTAAACAAACAGCAAGTCCAATGACACACAGTTGCACACAACCACTTATCCATGCAATCTTAAAATAGTTAATAGTTTGCAGTCAAACGATTAATCGCATCCAAAAGTAAAAGTTTTTGTTTACATAATATATGTGTGTGTACTGTGTATATTTATTATGTACATATAAAGACACACAAATACAGCATATATTTTGAAAATATTTACATGCATATATATCTAACTCATATAATTTAAATTATTATATAAATATTTAACAGGCAAAACATAACCTATTTTTCTGAAATGTATACATGCATGTGTGTGTATTTATAATAAATATAAAAGACTCACCAGTTACACAGTACTATTATGTAAACAAAACTATTTTGGATGCGATTAATCATCTCAACAAAACAATGCTGCCAATGTTATAATATATTCCCCTCAGAGCATTCAAGGATGTAGATTAGTTGTTTCTTACTCAGCACCGCTTGGACCCAATGTAGCATTAATTGCGCCTTGCTCCCAGGGGATCCTTGCAGGCCTGGGTGCCGTCAAGCATGCGAGTCCCCCACAGTGCTACACCCATCCTAATACCTCCCCCGTCCTTCACAGTGATTTCGTCCATCAACCTCACATTGGTGACGTGCATAAGCGGCATGTTGTACCATGACACTCCCTACTTCAAGGACGTTTTTAACTTCAAACGTTGCTTCTGGCTATAATACGACGTCTCCATCCATACCATTGCATTCTCCAGTGAATAAAAGGTCTTGTCTAAATCAGGAGAGAAATAGACGTACCCAGACAAATGTTTAGCAAGTGAAACTATACAAAAAAGTGCTATAACAAATATGTCTGTGGATTCAGATGTGAGACAACAGGGGATGGATGAGGGAGGAGCAGTTATGGAGATGGACTTGATTTGGTCAGAATTGCTCAGTAGTTCCTACATCCTCCACTCACCTATCGCTATGCCTCCCACGCGATCCGCTGCACGAGTCCCCTATTGTACCTATCAACGAGTCCCAGTTCACTTTTAAATAGACCATAATTGATTTTGCACTGAACATCGTCGTGGATTCGTGTGCTGTTTTTAGTTAGATCTTTAATCTGACCGCATCCATTCACTGCACAGCATCCATTGGTGAGCAAATGCTGTAGTGTTAAATTTCTCTAAATCTGTTCTGGTGAAGAAACAAACTAAGCTACGTTATGGATTGGCCTTAGAGTGAGAATATTTTCAGCAAATTTTCTTTGGTGAAAATTATTCCTTTATTTAAGACAGCTAGGAAACACACACCTCCAAACCACAAAATGTACCTGTTGGTATCCCATGTGATGACATTTCCGTCAAATCCTGACGTCACCAGCAGGCGAGTGTGTGTATCATATTCTATGTTCTTGACCCAGCTGGCGTGGCCATGCAACGAGCACACCTTCGAGTTGAGTTTACGCAAATCCCACAATGCAATGGTGGTGTCATCAGAGCAGGTCGCAAACAGCCGGTTGTCGAGAAACCTGAATAGCACACAGCCCGGCAAACTTATACTTAGACAACACCAGTGTTGGGGGTAACGCATTACAAGTAACGCGAGTTACGTAATCAGATTACATTTTTCAAGTAACTAGCAAAGTAACACATTACTTTTAAATTTACAATAAAATATTCGAGTTACTTTTTCAAATAACGCAGTTACTGTTGTTTTCCCAATTTGGCTATCCTGGTCCACATGTGAGAGGACAAATACAAGATGTTCTGTAGTTCTAAAATAAATATGAATAGGCATTAATTCAGCTCACTCACAAAAAAAAAACACACAGATTCAGTGTTCCTCAAAATGAATTAAAATAATTCAACTGTGTTTAAATTTCTGGGTTTTGAATGGGTCTTACAATCTGAATTAGTTCTTACATAAATCTGTTATAGAAAATCTTTCGATAGTAAACTGAGGTTGCGTGCACACTGGACGAGTAGATTGTGCACATCGTACCTTATGTGTTACCCAGTCCGCATGAGCCTCCACCAGAGTTTGAATGTCTGGAAGAAACTGGGTCAAACAAAGCACTGCGGTCTAGCTCCAAGCAACCGTCAAAACTGACTAAGAAAAAAACCACAGGGGTTGTCAATTAGGACAGAACTTTTCTTCTATGGTGATGTATCCTATTGTTAAAAAAAAAACGTTTTGCTAAAAACAAGGATAAATGATAATAGATAGACAGATGCATTGAAAATTTGATTGATCGCCTAGTTCAATTTAATATTGCTTGTGGCTCATTTTTAAAACATTCTGGAAACAGTAAAGTGCAATTTTAGAATGTTACAGCACAACGCGTTGTGCGTGAAAATGTAGTCACCCAAAAAACATTTAATTCATGCTTCAAAAGCCTAGTAGTTCATGCGTCAGCAAATTGGCCAATGTCATCAAAATGAAGGTTTTGATTTTTGTGAGAGCTGTACTGGTCAAAACGTGTCCATTTCCTTTCACCGGTGAACTGTAGACATGGACAGCTTACTATGCCATACATTTAGTCTCCCCTGTTTGAAGATCAGGGCCCGTATTCACAAAACATCTAAAGGCTAAAAGTAGCGGGAAATCGCCCCGCTAGGGAGCAAATCTTAAAAATAAGAGGCGTGCCTCTAACTTTAGGACTCTAAAATTTTTGATCTCTCATAAACGTCTGTCACAAAGCATTTTAGCACTAAAAATTAGCTCCTCAATCTGTTGAACGTTAGGAGAATGAAGAGGTCTCCTAAGTCACTAAGACCAAGTCACAAACTATCCTAAAATGGCTGTTGCTGGCAATCTGCCTCGGAACGTACCTTCTAGAAAGATTGCGAAATGAGCTTTTATAAAAGGTATCACCTGCGGTTTTGAAGGGAATCTCAACTCCAAATTTTCCTTCGATTATGTCCTTGTTTTCATTAACCAGCTGGGCAAGAAGTAACAGCTGTGCTTGTGCCCAGTTTAGTTTTCTTTTACGTTTGTATGTCTTACTATCAGCCATGATTATTCTACTCTGTTAAATAAAAGGCTGTTTATATGATGCATAGTCACTAATTTGCGGAGCTATTATCATGTAATGAGCTGACAATTAGCTGAAACATACTGTTTAATTAGTGACACTAGCCTGCATTCTAACGTTATTGAAGGGCACATTTTATTTTGAAACCTTATCTTTACTCTACAATATTTCTATGAATAAATCTCTGACAGACTATCAGCCAATCACTGTGTGCATAGTTAGTAAGCATGCCGACATCATCCATAGCAAAGAGGTCAACCCTGCTCTTACTCTTAGCTTAAGACTTCTCTCTATTCATTAGTCAACGTTTGTCTCAGCAGCTTTGTGAATAGGTTTTAAGAGAAAACTCTTTGCTAAAAACTTTTCCTGCCATTTAGGAGAACTCCTAGTGGTAAGATGAAATGTTTTGTGAACACGGGCCCAGAAATGTCATTCATTTGTGTGTGTTTTCCCCATGACTTTAGAGTGGTTGTCATTACCAATTCAACCAGTATTTCACTTTTTCCCCCCGAAACGAACTGATTTCTTTCTTGATTTTTATGCATGCAAAACTACTTGACTGCTAGCTAACTCACGGTATCAGCAAGTTAAAGCAAAGTGTTCCATTGAAAGTTTGCATTTGTCCCAGCACATATGAATGTTTTAACAAAGAATACATTTGGAAATAATCGTAAAAAGTTGATTTGTTTTAATGCCAAGTAGTCAAAAGTGCTGAATAACTGAAGAGACAACGGGACAACACTTACCCGTCTGGCGAGTACTCCAAGTTGAAGACAGCTCCGTGGGTTTGTGTACTGAGGTTCACCGAATCCGTAGCCGGGCTCATGGACGAATAAAGCCGTGTCATGGTACGGTAATGATCCCGCGCGGGGTCTACAAACGGCCCCCTGCGGACTGTCCTCCTGCAAATCCACGCGAACAGAGAGTCGCAGGCGCTCGAGCCCCTGCCCCCCGAGCCTGTCCCGCCGTCCGCGGCCGCCTCGAGCCTCCAGCTGCTCTGCGTCCCGGCGCCCCCGCGGCCGGCCTGCGGAGAGGATGGTCTGCTGGAGCACCTGTTTTCATCGCTCTCCTCCTCTCGCAGCGGCTCCTCGCTGTCGCTCGGCTGTGCCGAGCTCATTGTTGCGCGAATGTTGCTGGCGGCTCCGTTCTGAGGCTCACCCAAACTCACCCTCCTGCGGCTTGCGGACAGGCACTGGACCTGCGAGCCAGGCCGTCTTGCAATGTGTGCAGAAATCGCTTAAACATCCATTAATACATACACAAGTGTGCTGCGGATGTGTGCGGATACAACAGACTACGTATTTCCGGTTCCTTCTCTGCAGAAATTAAAAGCGAACTGGATAGTGACACAGCTTTGATTGCTTTCTTTGTTTGTTTTAAGACTTTTTAGACTATATAAAAAAATAAAGTCTTTCTAACTTAAAAAGACTTTATATATATATTTTTTTTTTATGTGTTAAATTTAAATATGTACCACAAATACGCCAATATGTGCCAAGCCAGATTAAAATGCATGCTTCCCATTAGAAGTGCTTGTGATTATCAATTTTCTGAATCCACTGACTAAAAAATTCATGCATGGTGGATTCACGCAAAGTCCTTCACTTTACTGGCAACTAGTGATGGGAGAAAGCAGGCTTTTCGAAATCGAATCTCTGAATCAACAACATGATATGATTCACTGATTCGAAGCGCTCAAAAGCACCACAGGCTGGCGGCATCTGCTTGTCAGAGCGGTGTTCGTGTAACAAAACTCAGTCCAAAAATGCACGAGACATTTACGAACCAAGAGCAAATGTTTAACCTCGACTGTAAGTGTAATCATAGTCGCAAAATCGCTTATATCTGCTAAATGCGCCTGTACGAGGCAGTAACATCGTGATTTTCGGCGGAGCTCAGATTGTTTTCATGCACAAATCGTATAATAAATAAATATTACCGCTGCCTTTGCCTAAGTACTGATTGGGTGGGCTCAGATCACCCTGTCCATGACTAGCCTTGGCCCTATACATTATGACCAAAGACCATTTTAAATGGACTTTGTTATAATCCAAGATCACCATTAGTACATGGGTTCACCAGATCAACACCATCTAGCAGCGAAACATCTGAAACGTTTCGAATCCATAGCATATGTTCTGCAATCATGTCAAAACCACTGATTCGAAACAAAAGATCAGTGTTTCAAAGCTTCAAGAAGCAGCGTTTCTAAAGCGCCTCTCATGCTATACTGACAACACAATCAGCGTTCTGGAGAAAATGATTTATTAAAGGCTTCCAAATACTGAAAGAGAACACAAAGCAGGTTCGTTTTAAGAATAATCAATATCTTATTCATATTAAAATAAGATCCACACTTACGCCACATATTCAATCACTGCATCAGTAAGGTAAGCTCTATTCACTTAACTGAAAAGATCTTCTATGAGGTATAGTTATAGAAAATGTCTTAGTTAGACTCAGCATAAGTAAGAATTTAAAGCTGGATTCAGATCTGAAGCCCTGAGATTCTGCATCTCATCCTCTGCTGGATGTTGCTGTCATACATTTGCTGCATATTCTTTAATGTAGTATGACAAAACCCATTGCACTGCAGTGCTATCTTTTCAACTTAAAGGGATAGTTCACACAAAAATGAAAATTCTGTTCTCATTTACTCCAAACCTGTACTGACTGACTTTCTTCTGTGGAACACAAAAAACGATATTTAGAAGAATGTTTGTGACCAAACAGTTTTGGTGACCACTACTGAATTCCATTATAAGGACATTTCTCAAAATATCTTCTTTTATGTTCCACAGAAGAAAGAAAGTCATACAGGTTTGGAGTAAATGAGAACAGAATTTTCAACTATCCCTTTAATGACCATTATGCTCTACAACATATCTCTAACTCTCTGTGATTGACTCTCTATCATGCTGTCGTAGACAGAGCGATACACACTGAGGACCTCAAGCGCCGTCGGCCGCATGTGAGGCTCCTTCCTCTTACACTCTGTGTAGATCTGAAACAAGTGAAAATGGATGACATCACTTCCCAGGACATTCCCCAATAGGAAACGTGTCACATCTGGAATCTTCCAGATGTCTGTCTTTTCATCGTAACCAGGCATGGCTCCATCTGAGAACTGCACATCCTGGCCGTAAGGCCACAACTGCTCAGGAGCAACGAAGTTCCCGGTGAGCTCATGGTGACCGCACTTCACCCCTCGACGTCCCCTCTCCACCTCAGGCAGCGCATCCAGGTCGTTGGCCAACAGACGCATGTCGGATGCGAGCAGAAACTGGCTGAGAGTTTTGTGCAGGTCATTGGAGTCACACATGACTCGGATGCCCACCGGACTGCTGTGCAGGTACGCCAGGAAGGCGACGTAGTCTATGGCCAGCTGTAGTCGAGAATGCCAGGAGTTTCGCCAGCGATATCGGTCTTGCGTGAGGGTGGCATCGAGCGTCAGTGCTGATCCTAGAGGGTGATACTCTGTAACAAACACACCATCCTCTTCACACGCCCCTACAAGCGTCACGACGTGGGCGCTCTGCAAGACACGTAGCATTGACAGTCCATGGAGGAAATCATCTGTATACTGCTCCGATGACAAGATGGAGAGCGCCACCTTCTGCCCTCGCCACTCGGACAGATAAACCTAGAAAACACAATCATACATCAGTAGAAGTCTCAGAAGATGTATTAGAGTTCCCTTATAATTTACTTGATTACAAGTAATAACGTTATAAATAATGTTGATTTTCTTGAACAGGCCAATCGTTTTGCTTCAGAAGACCTCAATATATCATCAGGAGCTGCAGGTATTAGTTTTGTGTTTCTTATCTTGCATTTTATGAATCACCAAGGACCATGGGTTAAGCTAAAAATCATATTTAGTGATCTACTAAAGAAGGAAATTCACCTACTACAGTGGTGGCGAAAATGATTAGAACACTAGTATTTTCAGCAGCTAAAAAATGGTTTTAAGTCAGTTATTTCTATCTTTTGCTGTAGTGTGTCAGTAGGAAATATCAGTTTACGTTTCCAAACATTCATTTTGCCATTCATTGTAATAATCCAGTGAGACTTTGTTTGCACAAGGAGTCTGACAACAGCCAGTGCTCCACACAGAGATCTGATCTGGAATGACATGACATGAAGAAACAAAACAAACTGAGACCAGAAGAACTGTGGCAACGTCTCCAAGATGCTTCAAGAAACAGTATGTAAAGTGATATTTCCTACTGACACACTACAGCCAAAGATAGAAATAACTGACCTAAAACCATTTTTTTAACTGGTGAAAATACTAGAGTTTTAATAATTTTGGACACCACTGTACATCTTGGATGATATTGTTTTCCATTTGTTTAAATGATTAATAGAAAGATGAATTGTCAGAATAATCATTAGTTGCAGCCAAACTCACCTTCTTCACAGCCCCTTGTCCAATGAGCTTCACACGGCGGACCTCAGCACGAATTTCGAGGCACTGAAGCCAAGGGGTACAGGTGGTCATGGTGCCCACTTTAAAGTGGCGAAGCGGGCACTGCGTATGTGCTGAGAGAGGGTTAGTGTCCTGATACAGGGCATCTAGGTAGAAATACAGCAGCAGATTGGCGCAGAGGAGAGCTGCCAGACAAAGCAAGACTGCAGGCAGTCCACACCTCGTCCCAAAGGTGCCACCCATAATGACATCTTAACCTGTTGATCAAAACACATGAAGAGATTTCAGACAAATATCACGTGGAAAATGAGAACAGCAGTCAGATTATCAGATATAAGAGGTTTGGACTATAATCGGTTCGAGGGTATATAACTCACAACAGATGACATCTATAAAGACTTTTTAAAAGCTTTCTATTGGAGAAATGTCAGATTTGGGGAGTACTGAAATGCCTTATTCGAGTGTCAGCTGTTATAATACATTGTGTCTAAACTCACGATACCGCTCACTGCATTTTTAAACGGATTTAATTTGATTTAAGCACTGAAAACAGAATGATAATACAAAAGAGGCTGTTATTTTGCTCTGAGGTTAAAATGTCTAATATGATTATATGAACAATTTATGTCTTGAACACACCAGTTTGCATTAGTATGAGAACACTAGTTCGCCAGCCGCAGACACTAAACTCTTCCAGTTCATAAAACGTCAAAACAGCTCATTTCAGTTGTGCAAGCGTTGAATAATCTGTTGGTTCAGATCCCACGCCGTCAGATTCCTCCGTGTTGTTGTTCCGGATTGTCTTGCTCTATGAAGTTATTAAGAGCCTCGAAGACACATCGCCATCTAGTGCCATCACTGGGTAACAACATCGCAGTCCAGCGCTCTATTCATAGGTCGACAACTCGACATCACTTCTGATACAGAGAGAAAAAATGAGGAAAAGTTACCAAATTATCCCACACCTATTTTTTCCCCCGACAATATCTGTAGCACAGATGGACGCTGAATATAAACTAAATAGGCTATGTAGTACAATCAAAATGCTTCCCGTTTTGCTTAGATTTAGGATTGAACTTCTCACCTCTGCATAGCTTCAAGTCTCCCCTCAGCGTTTTTAAAGAAATGAATAATGGAAATATGCTGAAATAATATTTTTAATTTGGTTTGACATCTTAGATTACATAGATTCAATATTCTACATAAAAAGGTGCAAAAGAATATTCGTAAAAATAACAGTGTTGTTAATGTGCAACTGTAAAAAAAAAAAAAGGTCAAACATTGTAGGTATGTATAGCCTAATATACATTATATGTCCAAATACTTAATACAGTGGCCCCCAATTGTATTTGGACACTTAAGCCACAATCAAACAGGTATACATGTCTTTGCATTGTATAGCAAAATATAGAAATGGAGACCATTTATTTTAAGGAAATATAGCACAAATCCACTTGTACTTAAAACATGTCACATGATGAAATGTGTAGGTTTCAGAATATGAACCAATAGATAGGCTACATTAATCAAAATGGAGACAAGATGTCTTGGACACTTTCTGATTGTCAAACTGTGAGGAGGGACATGTTAATACGATGAACTACACCATGAATATATAAGTTTGGACACTTGCATGAACCTGAACTGACTTTAAAAGTTGACCTTAACACCAGTTGGTTACACCAAAACAAAAAGTGGCTGAGAAAGTTGCAGATGCTACTTGGTTTAATATTGTGTATCTATTCTGATATTTTTAAGTGTGACATTTTCAAGTGCCCAAGTACTTTTTGTGGCTACTTTAAATATAATAGCCTACCATTTTTCCTACCCCTAGCACTGGTAGTGCACATTAATATAAAAAAAGCAGGATATTTATATTTGCATATCAGTATCAAACTATTCATATTTCAAGATAACTATGCCCATTACTAACAGATGAACTTGAACAGGCCTCTGTCTGCAGTCAATGTTTCAAAGCATCGTCAAAATATTTCACACTTTAGGTGCTTTTGTTCTTAGTTTACACACACAATATGTTCTTTAAGCCACACGTGAGTTATCTTTTATTCATAAGAGAACACAAGTCGGTCTCCACGGTTTCCATGGACAGCGTTTATTAAATATTAAAGCATGTGGTGTCGAATTGACACCCTCGTGCCACAAGCCCTTTATCTGAAGATCAGGCAAGACCTTTAATGTCAGGGCATGCACTTTACCTGGGGCACACTCTAGTTTCAGGCAACCATCATTTGTATAATGTAGATTTTCGCCGGCAGAATGGAGCGACGCACATGCCGCGCTGAGGAGGAGCGAGCGGAGAGGAGAGTGAGGTTCCGCGTGGCGTCGGCGCACAGCGGCCGCGTCCTGAAGGAGGTGTTCAGAGACGCGCTCGAAGACTCGGCGGACACCGACACCACTGCGAGCTCAGAGCCGGAGAGAGCAAACTCGCCCGTTATCACGGAGGCCAACAGCCACCTGAGCGGCCTGCTGCTGGGGCCAGAACCGGACGACAGCAGCAGCGAACCGGACGAGCTGCTCATGTACGCCAGCGCAACCAAGGAGAAGCTCTTCACCGGAAAACGCGTGAACATCTTCAGCAAGAACGGGACGATTCGGGGCGTGAGGGATAAAGTGAGCGCGGGACAGGTGCTGTTTAACAACCTGTCCAAAATGTATGGGGTAAGTTTTATTTGGAGCAGTATAATTACTTATTTATATTAAATATGTATTGATCTTTATACAGCTGTAAAGATTTTTCTGTAGGCCTGAAAGAAGAAAAGGAGAATGGATGGGTGAGTTTTTAATAGCTGGGAAAAGAAACTCAATCACCCTTGACCCAGACATTCAGGATTAATGACCGACTAATTGCTGTAAGAAAGAGGCTATGCTTACAGAATAACATGTCCAGGTTATATTTCACCTAAAAATCACAAGAAATAAGTAACATTAACATCTTTGGAAAAATAAAGACTGTATCTTTGTGCATTGTTGCTATGACAGTTATTAAGCACGACAATATAGGCATTTTATACAGAGTAGCCTATCATTTATTTTTCCTTTTGATTTCCGGGTGTTTTCATGAGATGCACCCAACAAAGTGTCATAATTCAGAGGGAAATTATTACTCCACTTCATATACAGCATCACGCATTATCAGATAATAAAGAATTATTACAGTACAGTGTGAAAGTGTTACAGCCAGTTAAAAGTTTGGACACACCTACTCATTCTTTATTTAAAAAATGTAAACTAAATTCAAACTTGTGAGGCATCATTTATATTTGTGTAGAAACTTCTAGATCAAAGAGTTTTAAAGAAATTTGGTTATAAATTCAGATGTTCAAACTTCACTGCTAGAATATGTATTTTTTGTATAAAAATAGTGTTTCCAATGTAATGTTACTGTAGTTAACCTTTATATTACTTGCTCTTGAAGAAACCGCAAAATAATTTATCTTGCTAATTCTATAACAAGTTAATTTCAGTTTTGTTCATAGTTATGACTCTAAAGGTTACTTGCCAGTTTTTGTTAATATTAAAGGTTGTTTCACACTATTTCACCATTAATCTATGTTGTGTCTTTCAAAGGATTCGCTTATTATGAACCGGCCTAAAAGTCCATGAGATTTTGTCTGAAAACAGCTCTGGATGTCCTGCAGCAGAGGATGCTGGGTCACAAATTAGGACGTCACCCTGGGTGGATGTGCAACAGGCTTGAGCGTGTGAAAGTGATGAACAGCGGCCAATGTTTTTTTTTTTTTAAAGTGCTTTTCAATATTTGTGTATATTGTAGTTCTGTAAATATATTTTATATTCACTTTTTGCAAAAGCATTTGTTGAAAAAAGGAACTGAAGGGATCTGTAAAGTCAACTGGTTGCTTAGAACGTTCTCTTTGCCTATGTTTGACGTGCCTTTTCTTTATTTGGACCTTTCATTGTTTGTGATGAATTTGTGATTTTTTTTTTTAGAAAATAACATGTTGTAATCAAGTTTTATACATATCTCTTACATTTTAATGCAATAAAATAAAATAAAAAGTCACGCCAACCTTTTTATTTTTGTTAATAATTTTTGGAATATTAATTTTTGATTCATCCACTATCAGATTATGCATGCATTCCAATATCAGAAATGATTTTGCTAACCCAGCTCTTCAAGTTTTTTCAGCATTTTGTCTTTTATTCATCTGATAAAAATGTACAGTAACTTTGATTTGCCATAACTTTGACAAGCAATCTGAATTATGTGCAAACTGGATTTTCATCTGATCTTAAGAGTGATAGTAGTTGAGATTTCAGAAGACAGTAAGGAGAGCGAAGACCCCGTACAGAAGAGCGCAGGGATAGGCCACCAGCAGCTGTTGCCCACTCATGTCAAGAGTGGAACTGAAGATCTTAGAAGCTGATAGACTGCACCAGCCAATCACAAACAAGGCCAACAGTGTCCCCAAGAGCCCCCTGCATTCAAATAAAAGCCACTTGTTATTCAAATGCAACATACCTAAAATTATACTTTCTTAAAAATAAGGTTCCCTGGGAATAAGGTTCCCAGTAAACAGTTCTTTAAACAACCATGTTTTTATGAGTGTGAAGAACATTTGAATAATTTAAAGAACCCTTTTCTACTAAAGAACTTTTTATTAAACAGGTTCAGTGAATGTCAAAGGTCCGTTCACACCAAGCACGATAATCTATAACGATAACAATCAAGACATAGTTTTAAAAACTCTTCTAAAGTTAAAGGAACAGCAGAGTCCACACCACAACAATAATGATAATGACACAGAGGAAAAATTTGGTTACAATCACTTTCAGAACACTGAAAAACAGTAACAAAAACAGCAAATCAGAATCCATCCTGTATTAAAGAACTTGAGCATCTAAAGGAATTGTTCACCCAAAAATCAAAATTTGGGGTTGGGGTTAGGGTTAAAATTTACACACACTCGGGCCATTCAAGATGTTTGTTACTTCATCTGAACAGATCTGGAGAAATGTATATCATTACATCACTTGTTCACCAGTGGATCCTTTGCAGTGAATGGGTGCCATCAGAATGAGAGTCCAAACAGCTGATAAAAGCATCACAATAATCCACAAGTAATTCACACGGCTCGTTATTACAGATTATGAACTCGTGTTTTGGCTAAAAGTGACAGTTTAAAGTTAAAACGGATTTGCTTATAAAATGCACAGCTTTTCAATTCACAAGATGGACTGAAGTCATGTGGATTACTTGTAGATTATTGTGATGCTTTTATCAGCTTTGTGAACTCTCATTCTGATGGTACCACAGTGTGTAGGTGAAGATGCTAATATATTTATGGTTATAGTTATCATTCTTGGTGTGAATGGGTCTGAATGGGCCACAGATGCCAATTAAGAACCTTTATGTTTAAAAATGTATGGAAAATGTAAATAGACTTGGACATATGTTGTGGTCTAAAACGTTTTTTTTATTTGTTGTGGCTGTAAAACACTCAAAAGAAATGGTAAATGTTTCTATACAGTTATGGATACTCACTGAAGGGAATAAAGAACAGCAAAGGCAGAGAGTCCCACCATTGGCAAGAGACAGTATCCCAGCACACTCGCCACACATCCACAGGATATGCTGTAACTGCTCATCAGGTTCAACAGCATGTAGATCCCCACACATCCCAGAGCACTGATGCCATACACATACCCAAAGTGTGCTTTCCCTGCCTGCCAAGAGAATACACACACAAATCCACAGGTACATGCTCTGGACCTTACATATGCTTTCACTTCCCCTGTGCAATACAAATCACCGTGTACCTCTAGTTAACGGTTTCACAAAGGTTCAGGATGTAGTTTGTACCATCAATAGTGTGGCTCCCAGAGCTATGCAGAAGAGAACAGGCCCAGTGAGGTCTGTCTCATTCATAATACTGCCATCAGCGGGCTTCAGTGGATTTAACACGGTCAGAGTCTTCTGCCAGATATGGTCAAAGTTAATGCCCAACTCTGAGAAAAAAATACACACATTTTTCATTCAACATACATTTTCTGTTAAGTTTGATTAATGCATACAATGTCCAATTTCTAAAGCTAAAGTATGCAAGTTTTCAGTGTTAAAGAGTCCACCCAAAAATGAACATTTTGTCAGCATTCACTGACCTTCATGTTGTTCCAAACTTGTATCAATTTCTTTCTTCTTTTGAACATAAAAAAGGATATTTTGAAGAATGTTCATAACACAGTTGCATGTTGCCATCGGCATCCATAGTATTTTTTCCATACTATGGAAATGAATGGCTACCGGCAACTGCTTGGTTACCAAAATTCTTGAGGGCGAGTAAATGATGACAGAATGTTCATTTTGGGGGGAACTATGCCTTTAAGGTGCAATCACATTACAGAAATATCTGCAAAATTTTGCATGACTTTTGCTATTATCATTAAGTGCAGTGATGTATGCAGCACAGCTCACACAGAAGCCACTTTCTAACCAAGCAGCTTTCTGCTGATCAAATAAATAATTTTTATTACCTTCTAAGAGCGGTGGTTCTTCCTCATATGAGTCTATATATTCTGTTTGCTCCGGTGGCGCTACAGGCTGATACACCTGTCCAGTATAAGATGCTGTAGTGGTATATTCATCTGCTAAATGTGCAGAACTATCACTGATGATCAGACAGTAAATGATGAATTAACAATTAAATTGCACACAGAAACACATTGGCTGATATACATTAATACATGAAATATTAAAGCGACATTACACTCACACTTCATGGTAGTCTGGATTGACGTAGGCTGGATCATAGCCATATACATCCTCCTGCTGACCATCCATATAATATCCAGACTGATAGAAGTCTTGTTCAAAGTTTTGAAAATCTCCCATTCTGCTTAAAATAATGAGGAATGTCTACACAAGTTCATTTATAGTATAAACCAGTTCTGAACTTAAGTTCTTACCTTTACGTGTCCTTTAAAGTCAGGGTTTGATTTGAAGATCTTGGTTTGTTTGTATTGAGTCTTTGCTTGCTCGCTGAGCAGCTGTTTTGCTGTATATGTGTATGAGAAGCTATTAATAGTCTTCTATATTTAGTTGTGGGACATGAGCAGCACTATGTGTGCTGGGAGGTCATGTTGTAAAGCCATCCTGATGATCTCTAGATCTACTGACTGATGATATGCTCATCACTCAATGTACAACTGCTGTACAATTAAATTATATATTCTGTATCTGTCCACGAAAATGATTTTTGTAACATGGTTGGTTACAGAAATATAAGTAGGACAAAAAATTACATTCTTGTCATTTGAAGATATAAGCCTTATAATAAAGACACAAACATCAGTAAAGATTGTCTAATGCTTTAAAACGGCAAAAAATGCAGCATCTTTACAGTATAGGCTAAATGTTTGCAAATACAACATAAAATGCCTAAAAACAACATTGACTTTCACATTTGTTTTGTAGGCAAAATAACTAATACAGTACATTTTCATTCGCTTAATGAAACTATAGTATTTCTGAGATTTTCAAAAATACATAATTTCGTAGGAAAATTACCTTAAATGATAACAATTTTACCATCTTCCCACTAAAATGTTATTTTAGTTACATTTAGTTATGCTGTAATTCAATGTCTATGAAACGATTCAGCTATAAAGCTAGATCAGAAGACATAAATAAGAAAGGTTAAAGTTATGGCCATGTTCAGTAAACAGTTTTTTTTAATATATATATTAAATACTGTTTGAATTGTTTGTTTGCAATATATTGTGGGTGGATTTATGCCAAGACATTTCAAGTCTTCCTGAATATTATTTCACTCAGTTTCCCTCATGTCTAATCTTCAATGCCATGTCAAAAAATGTTTTGGTTTCTTTTAAGTTGTAGTTTAGACACTCATGAACACTTCCTGGTATTTCATAGCGGATACGCAAAATTTAACTTATACTTTGACATTATTTAGCTCTCTTATCTGTCATGAGGTCAGATGATCTACAGGTCTGGCAGAGTCCTGGAGTTTCCACTGGAGCTCATACTGGAAACTGGTGCTTGGGTTAAAAATGATGCATGGGATTCCTCCTCTTCATTCCTGTGGAAAAGACAGACAGATTATTGCAAATTATGAGTCTATGTGCGTTGATGCAGAACAAAAAGTCTTCAGAAAGTATTCACCACCATTGTTTTTTCTCTTTCTGATGAGCTGCAAAGTTAAACTGACGTATATAGACCTACATTTTTTAAAAACTTTTGTATGAATAATGCTTGTTGTTCAGTGTCCACTCTTATTTTATCAACCAGAAATCCATACACATCTGTAGGCATTTCTCACCCTGGATTGCTGCTACACCGGTTCCCTTCAGAATCTGTCAGAGCCGGAGCATGAATTGGTTTCCTTCAGAATTGTAGAAAACAAAAGTGCCATGAAAATACACGTGTTACTCTGAATCAGTGTCCTGAAATTTATGAAAATGCTTTTGTTACACATAAACTGAGAAGTGCAAATAAGCTTTGGGTTTTAAATGTATTTTTTTTACTATATAATGTGACAAATTTATGATTTATCTTAATATGTAAGATAATAATAATAAAAACTTACTTCGATTTCAAGCTATTCATTTTAGCAAAGAGCAGTCTGAGAACTCTCTCTCTTTGCTCCCAGGTCATCTCTGATATGTTCACTTTGGCTTTCTTCAGATTGCTGATGAAATAACACAGCATTGTCACAGACAGTTTTGCTAATGGAAAAAGCATCATTCAGGTAATGACACATTTAGTTATCATTTCATCAGAAGAGAATTTTAAAAATAGTCTAAAAAAAACAAAATAAGCATAAGATACTCACCCTTTTTCAGCCTCATCTATATCACTGGAAGTGCTGTGGGGTGTTCTGTTGATGGTGTGAATGTGAGCGTTCTCCGTTCTGCCTGATAGGAACTCATCCATCCGCCTGCTACGATTCACTTCTGCTTCCTGTCTGGATAACATAATGTAGCTTATAATATAGTTGATCTAAAATAGTTTGAAGGTTTTGCAGTAAAATGGAGCCTGGATCTCTTGCTTGTTAACTTTTATTTCTAGAATGAACTAGGGGTGTACTTTATTGAGAAAAAATTATATGGCACAGAAGCTGCATCTGAAATGGCATTTAGATGTATTTACACAGACTGTTTAATGTAGCTCATAGGTGGCTTGAATGCATTTACACTGCATTTACAATTATATAAATATGCTATGCAATGAAATTAAAGGGGACATCAGATGCAAAATTCAATTTTACATGTTGTTTGAACATAAATGTGTGTTGGCAGTGTGCTCATTCACACTTTTTTACTCCTGATAATACCTAAATCCACCACATGCTTTTTTGTGGGAAATCTTCCACATTAAACCTTTTTCTTTTCTTCCTTTTCCCCCCAATCTGATGCACGGTTTGCCTTCAGATTTTCAAGCCATTCATCACGTTCTTCTGTTTGTTCACTCTTTCCGGTTCACGTAGTGAGGTATTACCTACCAGGTACAACCTGCCCTTCCCCCTTTTCCTTTTTTTAATGGCAATACCCCCAAGCAGGAACAATGCGTGTTCGAATTGACCTGCTCGTCGTGAGCTGTAAACAGTTCACCATTGTTTCGATGCCGCGCTAGCAGGTGTAGACAAGAATGGCTCCTAAGCGATTGAGGTGTTTTGTTATTGAATGTAATAATGAACATAGCAGTCGTCATTTACTCCTGACATCTGAGCCGCTGAAGACGTAGTGGATTACGTTTGTTTTTGAAGGGAATGCGGCCCCCGCTCTACCTAAATGCGTTTATGTTCGTGCGAATCATTCGAGATCGAGCCTCACCTACAGAAGAAGTGAGTATAATGTTTTTTTCATGAATCTTTGCAAATCACCTTTCCTAATAATGTGCTAGATAGCAAGTTTCACGATGAATGCGGCTAAAGTAAACAGTCCCTCAGAAACGGCTCTCATCAACCACAGAAGAGAGGGGCGGGGGAGCAGAGATGATTAGGCATTTAAACGAATGAAACTGAACCCACAGTCGCTGTGAACAGAGATGTTTTTGACAGGGTAAAAAGGTGTTGTTTTTACACTACCGTTGAGAAGTTTTAATAAAAAAAATAGACTTTTCATGAAGACCCTAAAGAATCATACCAACTTGTGGAAAATGGGCATCTGTAACGCCACACCAGCAGAGGGAGCCCTCGCCTGAGTACTGACTGTGTACCGCTCCCTCTGCTTCTGCGTTCATTTCCTGTTTGATCAGTATTTAGCAAGAAACTGTGTGTTTGCTCATTGCAAAGTATTGCCAGTTTACCTGCCTTACCAAGAGTTATTCTTCCTCTGTTCCTGATTGGTATCCTGTGTATGATTCTGCCTGGATTATCTGCCTCTCGGTTATGATTACCCCTTTGGATTGTGAATGATTTGGATGATTGATTGTGTTGGACCTTTTGCCTGGCTTACTCGTCTCTGCCTTTGGATCTCCCTTGGTATGTGAAGATTGGAATGCTGTTCGGGTACTGACTCTCTGCCTGTTATTTCTATTAATAAACTTCTGCAAATGGATTCTAACGCCGCCTCAGCCTCACTGTTACAGCATCTGATGTCCCCTTTAAACGATCAGTTAAATATAAATATAAAACCACCAGTAGGTGGTAGCAAGTCACTGTCTGAACAAGTTGAGTAATTGAGTCATTCATTCAAAAGATTTGTTCAAAACGTGGATTCATTTAGAAAAGAAACAATGTGTTTTGTTGCAGACACAACACAGTTCTGCTGTAGTTAATTTGGAAATTTTCATTGAAAAGAATAAAGCAAAACCAGACAATATGGTGTCTAATATGTAACTCAAAATGCTAACAATTCTTTATGAACTGTTTTATAAAATCTGCAGTGAAGGTGTGTTTTTGTTTGTTTTTGCAAAGAGAGTGAGTGAATGAATGAACGCTGAATTGCACCTGTGCATTAGCATCTCCCGTTTCATGTGGTTCAGAGCCTCATGGAAGAGGACCTCCATGTCTGAGCGTTGCTCCACTACGCTGCGGGCTATTCTCTTCACTCGGCTCAGTTCCCTGTCCCGTACGCTCAGAAGCGTCTGCAGTTTGTCCAGCTCTACACCGCCAGCCTGAGACCTGACTGCAGCACGCTGCTTGATATCAGCCTTCTCCAACTCAAACTCAGCCACCATGCTGGCCAGGGCCTGCTCCAATGTGAACACTTTTGCCCTCAGCTCGGAAACAGTGGTCCGCTGGGCTGCAAGCTTAGATATGGTGTCATTTGAGGTGTCCTGACTCATCTCCTGCAGGATGAATAAAATTGTGGATTCCAATGAAAGTGGTCATTATCAATGTCTGCTCCTTCATAGGCAAGCTTTATAGCAGACAAGAGTCTAATTGAGATCATTTTAAATTTCACTTAATTTGTGCATGCGTATATGTGTGTTTGTGTGGGTGCACAGGAAAGCTGATGTAATTATAATTTTTAATGATTAATTGATATAGTATACATAATTTACAACTAATACAATGTAATAATGTATAATAATAGTAATAATGTAAAAGTCTTTACTGTCACCTCTAATGAATTTTATGCATCCTTGCTAAATAAAAGTAAAAAAACTGAGGAAAAAAAAAAAAACTATGGTGTGTGTTACCTTATGCAAACTAAGGATGTTGTTCTCTTCTGCCAGCGCTGCATTTCTCTTCCGCACATCCTCCACCTCTTTGATGTGGTAACCCAATGCCTTATTTAGACGCACATTCTCCTTGAACATTGAGCGAGATGCGTCATCCAGCTGTCTGATAGGGCCAAGAAGGAGGATGTCATCTCATTTTACTCATGCAAAATGTATCTCAGGTAGAAATGTGTAGTAGTTCTGGGATACTGGGAGAGATGGAGAAGATACTTACATGATGGCTTCATTGTGAGCTCTTTCTGCAAGCACAGCAATCTTTTGCTCAGCTTCCTTCTCTAGATGAACCTAATGAATGTAGAATGAGAGAGACACTGAGAGAGAATGAGGAAGATTTTGTTGAAATGTTGTTTGTATACAGTATGTACCTTATTATTGAAGAACTTTTGCTCCATTCTTGCAAGTGTTTTGCTGTGTTCTAGATCTGCGTTGTCCATAGTTTCTTTCATCTGTGCAAAGCGATGGTGATGTTATAACAGACATAGCACTTTATACTAGTACCTCTGCATCGGTGTACATGAAATAAATAGGATGAATTATACATTTTTGAGTTCTTGCTCCATTTGAGGCTTTTTCTTAAGGAAGTCATTGATGATCTTAAGCTCCGCTTGAATCATGTCGAACTCGCTAGATCTCTTCTTAAACTTCTCCTCCAGCTCATTGATCTTTAGCGTGTACTGAGCGGCCTGTGATGACAATCAGTGAGAAAAGCTGAGCAGTCAGCATTAAGGCAGTGAGTACAAGAGTGACCTGATCAGTTCCTTTTAAAAATAACACTGGACTTGAGAAACTGTGTTTATTATAAAAATTAATCTATTGAGTATTATCTATTATATATTGTCATTTATTAATGAAATAAATACCTTTGTTCAAATTAATATTCACAAAGAGGAACTTTTAGGTATACAAAAATGGCATTATCATTATCTTTGACTTGCATACAGTTGCTGTGTAGATGGAATAAAAAAAAAATGAATGACTATTTATGTATTTATTCATTTAAATTGATGACTTTTAATTCTGTATGATCTCAAACACTGTATTTTCAGGATTTTATGAATTTTTATTGATGTATTTTCTGTCATTTCTGTTTGTTTTAACACATTAAACTGACAAAATATACCTCAAACCACAATGATGAGAACTAAGAATGAATGTATCCCTGTTTTTCCATAGGAGGAAAGGCATTTCTTACCAGATTCTCCTTTGCCTGAGAAGCTCTTGTTTTCTCAAGCTGTATTTGTTGTTCCAGTGCCATTATCTGAGAAAACAACATTTTATAGGGTTACCCGCCAAAAGTGAAAATAGTCATCATTTACTTACTCCCATGTTGTTCCAAAACCCACAAGACGATTGTACTTCATCTTCGAAACAAAAATGACATTTCATTCAGTCCCTCTATTAAAAGTCTATTATATCAAAACGCTGACACATCCAAAAATGTATCAAGAGATCATAAATTAATCCATATGAATCATGCGGTTTAATCCAAGTCTTCTAAAGAGACAATCACTTCATATGACGATGAACAGTTTTCATTTAGGTTTTATTCACATATAAACATTGATCAATGCACAAACATAGAGCCACTATATGCTAAAAGGAGGCTCTACTGTATTTGTGCAAGAACATACAGTACCTCATTGGTTCTTGAGTGTGACACATTTACTTTTATAATATTTGATGTGCCATATATATGTTAGTTGATCAATGTTTATATAAAATTAAACCTATTTTATAAAGTTATGCGTGCCTCCTCAGATTTGTATTGAACTGCTTGATTCATATGGATTACTTTTATGTTCTCTTCATTAACTGTGGGAAGCATCAACATTTTGGTGTAATGGACTTTCAGTGGAAGTACAGACAGACGTCTTCATTTGTGTTTTAAAGATGAACAAAACTTTTAAAGGTTTGTAACGATGAGAAGTCAGTAGACGATGACAGTTTCCAGTGTTGGACAAATTAACCCTTTCACAATATGAAAGACAAAAACTAGCACGCATTAGTCAAGTCATGTAAGTTAGCTTTAGCAATCAAATGCATTACAACACCTTCTCCTCGTTCAGCAGGTCTTTGTTCCTCAGAACAGCGATGACCTCGATGCTGTTCTTCTCGGTGTTGTGCTGTAGATCCGTCAGCTGCTGGGTGATCTTGCTCAGTCTTCGCGCGGTTTCACGGTACTCCACGCGCGAACCCTCCGTCAGGCCGCACCTGGCCTCCCACAGAGCCGCGTTTGCTTTAGCCCTCTCTGTATCAGACTCCTTATCTCGTTTTGACTCTTGCTTGCCATCTTTCTTTCCTTTTCTAGATTAAAAGATACTTATGAGAAAGGCGAATATCAAAAGCATTAAGTAACGTTAAATCTATGCAGTCAGATATGGGCTACTTTTCAAATTCTTAAGGCTAACGTTAGATTTCGCGGTTTTTTCCCCAAACGCAAGGGCATATCGAAATAAACAGGCAGATCAATACGTATTTTACTCACCCCTTTGCTTTCTTTCCCTTCTTTCCTTTTTTAATCGGCATTTCTTGTGATTTGGTCAGCACCGTTAATTGATTTGCTCCTGCAGGATTAGTTTGTGTACACCTGTTGTCATGGAGACTGTCACATCGGTCGGTCCATACAGTACAAGCCGTAAACTTTTTATTTTCCATAAAATCCTTAATCTTTGTTAAGGCTTTAGAATATTTTGAATGTTGTATCAAACGTGCGAGCAACTGAAATACGGATAAAAAAAATTCTCTTTACTGATATCCATCAACATAATGCAGCCCTCCATGTAATGCCTGCACTACAGTAATATACTGTGTACTTCATATTGTAATAAAGTACATTTTAGAGTAAAAAAGCTATTATCTTTTTGTAGTGAACATGACCGTTATATATTGTGGCCTCATTCTCTTTTTGGAAACCTTCTTGCGCTTTACAACTTAAATAGCACACAAACACAAAAGCTCTTACAAATCGCTGCTGATTTATTCACCTCGTAAAAATATTCCTAAAATTTAGCAAAGACAGACATAATAAAAATGAATTTTGCGACTATAATAGTCATAATGAAACAATCCAACACTGCAACGCCATAAATAATACACAATCACAATCATATAAAATCTCACATCTTCAAATACGAACACACACATATATCTAACAACACTTGCAAAAGACACAACCATTATAAAATATCACCCCATATAAAACACCCACAGGACCGGTCACATTCAAAGAACAGTAAGGCTTTTGGAAATGTTGAGTCGATTCTGGATCACTGCCAGGGTGCTCTCCTTCCCAACACCCTGCGTAGTGGAATTTCTGGCGGAGAAGAAGAATTCATTAGAAAGGTTAATTAAACTCGTCACTTGTATACCTGAAATAATACTGATTTTAAAGCTGGCAATATCACTGTATCTGGGCTATTGTGTGTAACTCCTACTCCAAAACCTTTAAATAATACCTTGTTAAAGAGTTGAGCATTGAGGCGGTAGGAGCGGTACTCTGCCTGTCTCCTTTCCTCTTCCCTTCTTCTCTGGACCTCAGGAAGCTGAACATATTTCCTGAGGGAATCCACACTTATTTGGCAATTAAAGTGCAAAATTATCAGAATCAATAATATCCAAATAAAATATTAACATACTGCGGTTTAGGTCGTTACGCCTCTGGGCCTATTTTGAATCACAGATATTACACATAAAAATAGAAACTTGAAAATAAAAGTTGGATAAAGATCTGTATTATTTTAGTAGCACCGACTATTACATTTGTACTATTTATTTTTGCATTTACTATTATAATTTTTATTAATACTTTGAATTAAATTTTATTTGTATATTTTGTGCTTTCATTTTAATTTTAAAGTGTTAGTAATTCTGTTGTGTTTTTTTAAATAGGCCTATATAGTTTTAAGTTTTAGTTACTTTAAAGGTGGGGTAAGCGATTTCTGGCAGCCAATGCTGACATTTGAAATCACCAAAACAAACAACCGAAAAGGGTATCGCCCCTATTTTGATAGCTCCACCCCACACATACGTACACAACCCAGGCAACTATTAGTTCTGTGAAACAAGCAAAACCAATGATTACACCGTGTGCTACACCGGACGCAGGGGTGCAAAAGTACTACAGACTCTTATAATCAGTGAATGCTGTCTACACCTATATACATATCTATGGTCTACACTGGATGCGGCGCGGTACGACACGACAAATCCCTGACAGAAAACTGCTGCTGTGTTCTATTCATGATGTACTGACACAAATTTCAAATGATTTTCAACGGTCACTTCGCGTCCAGTGTACTAGACAGACTTTAGCTGTTGCGGCGCAGACACGGTGTTACTCACCTATCGAGAAGAAACAAAGCAACCTCTGCGTCTGATCGCAGGCCTTCCTCTCCTTGAGTTCTCTCCAGCGCTGGAAAGCTGATCTGATATTTACACGGGTCCTACTTCTTGCCTTAAGCCTTCTTTTGTTCCACAGACGTTTTTCTCTTTTGTGTTTTTTTATCCGCCATCTCTATCTTTCTGTCGCTCGGCTCGGCTAATGTCCGTCCTGTGCACTGAACTCTCTCTCCTCCACATCATGAGTACTGCCCCTTACTGCTGATTGGTTACAAGATTGTTTTGCTATTCGGCCCGAATCAGTTTTCTAAAGCATTTTTGAAAAATCGCTTACCCCACCTTTAACACTTCTTAAATACATCTTGTACTGACTTTAACTAAATGAAAATAGAAACGTTGCCTTGGAAACTTGCTGAAAGGTTTTTATGAAGTAATGAAAATGGTTATCTTTTTAATGTTAATAAACCTGATAGAGAGACACTCAAACAAAACTACGCACACACACACACACAAAATACACACACTATTACCTCCTGAGTCTGTCTGTCCTGTCTATTCTCTGACTGTGCGATTTCATCCCTACCCAACTGAAAGCATGTAGAAGGCACAAAATGCTTTTTAAATGTTAAATGACCCATATATGCACAATTTGGTAATATGTGCATTGTCTCTGTCATAAACCATCTTGATTGTTTGAAAATGATACAATGGATACTTACTCTTTGGATCTTTGGACCATCTCTCTTCTTGGAACGACTCGTTTACAGGGTACTGGAGCTGCTGACAGGGGCATGTTTTAGTTTACATCTTAATGCAAGCTGTACCAAGCTTGTAAAATATATACTGAACTGAATACTCGCATAACAACACACTAGTAATCTTATGTTATAAGGTCACCTGGTCTGTATGGACGTGATGGTGCGGGGCAGTTGAAGAGCTCTTCTCTCTCTCTGTTGAAGACTGCCTGTAACCTCCTCTCCTCAACCAGCAACCCCATTCGCTTCATCCGCTCCCGTGAACGAGAGACAAACTCTGGCCGATGGAGCTCCAGAGCTTCCTGTAGGAAAACCATCAATGCAAATGCTCCATGTTAGACTAAAGGTCTTTGCACACTGAGTCAGAAATTCTCGTCTGAAATTTTTGCACGTTAAAAAATAAATATGACCTCACGTTGTGTCAATCATGTTTACACACGGCCTCCGAAACTTTTGTCCGACATAAAAAAATTAGGACCATGTTCAATTTCCTGCGTTTTCGCATCCATAGCAAGCATTTTGATTGGATAGGATGACGAATACGAAAATGTTGGACTCATTGTGCAAGGACCTTAAAATCAACAATCAACTTCCATGTACTCTCTAAAACCACACAACAGGATCCAAAATGAACATTCAAAATCTGGTCCAAGCTTCAATGATACTGTTCTAGTTAGCATTCTTGGTTATCATTATAATTATCGTCCTTGGTGTGAACAAGCCTTAAAATGGATAAATAAAACAGTTGCTCGTCACACACCTGTAGTGAAAGTCGAACAAGAGCTTTCTCTGTAGCTGTTATGGACTCTGTTGGCCTCTCTTGCTCTTGCTGGTTCTGTCTCTCTCTTAGTGGTTCTCTGGTCGTTTCTCTCCAGGGTCTGGATCTAGTGTAAGGCTCAAACCAGACTTGGCTTGGGCAAGGTGCTGATTCGGTCTGTGGCTGGTTTTCCTTGCGACCATCACACTTAAGCTCATCAGCTGAGACAAACCATGACACACCTTAAAGAGAATGTGATGTATAAAACAGTAAGAGAAAAGGAGAAAAAGATGAGTTGCAGAAAAATGATGTGTCTGTGAGCATGTAATATGCACCGTTTGGGTAGCGTGTCCTGATGCTCTTGTTGCTGGGGTCTTTCTTCAGAGCAGTCAGGGTTTGGGTGGGTTTAGATGTGGAAGCAGTGGGGATGGGAAAGCCACTCTGAATGCTTCTGCCAAATGTGTTTGATGAAAGGACATTTTTGAAAGCACCTGGTGAGGGAAAGATGGTGCCTACGTCCCGAGTGTGTCTGCGGGTGCCATTTACAACAATTTCCAAATCACCTGCAAAAAGAATACAAAATCCCACACAACATATTTTGTTGCAGTTACTGTCTAATTTACATGTTACTTAGTTTAAAAAGTGTACCATTGTTGTGTAACTGACCTGCCTGCACACCTTTGCTGACTAGTTTGACCTTTGACCTTTTGGAATTGAGGTTTTGGGAAACACCTCTTTGAGAATGATGGGATAAAGTGCTTGAAGATGATAAAGAATCAGCAGAGACCTGGAACAATAACAGAAGATTAGACAGTTAGATAATAAGGAAAAAATGACAGTCTCCCAGTCAAAAATGCAGAGTATAAGCTACTACTGGATCTTTACACTAGATCTTTGTGATATATTTTACACATAATACATGTGATTATTTTGCTGACAAAAAATTAATATTATAATTTTCCCCAGACAATGTGTTTACACTAGTTTCGCAACCTCTCCCAGTCTTTCTTTTGAGTGCGCTGAGATGGAGATGTAATGAAAATGAAGAGGAAAAAACAACAACTTTATATCTGTAAATCAGTTGAAACTATTTGAATAAATTGATTTAAAACTCTTGTTCAACAATCCTTCTCATCACCACTCAAAAACATTCACTGAAGTCAGCACATGGCATCAAAAAACAACATTTTTTAGACATTAAAAGGTTTAAGTAAAAGCATACACAACCGTTCAAGTGTTTGGTGTCAGTAAGATTATTTGTTTTACAGACCATTTTATTGAGCAAGAACTCATTAAATTGATCAAAAGTGACAATAAAGACATAATGATAAAATATTTTTATGGCAAATAATGTTGTACATGAACTTTCCATTCATCAAAAAAATCCTGATAAAAATATTAGACAAAAGTATTAAAAGATTTCAACATTGATAAGAAATTGTTCCTGTGCCTCAAATCAGCATATTGAATGATTTCTGAAGGATCATGTGACACTGAAGACTCACAGGAATAAATTAAATTTTAAAATGAAAACAAAATAGATATTTTAAATTGTAACAATATTTTACAATATTATTGTTTTACTGTATTTTTCAAAATCAAATAAATGCAGCCTTTGTGAGAATAAGATACTTTTTTCAAAAATATAAAAAAAAAAAAAAACTATACGACACAAAATTTTTTAAGAGTGGTGCATGCAGGAAAATTTTAACTTACTCTAAACTGAGCAACAATGTGTTTGTGGAAATGATTGATCCTCTTGTTTGAAAAAAAAAAAAATCCTTTTAAGACATTCTTAAAAATAAAGAGCCAATAGAAAAACATTGATGTATATTTAAAATGGTCAAATCTTTCTTTTTAATTTGTTGATTATCTTTCAAAAATAAGACGCTGAACAGTCTGTATTAAAGAACTCAATCAAGCAAAGACTTACCGTGGAGTCATCAGTGCTCACATCATCGGTAGCAACAGAGACGGCAACATGTTTAGTACGGGGTTTCCTTCGGCCAGTTTTCTGCATATTCATGGTGTTGTAAAGTCTGAGCAAGCTGTCACTGCTTTTCAGTTCCTTACTGGTGACCCGGTGAGGTCCAAAAGCTCGCAGCAGCCGCTCCGTATCAATAGTGGACAGGCTACTGCTCGTCTCCACACTCGCAGACTCATCTCTCTCAGCAGGACAGTGATGCACTCTGTCCTGATTCTCCTCATGCTCAGGCCAAGCTTGTTGTGGAGCCACGTCTAACTGAACTCTTTCTCTTTGCTCTTCTCTCTCTGTGGTCCCAGCCTCTCGATCACTCCTCCTGTAATACTCTCCTTTCCTGCTGTGTGACTGTTGTATAGTTAGGTCTGTTAGAGAGGTATTGTGAATGAGACGAGACAGACGTTCCAGTCTATCAAGCAGTGACGTTTCTCCCTCATTAGTTGGTCTTGTCTCCTCCATGCTCCATTTTTCACTGAAGCGACGCCACAGCTGGTCCAGAGAACTGCTAATCTCTATGCTAACATCATGAGGTGTTCTGTCCTGCTTTTTCTTGTCCCCCCTGTAGGACTTTCTGATTGGCTGAGAAGAGAAATGGTGTGGTTCTAGTTGTAAATTGGTCTCCTGAATAGTGCTAGTGTGAAGATGCACATCATCTGTACTGTAGTCTGCCTCCATGTGTAAGGGGACAAAATGTTCTTCCTCATCTCTATACTCCTCATCTATGCCAATAGTGTCCATGCTCTTCTCTAAAACATAAGCTTCAGGAGCAGTATTGTCATTTTGGCACGCAAAAGTGGTTACTGATTCTGGAAGACCATTTCCAGACACACTGGAAACTGACAGTGGAAGAGACAAAGAAGATTATATGCTGATGTTTTTTATGTAACAGCAACAGTCCACAACAAAGCTTCTATTACAAAAATGGCATAGTGTCATACATGTGGATGGGTAAATGATGACCATTTAATTTTTGGACTATTCTTTAAATTCAGTAAATATTGTACTAATACTAATAGAAACACTAATGTGCATCTTACCTCTCTTCATATTGGCCCTCTTACTGTAGATGCCTTCCTTGTGTTTTGATGTAATTATGTTGTCTTCTAGCTCTCTAGAGCCTAAAATGTCTGTATTGAAGTGTGGAGGGACAGCATAATCAGAACCTGCAGAGGGAGCGAGAAAGAACAGGAGAGAGCAGGATCAAACAGAGAGCAAACAGCACTGAAGCAGAGGGGTCCAGAAGGGTTTGGCATGTGAATCAGATGAGGCTTGTGTTGCTGGATTGGCTTTCTCATGGACAAAGACCATGAATAATGCAGGACTGGGTGAGAGCGTGAACCATCTGCAAGACTCGGGGGGGAGGGGCCAGTAGAGGTGCAAGAAAAAAATCACTGATTATGTATGGAAAATTTGACCTTTTTTATATCAGAGCTCTGTGATACAAAACAGGTGCACATGAATTAAAGAATTGCCCAGCAATGATGTGTCCTCTAATAATCTATATAGCGTATCCGTAATATCCTCTGTACAACTGAGTAGTCCATGAAATAATGTTGTAAACAAATGTAGGGCAGGAACTTAGTTCAATCCATTTGTTGATACTTGGATGGAGGCAGATCTGAATATAATCTTGCAGTCAACAATAATAAAGGGGCGGGGTTTAGGCAGACTAAATGATTGGAGAAGCCTGGCGAACTTTGCAAATAAACTCAAATTAGGTGAAGTACTAAGATTACAAAACTAAAAAAAAAATTAAAGCTAAACATAATGGTGTAAAAAATGGTTCACTATAAGATCAATAGCATGCATTTAGAAAATGAAAAGGATGAATTTTCATTTCATGACAACTTTAAATACCCTTATTACACAGCTCCTAGGAGGACTTTTATTTCATTAAGTGGGGCATTTTGTTGTCAAATATTCGCATGCAGACAATCGCCACGCAAAAGTTGTGCATGCTCGTGACTCTTTAGCTCCGCCCACAGCACACCTCCAGGAGCTCAATTGATTTCGGAGAGAAGTGGTACAGCTGCTTCTTTCTTTTATAAATCTGATAAAACTAAAGATGCTTCGGAGATATGAAGGATGCAATACTACTCTATAGGTACACAAGATTGGCAGAAACTGTGTAGGTTATGTCCCCTTTAATGAAAACTAAACAGAGCTGGCAATTAGCCCGAGCAAACAACTTCCTTAGATCTGTGCTAGTTTCGTGCCTTTAAATTTTTGACTCAAATATCCAATAATATCCATTTAGTTATTCATTTAGTAAGTAGCTGTAGAACCAAAACAGGAACTTCAGTCACATTCTATATAAACCGGTAATGTTACGTAGGATGCTGTAGAGTAATAACTGAGTAAAGTTCTCTGTGACATACCAGGGTGAGAGCTTTCTACAGTTGTGTCAGAGTGACCAGGAGAAAGCTCTGGATCAGCCTGCGGGATATAGAACAGCTCGGAGCTTCCATGAGGTTTGTATGGCAACAGGGCAGGGACAGCTACAGAAAGTGTACATAAAGAAAAATAAATCAACTGATTAATTTACCAACACCAAATGCCACTGAAAAGCATATAAAATGTACATCATATACCTGCTTGAACAGAGAGAGTTCTGGATGTCCCAGCCAGTCTCTGAGAGGGAGCAGAGGTTTGTGGGTATCTGGCCTGTAAGTGTGCACTGACGCTTCCTGCATTCTGGCCTTGAACTGGCTCTCTGTGTTCATATGATCTGGCATGATTTGATTTTGAGATTCGGTGTATGGACTGTAGATGTTCACCAGTCATGCCTGACACCACTGGAGGTGGGACATCTTTACTGGTGTTTTGACTGGATAGTCTGCTTAAGTAGTTTGGATTTGACTGGTGATTGGGTTTGGGTGATAAGGTGATGTGTATGTGAGAGGGATGGGACTTCTTGTCAAAGGTTGAATCCGATGCAGCACTTGATAATATCTGGTTACTGCCAGTGACATTATAGTCCATGTGAGGTATTCTTTGGATACTCCGGGGATCGTTCGTAACAATGTTCTCTTTGTTGTCATCAGTCATTTCTTCTCCTTTCTTCTCTTCACTATGTTGTTCTTCTCTCGCCGTCTCTTTTTGTCTGCCAGATACATTAGGTATAACAGCTGGCTGAAGTCTCATTTGGCTCGTGCTCTCTAAAGTCTCATGGTCAGGACCAACACTGTCCAATTCCTTAGTAGCAGTGATAGGGCAATGTGATGGTGACTGTGGAGACGGAGTGCGGCGAGTGGTTGATATAGTAATAGAGGTAAAAGGCTGGGAACTGAGCCCCTCTCTAAGGGCAATCTGGCGAACTTTGGCCTCTAGATCCTGTTGGATAGGAGTGTAAAATGGAACAGTGTCCAAAGGTTTTGAATCAACTTTCTGCAGCTGATCTGAGTTATGATTCTCCATGTTACGCAGTCCAACACAGCCCTTTGTCAGCTGAGAATCAGGACCAACACTCGACTGAGCACTGCCCTCAGAATCTGAGCTCCACTGAGAGACAAAGCATGAGAAAGAGAACAAGATGTGTTATTATTACTGATAAGAACTAGGATTGGGGAGGACTGTGGGAAGTAGATAAATGAGAGATTCAGTAGAAACACTGCAAGCATGAGAGCACAGAATAAATCACACAAATGCAAACAACAGCTTTACCTTGAACACTCTCTATCAGGACTTTCCATAATGCAGTCTGCCGCACCAGAAACAAAACTCGTATTATTTCAGACTCACCACTGAATGTGATATTTAGGATATTAAAATTCTTCCTTAAAATAATCATAATAGTTTTATATTAACAATCTTACTTTGTCTAAATTCATTAAAAAACTGCAATCATTTTAAATGCTACAGGTAAATTTAGGCATCACAACATTATAATGCCCAGTATAAAAAAAAATTATATTTTGAGATTTGCTAAAGATTATACTGAACAGTATTATGAACCCTTTAAAGCCTACCGTATCATATTTAGCCTTCAAAATTAACATGATCAAAGCTTTGCTAAGAACCTGCTGCATCTATAGTTGTTCTTGTTGATTCTTATAATGTAAACCTAAGAATAACTTTTATATTGTTAGTAATTTAAGACAAACACTTAATGTACTGAAGCAACTTTTTGGATTTATCAAAGTTTACTTGATTATTCATATACATCTTTTTTTAACAAATCATGTTAAAATGTGAGTGAGTATCAAATATGACACATCAGGCTTTTTCTGTGATTGACTAAAATTTGAAACTACTGAGCTTTGATCATAAAACTAAGCATTTAAATATAATATAAGACATATAATAGAAGACAGCATGACAACTAAAATGTGTATGCATTTCATGTAAGTGTAAGATTTACAGAACCTCAGACACTTTAACCTTCTGAAACGGACAATACACACTAACTGCTTGACTTTAGTTATTAAGTTGTTATGCAGTTGCAATAACTATGGGAGGCTAGACAAAATACTATTGGAGTACTGGCATGGTTCGGGCATATTTCATAGTACTAGTCATAACCTCTGGTTATTGTCTCAGCTTTCTTGTCAAGTTGTTTTATGTGGTTCGTATACATAGGGGCTCGGTAAACAACACTAATTGTAGTATTAGCAGATTCATATGCTATCCATAACCTCTGATTTTGTCTAAGCTTTATTCAAGAGTCGTTACATGTTTCGACTAGCTATAGGGGGCTAGATAAAACACTATGGAAGTAGGCCTGTCGCAATAATCAATATATCAACTTATCGCGCAATATATGTACATGACCTCAATAATTTTTGGTGACGCAATATATCGCCCATTATATTTACTTAAAAATTAATGTCACCATGTTTTTTACATTCCACTTGTGCCAGTGTCTTTTGCAGCTTCTTGTACATAACGTGGTGTAGTCATGAGGTGCTAGTTCAAATATTTTCAAATTTAAAAAATGCTTCTACAAAAAAAAGTTTCTTCTGCAGATATGATCTTGTTTAGGGACCTGCGCCTTTGTGCATACAGACATCTGAATGCTATAGTGATTGTGTTTTTCAGCAATAGTGTCCACCCTTAATACAGAGAAAAGAAGGTCCGGGAAAAATCTGTTGATGGAAAAATCTCCATACGAGTTCTTTGTGCATTTTTCTTTTTTTTGTTACTTTGCACTTTTTGTTAGAAATGTTTTATTTACTATTTATTCAAGTTTTTTAAGGTATCTAATTTTTTGATACTTAATTTCCATGATCTAAATAATCTTAAAAATTAAAAGTTTGTTGTCATTTGGAAGTGTGTAGGCCTTCTTGTATTATTATGCTGTTACATTATGATTCTATATTCAGTGACATAAAATGGTCTTAAAATAACAATAATTCACTAATCGCGCTTATTCAAACGTAAAAGCATTTATCTAGCTTGCGCCAACAGTTGCAATGGAAGCAGTTCCGGAGCATGAACTATGAGTCAGCGTTGCGCACAAACGTGAAAGCCAACGTTTGTTAACAGGAGCAAAGGAAGGAGTTTCCATACTTTAGCAAAGGAAAAAAGTATCTTCTTGGCTTAAATTCGAAATCCTCTGACATTCTTCTTTACAAATCCTTGTTTTGTACTTCTAATTAGTGACTGTTGTTTTGTTTTGATCTCTCCGTTGCGCTTCCGCGTTCGTTACTTCTGAGCGGTGCATGCGCAAAGCCAACATCATACGTCATCCGCCCGGAACTGCTCCTGTGTACAACTGTTGGCACAAGCTACAATAAAGTGATTATTACGTTTTGAATATGGATATATTTTTCTCACAAAAAACGCATCGATTCGCTACAGGATGCCTTTGTTCACCCCCTGGAGCCGTGCGAGACACTTTTTTTTTCACTTCTTTTGGACTGAAGCACTGCACCACCCGCTGACTGCAATGATAGAGCTTGGAATAGCCGGGACAATTTTTAATACAACTCCGACTGAATTCGTCTGAAAGAAGTAAGTTATATACACCTAGGATGCCTCGAGTGTGAGTAAAACACAGTCTAGTTTGTGGGTGAACTAACCCTTAATTACTCACCCTCATGTCGTTTTCAAACCTTAAGACCTTTGTTCATCTTCGGAACCCAAATTAAGATATTTTTGATGAAATCTGAGAGCTTTCTGACTTTGCATAGACAGCAATGCAACTGAAATTTTCCCAAGTCCAGAAACATAGCAAGGAAATCTGTAAAATAATCCATGTGACATCAGCTGACACAAAACAGGGTACGCTGTTTGCGTCCATCGGATACTCTCCAAAATGGCGCTACATGGTGATGCGGAGGAGACGAATTGTTGAATAGTCGTTTTTTTTTTTTTTTTCTTTTGCACACAAAAATATTCTCGTAGCTTCGTAAAATTGCGGTTAAACCCCTTGATGTCACATGGATTATTTTACCAATCTCCTTGCTACGTTTCTGGACCTTAAACGTGGTAGTTACCTTGCTGTCTATGGAGGGTCAGACAGCTCTTAGATTCCATCAAAAATATCTTAATTTGCATTCCGAAGATGAACGAAAGGTCCTTAACGGTTTGTCAACAACATGAGGTGAGTAAATGATGACAGAATTTTTTCTTTTTGGGTGAACTATCCCTTTAAATAGTTAGTCATAACCGCTGACTAATGATCAGACTGGAGAGTTTGTGATCGTTGGGTACACGTGTATTGGCCGGCGTGATACACCCTGAGCGACATAGATTCCTAATAAATGAGTAAATGTAAAGTAAAGAGTTAACTAGAATAATCAAATGTCAGAAGAATACTAATTAGAAACAGACAAACAACCAATTTGCATTTCAACCTAAATTCGAGGTCATAATAAAAAGGAGTCAGATTAAATAATGAAATGGAGTCAGATTTGAATTTAACCTAAATTTAATAACTTTGCACACCGAAAAAGACCGAACATGCAGGAAACCTTCATCCACCATTGGATACCTTCCTCGGGCCAATTGCGTGGACCTTACAAATATCTGCTATACTGTTTTTAAAGATCTCACAAATTTACAAGCTATCAGATTTTCATCTTACTTTTTGGCCATATAAATATCAGCAACTGCACCAAATTTTATATTTTTGCTTAGTTTGAGCCTCCGAATAAAATTGAGGTGTTTTCTTCCTCCTTGTGAGTATGAGCTCCATAATCTCCTATACCATACTATATAAGACATAAAAGCCTCATGTTTTTGTATCTTTTGCCTGAAGGCTCAATAAACAAAAAAATTCTTACAATTATTTCATGTTAGCCTTCACAGGGTTAAATTTTAAGTGTTATTAAAAATTACCTGAACTGAGCATGCACAATTAAATATCCAATATCGACCAACACCAAATAAAAATTTTAAACCAATACGGTGCCAGTTTATTGCACATTCCTGGTGATATTTCTTTGAGATGTCAAAAGTTTGGCAGACAGATCGACCTACATCAGCAAGTCAGTAAAAAATGCTGAAATTGAATGAAACTAATGAAATTGGCAGACCTTTCTGTGCTGGCGTATGTATGTTACCTTGGTGTTCAGTAGAAGCTCTCTTTTGATGTCTTCAATTCTCTGTCTGTCCTCAGCGTTTAGTTCTAAGCTTTCACATCGGCGGCCAAAAACCTTCATCAGGATCCATTCTAAAGAGACAGACCAAATCCAGTTATCCACAAAGTAAAAACCACTGACAACTTAAGAAAAGCACCACTGGTACTGACAAAACGTGTATGACTAAACGTCCGTTTAGACAAATCACTGAGTTTACCTCGTGCACAGCTATCTTCTGGATCACTGGTGCTTGGCCGGCTTGTAACCATTGAAACGGGTGACTCACTCTGCAGGAGCTTGGCAACTCTGGCAGCCAATGAACTCTCGCTGCTACTGTCACTCATACTTTCAACCTCAGCTGAGACATGAGACGAATTATTCTCAGAAGAGCCAATCACAGCATCCTCAGTCTGGTCCTGGTTTTCTGCTATCGAAGGAACATTTATCTGCATGGCAGATGTGACTGTAGGTTGCTTTGCCTTATCTTGGTCTGCAGCACTGCAGCCTTCAGGTTCAGCCCGCCTTGGGGTCACACAGAGGTCACGTGACTTCAAACTTTCCTCTCTGCTCAAAGAGAGAGCGGTAGGCTCTATAGTTGTGTGGTCAATCTGTTGAGGCCTTTGGGAGGATGACAAGCTTCCTTTCAAAGCTGAATCTGAAGAAGAGCGAGTTAGCAGCAAAGAAAGATTCCCACCAGCTGATAGAGATGTGTCATCATGATAACCTTGAATGTTCCGTCCTAGTGAAACAAGGGATGTGTCACTCTCTGAGAGGCGGTGTGAGCCGGGAGAGGAAGTCAGAGAGGATCGATCAGAAACCAGGCTTTCTGCCCGGCCCAGCAGACGTCTGATTTCACGCAGTGTGCCAGAGCCAACAAAAGAGTCATCATCCTCCTTTACCACCTCTCTGGGACCTGGAGGAGGCATGGATTCTGAGCTGATTTGGCTAGGAAGATCAAAGCTTCCTTCACTTTGTGGAGCATCAGACTGTTGTAGTCGAGTATCCACCTGGCTGAACATCTTCTTCACAGTTCTGTCACTGGCTGGTTGGCCTTGCTCATGCACTGACAATCGGTGTGTGACAGAAGCACTGGAGTCAGCTGAGAGCTGACTAGAACTGGAGAATGTCTCCTTCTGAAGACTGTCAACTATATACACAGAAAACAAAACACATCATTATAATATGACCAGATACATTATACAAATGAAGCCAACAATATCTTAACTCAATAACTTTAACAGGGCACCCTCTAACACTAGCAGCATTCTCTATTATTTTGACATGTTTTATTTTTATTAAAAACGACCCTCTAACAAAAGGGTTCCCTATTATTTTTCTATTCTATCTGTTTTCTTTTTATTATGTAATATAAAAAAAACCTTGCTACGTGTACTGCGTTAGGCTAACTGAGACTTGTCACAGCACTTACATATTATTGCTCTTTTGATGGTTTTTGATTGATTCTATTGTCCTCATTTGTAAGTCGCTTTGGATAAAAGTGTCCGCTAAATGACTAAATGTAAATGCACAAAGATGTCAGACGTCTTTAGCTCACCTTCAGATGGCTGTGTGCTTTTAGTTGGTGTTCCTATGGAGCCTTTGATGGTACATAAGTCAGTAGGAGAGAATTCAGACTCTCTGATTGGTCCGCAATGAATAAATGGATTTAAGATTGTTGAAGGTGACTGGTCAATACCCAAATTTAAAAGGTACAACTATAAAACAAAAAGACATAAAACAGAATAATAAAATATCTATCAGGGTAGAAAAACTAATTACAAAAATCACCCTGATTGAGCTACGCAATATCGCGTTCATAATCGCAGATGAATCACCTTTGATTATGAACGCGATATTGTGTAGCTTGTCAGTGAACTACGGCTCTGTGTAGTAAATGCCGCTCCATCTGAAAGCACGTGATGGAGATTTACTACTAATCACAGAATCGGCTTTACTGACGAGATGCGCATGACAATCGCATGCGATTTATCGTGCAGCCCTAACAGAAAGGGAATTTCATTTAATGCCGAATTTAAATGCATCCTACAAGTTCTTCTAGAGCACTGTGAACTTACAGGGATCCTGTCTTCAATGTTGAGTTCCCTAGTGTGAGGAGGGGATGCAGGTCTGGAGGTCCAGTAGGGTGCATAATTATCTACTTCAAGACTTACTACTGAAGAGGCGGCTCCCACTGATGCCTGCATACTCTGCTCACCATGGCAGCTGCCTTGAGAGCTTGAGAGAGTGCTGCTCATGTTGAGGTTTGATGACACGTCACTGAAGCGCCCCAGACTGAGGAAAGGAGACATCTTGACTGAGCTTTTATCCATGTGAGAAGCTGAGCTATTTTTTCCTTCACCCCTTACACCTGAAATGAAGGACGACTGATAGTCCAATGATCTGGTAGCTGGAATGATGTTATTAAATTGTGCTACTGGAATTTGCTGATTGTGTGGACCAGTGTCTCTCTGAACAGAGGTCACCACAGAGCTCAGGGAGGAGTGAGAGTGTGAGCGATTGACAGGTGATGCTTGTCCTCTGCACGCACCCGTCCCAACTACATCCACCCGACGGGGTGAGCCACTTCCAGAATGAGAAGAGGAAAGTGGCTGAATCATCTGGGAGCTGGGATTAGCACCAAATATCAGACGAGTGTCTCGAGAAAGCTTGTGGTTAAGTGCTTCAGAAACAACATCCTGTGCTTTTTTCTTGGGCGACACACCATCAAACCCCTGTTGTGCCAAATTATTATAAAACGACCTGCTAGAACTTTGATTGGCTTTCCAGGCATCTACTTTCTGTAAGTAGCTCAGACTGGGAAGAGAATGTACTCTCCCAAGCGCCAAACGAGGAACCTGATCTTTCATCTCTGCACTAGAGTAATAGTGCTGAGTGTCGGAGTGAGGTGTATCAGAGTGTGGATTTAAAACAGGAGGAGGAACTTGTTCGTTTGAAATGGGATGGGCATGTGACATTGTTTGCGCAGTCTCTGAAGGTACACTAGGATCTGTAGCTGTTGTTTGAGAGTGAATGGCAGAGGAACGTTGATCGCTTAGGTTCAACGATGGAATTAAGCCAGTTTTGGAGTGACTGTTTTGGGAGGATGTAGCCGCAGAAGCAACAGCCTCTTGTTTGGAGTGTATGAGTGAGAGTTTGGTCAATGCTGGTGGGGGTCTCATGAGAGGTAGTGCAGGTGTGGACTGAGACACAGGCTGAGAGCTCAAGAATGAACCATCTGCTGCTGTTAGATGACCGGAGCTCCAGAGCACTCTCTGAAGACCTGGTACATGCAACAAACCTTCACCAGCTGGTGTGACACATATTCCACTATGAGAGCTTTTGTTCCCACTTTGGTGTCTACTTGCTGGTGCCGAGATGGAGCCTCTTTGTCCTGCAGACAGAAGCTGATCATGGAGATGGTCAGTTGTTTGGTGTGAATGCATCCGTGAATCACGAAAAGTTATATTTGAAACATCTGCAGCCTTCTGAAATGAAGATGATAATGGGCCCCCTTGGTGCTGCTCCCTGCCTTTTTGAAGATTCATGGAAGGATCTAACTGGCTTTTGTCTGTGTTTTGGTGAAGTGAGGCAGGTTCAGAGGTGGAGGAAACGGCACTGCTGTCACTAACAGCCACAATAACATCCTCTTCCCTGGACTCTAACAAGAGCCGAGTAGACATTCCCTCACTAAGCTGCTGAGCAGTGGTCTGCTCCTCTCCTTCCATATATCTGCTGATTTTGTCCTCAGCACCATAAGAAATGCTCCCTTGATCCTCAAGCCCTTTGCAATGGTCTCCAGGTGACAGGCTGTGCTGGGAGAGTGAACAGCAGCTTTTTTCACCTGACGGGGCTGTTGGTACCTCCAATGGATGCTGGGAAAGTGCAGCCTGGTCAAGAATAGTATTTTGGTGGTGGGAATCATCAGTTAGAGCTACATTTGAAGTCCTGGGGCATCTCTCAGTCATAACTGAGAAGTCAGGAAATCCCCTGTGTGCACAAAAACAATAGAGAAAATATTATCTAAAAATACAAAAAGGTGAAGAAAAATTTGAACATGACTAATCAAACAGTACCGAAGAGGGACAAATTCTGCATCTTTATGCTGAAAAAATGTGGAGTCAGAAAGAAGGTGAGATTTGTCCAGGCAGGGATGCAGGGTAAGTGCAGGTGACAACTGGCTATCCTGAAACTCTGAAAAAGAAAATAAATTTAATTATATATATAATAAATGTCATTATAGAAAAAAATAATAATAAAAAAAAACATAGGAGCTAAAATGCTTTTGGCATGAAGTAATGTACAGTGAATTTCAAACATCCCCAAAAAATTTTTTTCCAAAATCCAAACACATTGTTTATTTAGTTTTAAATTGGAATCCCAGATTTTCAATGACTTTAGATCTTTGAAGCCCACTGTATAAAAACACCTGCTCTCTGTACCCAGTTGTAAAGTCTCAGATCTGTCTATGAGTGGCTGCATGCTTGAATCCTGAGTGTTACTAAATGGTCTTTCACCATTGTCAGGATCTGTGTATGGTCTGCTAGCCTCTGAATCATGCATATTTTGTCCATGCTGCTGGCAGGGAATCTCTGCAGGGGGCTGGAAAGGTAAAAAGAGAAAAGGTAAACTTGAGTGTCTGCAAGAATGCTCCAATTTTTAATGGTTGCAAGAGAAATTTAAGATAGTTCAAATAAGTACTTTAATGGTCCTCCATATAGGCACAGCCTAAAAAACAAAAATGTTTACTTAAATGTTTTCTTGGATGGCCTGAAGGTAAATTTTCATTTTGGGTGAACTATTCCTTTCAACTGTATACTTAGCTGAATTTAAGTTAGTCAAATATCTGATTTATTATGTTTTTCATTTTATTTTCTGTATTTTTCAGGGACTTATAACCACTTACTACTCTAATTTCTCTCGTTATACAATTATACAACAATTTGATTTCTCATTCTCTCATCTACAAACCCAATTCCAAAAAAGTTGGGACACTGCACAAATTGTGAGTAAAAAGGGAATGGAATAATTTACAAATCTCATAAACTTATATTTTATTCACAATAGAATATAGATAACATATCAAATGTTGAAAGTGAGACATTTTGAAATGTCATGCCAAATATTGGCTCATTTTTTATTTCATGAGAGCTACACATTCCAAATAAAGTTGGGACAGGTAGCAATAAGAGTCCGGAAAAGTTATAAGGAACAGCTGGAGGACCAATTTACTTAACTTATTAGGTCAATTGGCAACATGTTTGGGTATAAAAAGAGCCTCTCAGAGTTGCAGTGTCTCTCAGAAGTCAAGATGGGCAGAGGATCACCAATTCCCCCAATGCTGCGGCGAAAAATAGTGGAGCAATATCAGAAATTGCAAAGAGTTTGAAGTTATCATCATCTACAGTGCATAATATCATCCAAAGATTCAGAGAATCTGGAACAATCTCTGTGCGTAAGGGTCAAGGCCGGAAAACCATACTGGTGCCCGTGATCTTCGGGCCCTTAGACTGCACTGCATCACATACAGGAATGCTAACTGTAATGGAAATCACAACATGGGCTCAGGAATACTTCCATAAAACATTGTCGGTGAACACAATCCACCGTGCCATTCGCCGTTGCCGTCTAAAACTCTATAGGTCAAAAAAGAAGCCTTATCTAAACATGATCCAGAAGCGCAGCTGTTTTCTCTGTGCCAAGGCTCATTTAAAATGGATTGTGGAAAACTGTTCTGTGGTCAGACGAATCAAAATTTTAAGTTATTTTTGGAAAACTGGGATGCCATGTCATCCGGACTAAAGAGGACAAGGACAACCCAAGTTGTTATCAGCGCTCAGTTCAGAAGCCTGCATCTCTTGATGGTATGGGGTTGCATGAGTGTGTTTGGCATGGGCAGCTTACACATCTGGATAGGCACCATCAATGCTGAAAGGTATAATTTCTAGAACAACATATTCTCCCATCCAGACGTCGTCTCTTTCATGGAAGACCTTGCAATTTCCAACATGACAATGCCAGACCACATACTGCATCAATTACAACATCATGGCTGCGTAGAAGGATCCGGGTACTGAAATGGCCAGCCTGCAGTCCAGATCTTTCACCCATAGAAAACATTTGGTGCATCATAAAGAGGAAGATGCGACAAAGAAGACCTAAGACAGTTGAGCAACTAGAAGCTTGTATTAGACAAGAATGGGACAACATTCCTATTCCTAAACTTGAGCAACTTGTCTCCTCAGTCCCCAGACATTTGCAGACTGTTATAAAAAGAAGAGGGGATACCACACAGTGGTAAACATGGCCTTGTCCCAACTTTGAGATGTGTTGATGCCATGAAATTTAAAATCAACTTATTTTTCCCTTCAAATTTATACATTTTCTCAGTTTAAACATTTGTCATTTATGTTGTTTTCTGAATAAAATATTGAAATTTGAAATTTCCACATTGCATTCTGTTTTTATTCACAATTTGTACAGTGCCCCAACTTTTTTGGAATCGGGTTTGTACCCGAATCATTAGGAATACATGAACGACACATGTATCAAAGCATGTATGCAAGTGTCTGTACGTGTACTTCTGCCATCAACTACACATGACCAAAAAATATATATAAAACTGTTAAGTCCTGCAGTGAAGAACTGCTACCCGCCAATAAGCCTGACCTAGCTAAGTTAGCAAGTGATTAGCCAAAGAAATACAAAGATTTTTTTTTTAAAGTTCATCGAAGTATGCTCTCGTGCCTTTGGTTCGATGTTAACTATATAAAATAATAATCATACATTCACTGCCATCAAGTCATTGCACAGCCATTAGCGCTAACTTTGAACACTGCTCACTTGTTGCCATGCAGTGATAGTCGCTACTAGGTTATCCCGATTAGCTAACGTTAGTCATGTAGGAATTATATCACAGGCTCGCACATTCCAGAATCAAAAACACGCAATTAAGCCATATTTCTACTTTTATTACGAGACCGCAATTTCCATCTACTTACATTGTTTACGTCTGCAGCACAGCCCTCTGAATCCATGTCGTTACAGACGCAGACGTTAAGGCGCATGCGCACTTGTTTGAAATAACCGGAGTTTGAATTAACAGTGAGAGTGAAGAAATATAAACACATGTGTAACTGGTATGTAAAACAGTACCAATAACAAAATGTACTGAGTTATCTTAAGCTAACGGAACTTTCTCTAAGCATTCTGTTCAACAGAAAAATGTCCTAGCCGCAGCGGTTTAGCCGACAACATTTGCGTTCAGAACAAAAATGACGCTGTTGCTATGGCAACAAGAAAAGCCCGCAGAGCTGCGCGGGATGTTAGAGTACGGAAAGTACTAAACCCTATTTATACATTGCCGCAGAGTGTTTTTTCCCCTTTGTTGTTTCTCGACATAACCAGAAATCTAATGGTTCAAGCTGCACTGGATTTATGTGGCTAACGTCATTTGATGTTTGAAACAAACATTATGAATGAGTGCTTTAAAGCTAAAATTTAAAAGTCCCAAATTACCTTAAACTCTTCACCAACGATGTTTAAATTTTAAAATGGCCGTTAATAAGCTGACTTTCAGTGAAATTATATTATTCCAGTTTTTACATTTTCTTGCACTTTCTTAAGGCTTACATACATTATCTGAATCTATACCTATCTTGCCTATTCTTTTAGAATTGTAATAATTTCCATCAATTGTTTATCAGTAAGACATATAATTAACATGCAAACCCAGAGCGGGGGAAAGTGTTTACATTAAAGTACATAGCCTGGGTTCGATTTGACAGACGAACGAATATTTTTCACAATATGATATTATAAACGCACTCGTCTTTTTTTATTTCAATGTAAAGATATTTCTCTCGCACCACGTGGTGCACGTCGAGCGTTCGACGCATATCTGCGCATGCGTGTGAGTGCGCGCTGTGTGCAGAGGTGGAGAAGAATCTCGAGAAAACACTACGTTTGGAAGGAATGTTAAACCATTTGGAAGTTACTTAAATATTTTATAATTTAGAATTACTTGGTTTCATATATATATTCGCTAAAATGTCAAGAAAGAACACCATAGGACCAGGTAATTTATTGCTCTGATTTTTTTTATTTAAATGTCGTCTACCAAAACTTCGCCTGCTCGCCAAACACATGTAGCTCTAATAACAATAGAGAAGACGTGTCGTTTAACAATACGTGCTTGAAAATGGTGCAGAATTTGTGAAAGAGTTAGCCATTTCTTGTTATAGTCATGCTGTCCTGTGAATCTAGTGTATTTTTTATCACAAACTCATTTTAGTAGTACTCGAAGGACCAGTCATGCTTTGATGACATATTCAGGATTATACCACACAATTCACTATCTGTGTGTCTCCGTCTATGTAAGGTGTGTTCAAACTTTAAAATATGTTTGTCCAATGACTCTTTTAGAGTACTTCCGGCTGCGTGATGATGAGCGCCTCATGCGGACTCACGTAAGTCATTACGTTTCTGTGAATTCATTTATGAGATGAATCAGCATTATCTTTGTTAATCTGGTGTGTGTAGGTTTTAGTCTATAACTACTATTTTCTGTGCTGTTTTTTTTTTAGGAGGCAGTGGTCGATTTTATAAATGATAGACCTACAAACCACAGCTTTTTAGATGCCTTAAGTTTTGGTTATGGGTTTGGTAAGACATGTTTTATCTTCTTGGCACACGCCCCAGTAGTCATCCATGGTCACTTCATTCAAACCTGTTGTAGAGCAGGTTTAGAATAATTTATAGTTGGAATAGTTATATATATATATATATACACTCTGTTTGGTTCAGCAACACAGACTGAAATATTCAAGACTAACAGGCTGCATGATTTATAAACTTATTTTCTTTGGATATTGGAGTTCCTATGGTATTAATAAAGTTCTTATAATTCTTAATACATTTAAAGGAATAGTTAACTCAAAACTGAAAAATTGTTTCTTCAGAACAGATTTAGTTCATGCGTGCTTGCTCACAATTGGATTCTCTGCAGTGAATGGGTGCCGTCAGAATGTTTGAATTCTCAAGTAATGCACACGACTTTAGTCCATCAATTAATGTCTTGTGAAGTGAAAAGTTGTTTGTTTGTAATAAATCCATCAAGACATATTTTTTAACTTCAAACCGTTGCTTCCAGGACGGAAAAAGTCCTCTACCCATCGTATTGCTTTCTCCAATGAAAAAGTCATCTCTTCTGAATTTGGAGAGAAATATGCACAGATCAAGCACTGTTTACAAGCACAAACGGTTCTAGACAAATATGTTGCTGGATTTTGATGTGAGCGTATACATGGATGTTACGTCTACATAAATTATTTTTGAATTTTCTATTAAGGAACCTTGAAGTATAATATAACCATTAAAAAATAATAATTTTATGTGTACTACCATTAAAAAGAAATCCACAGGATAGGGAAAATACTTGTAGTGAGAGATTGGGGATGAGCCAAAAAAGAAAAGTAGAAGAACGCTTGCAAATGAGGTAATTGGTTATGAACCGTATAAGAGAGGATCTGCGTTTGAGATTGTTCGAGGTTCTGCAGGCATCTCAGCTTTGTTGTCTTGACCAATAAAGTCTGATTTTTTTGCATATAGAACTCCTTGACTTGAGATTTTTGAAATAAAGAAGGTATTCTACAACAAGAGGACAACAGGGGAATGGACTTATTCACTGGAGGATGCCTTATTATGGATTATAGACTCGATTGATTTGTTTCTTTCAAACATGCAGCTTTTGTGTTCACAAGATATTAACTGATGGACTGGAGTCGGGTGGGGTACTGTGATGTTTTTATCAGCTGTTTGGACTCTCATTCTGGTGGCACCCATTCACTGCAGAGCAAACATTGCTGAGCAAGTGATATAATGCAAAATTTCTCCAAATCTGTTATGATGAAGCAAACTCATCTATGTCTTAGATATTTAAATTTCAGCAAATTTTCGTTTTTGGGTGAACTACTCCTTCAAGGTAAAAGATAATAACCGGAGCACAATATAATATTTACTGTTAAGTTTTTGTGATATTTAAGCAAATTGTTTTTGTATTAAAGTTCCAGAATTGGACCGGTTAGCAGCTCAGTTTACAGGGTACGAAGGTTCATCTGATGAGGATTATTATTATGATGATGATGACGATAGGTATGCCATCCGTACAAACAACAGATACTGTGGCTTTTCTCGCAACTTCCTTGAAAGAAGTCTGCCAAAACCATCCAGACACTTAACAGCTGAGGTTTGTGTCAAACACCTGTGACTCAATCATTATTTTGTTTTGTAAGATTTTTAAAAAATTATTCAACTTTTTTTATTTTATATTTTATTAGGAAGCAGAAAGAAATGCAAAAGAGCTAGTGGATGAAGAAGAAAAACTTAAGAAAAAGACAGAGAAGAAAAAACAGAAAAAGATGGTGAGGGCATAAATGAAAAAAGTGTCTTTATCTGAAAAACGTAAGTGAATATTTTGTTCAGCTGTATTTTTCTGAACTGCAAATAGAGACAGAAGGAGAGACGTCGGCTGGAAAAATTAGAAAAGGAGAATACAGATAAAGAAAAAAATTACCCGGTGAGAAAAAAGTTATTGTTTGTAAAATGATGTAGTTTGACACATTAAACCTCCATCGTTTTGTGCTTGTCTCACTGAAATGACAGTGAAAAGAAAGTGTTTTTTGTTTCTCTCTTTGATTTAAGGTTCAAGTTGACCCTGGACCAGAAAAGACTAAACATGCTGATAAAAATGAAAATAAAATTAAAAACAAAAATTGTTCATCTGTGCCTCCTGATCCTCAATGCGCCTCAGCACCTGTGCAGAGCAGTGATAGCAGTAGTGAAGACAACGGAGACGATGGTGAGGAAGACTCAACTATGGAACCAGAGGTGAGCTGTTTTATAGATAAAGAGCTGTTCACTGAGTGGAAGATGCTGATTTTCATGGCAGTGCTTTATTCTGTGTCTTAGGAGCTTGACATGAATAGCTGCTTTGTGTCAAACGCAGCTGCTATCGCCAAACGCAAACTGGAACAAAAACCCAAACCTGACAAGAAACATGCTCAAGCAAACTCAAGAAAACAGTGTGGCTCCGAGCAGAAAGACACCACTCCGCCACGAAAACAGGTTGGTAGAGAGACTCATTACTTTCCTCATATGAGATGCTGCGTGTCCAGAAATCAGGTGTTATACTGCCTAGTGATCCAGTGTTGTGTAATGTTTCATTATCTCATTTTAACTTGTAATGGAACAACTCATAAATCTGTAATCTATTATGTCAGACAGTATGTCTAATATGATCAAGCACAAAATTATTTACACAGAATTGTGAGGCAGCAAAGGAGATTTAAAAAGAATTTTTTTTTTATAGATTTATGGGTGGAGAGATGATAAAATTGTGGATATAGGTGTGATTCATTGTCCTTGACATGCTTTCTTATAAGACTGACCTTGAGTATTTACTGGTTATTAAGGAAACAAGTTAATAGCAATGATTATACATGTATCCGTCTGTCTAATTGCATGTTGCTGAAAGCATGATTATTTTGAGTGCCACCAGTAGATACAAACTAGGAGATAACTATTTCGGGAGAGCTGGGAAATTTCCAAAAAGAAGGAAGAGGTGGCAAAACACCTACAAATAAGATCATTGTTTAAAACCGCATTAAAGTGAGATGGTCAAATGTTCTGCAGGCATCTCTGCTTTGTTGTAGACAGTCAAAGACAGTCTTTTTCAAAAAAATAAGGGAGTCAGGAAGTTCCAGATGCCGAAATCAAAATTTATTGGTCAAGACAACAAAGTATGCCAACAGTTAAAAACAGGCCGGAAGATTACTGAAATAGTTGTGATGGGAGTATTGAGGAGATTCCAAAAAGAAAAAGGAGGAAAGCACCAGCAATGTGATAATGGCTTAAGAACGGTATAAAAGTGAGAGTTTCAAGTGAGATTGTAGGGTATTCTGCAGGCATCTTGGGTTTGTTATCTGGATCAATAAACTCTGAATTTTGGCACCAACTTCTTGCCTTGAGAGATGTTTTGGAAAGGAGGGAAGACTTTCTACACCACCTCTTTCTTTCTTTTCAAAGTTATTGTTTAAACACTGTGTGCACAGCAAGCAGACAGGTTGCAATAGTACAGATTTTCACAAGCTGATTATGAAATTAAACTTGAATAGAATTAATTTGTTCTTTTCTGAATAATTTACAACTTATGTTAAAACAGTTGTCAACAATGCAGACAATTCCCATGTACGTGGAGCTTTGCCTTGTTGTGGGTTAGCCTGTTTATTGACGTCATATAATATCAGCATATATGTCATATCTTGTGCTCACACTCGCATTGAATTTGGATTGGAAACTTTCCATTCATCAAACAATGAATAGTTGTTAAATAAGAAGTGCATTTTTATTCCACATTAATAATATGAAATGTTTCTTTGGAAATTAGCATTTATTTCTGAAGGATCATGTGAAACTGAAGGGGTAATGATGCTGGAAACTCAGCTTTGCCATCACAGGAATAAATAACATTTTAAAATAATCAAAGAGAAAGCTGTTTATTTTAAACTGTAATAATATTTCACAATATTATTGTTTTACAGTGTTTTTGATTAAATGTAGCCTTCACTCTTAAAAATAAAGGTGCTTCGCGATGCCTTAGAAGAACCTTTTTGTCTAAATGGTTCCATAAAGAACCTTTAACATCTGAAGAACCTTTCTGTTTCACAAAAGGTTCTTTGTGGCGAAAGAAGGTTCTTCAGATTATAAAAAGGTAAGAAAGAGATGGTTCTTTAAAGAACCTTTGACTGAATGGTTCTTTGTGGAACCAAAAATGGTTCTTCTATGGCATCGCTGGTGGAGAACCTTTATTTTTAAGAGTGTTGGTGAGCATAAGATACACCTTTTAAATCCTTTATACAGCAGTATACATTCTTGCAGAAGTATCTTTATGTAACCATAATCCTCTTGAACCATTTTGTGGAAGAAACCAGTTTATGACGTACTCTTTATTTCCATAACATTTAAATTGTCATTCCTGTAGATTGATATCAAGGAGGAGAAGTCAGAGGAGACTGTCAGTGCAAATGACTTGATTACGAGAAGCATGGAGTTGGCAGGTGTGACTGGAGTTTTTCTCTAAAAATGGCTTAGTCACGAAACATCTTCCTAATTCCATCTTCTCTTCTATAGTTATAGGTAACCAGTATGCCGTCTCAGGAAACCTGGAAATGGCTGTGCAATATTTTACAGATGCTATAAAACACAATCCTAAAGAGTATAAGTAGGTGTTGACAGTTTTAATTACAACATAACTTCTAGTTCGATCAAAGGTTGCACATTAATGTGTTTTTGTTTGTCTGTGGTGCAGGTTATTTGGGAATCGTTCTTACTGCTATGAAAAGATGCTGCAGTATGAGAAATCTTTAAATGATGCTGATATTGCTCTTTCTATGAACCCCAAATGGATTAAAGGTCTTTACAGAAAAGGCAAAGCGCTTGTTGGACTGAAGGTATTACTATAGTGTTTTGCCAGTGGCATCCATCATTTAGAGTACAGGCTCATCCACAAATTCTTTGTGCCATTTTATTCTCACACAATCTTGTTGTTTCCCCTTCTGTCAGAGATACTATGAAGCCAGACTTACATATAATGAAGTGTTAAAACTGGACAGCACATGTAAGGACGCAGCTGAGGAGATGATGAGGGTGCAGCTCATGCAGCTTATGGTGAGTGGTGAGAGTAGCTAATGGATCACACTTTGTTTTAATGCTGATGCTGCTTGAATATTGGCAGCAGCTACATATTGGTTTTATGTTGTCTATTTATTATAAAAAAAACAAAAACAGAATGGTAATGTCGAGAGATGCTTGTTTCATCAACAGGAAATGGGATTCACTAAAGAGCAGAGTTCAAACACCCTTATTCTTCATGGAACTGTAGAAAAAGCCTTAGAAAGTCTCTCTGGTCAGTCAGGTATGATAATACTTGATAAAAACATGTATATATCAGGGACCGAAATTAAAGTTTCCGTTAAGGGGCAGTATTTGCCCCCTGGGAGTGAGTTCTTGGTGTATTTTTAACTTTGTAAGGTAATATTAGAAATTGCCCTCTTTAAATGTTTTTTATTTCATATTTTAACAATTTATGTATTAAAGGGATAGTCACCCAAAAATGACAATTCTATCATTAATTACTCGCCTTCATGTCATTCCAAACCAGTGAGCCCTTTGTTCATCTTCAGAACACAAATCTGAATCTGAGAGCTTTCTGATCCTGCATAGACTGCAACAGAACTTGTTGAATGAAGTCGTTATTGTTGTTTTTTTGTTTTTACGCACAAAAAGTATTCTCATAGCTTCATAAAATTTAAGGTTGAACCACTGATGTCACATGGATTATTTTAACGATATTCTTACTACCTTTCTGGACCTTGAATGTGGTAGTTGCATTGCTGTCTATGCAGGGTCAGAGAGCTCTCGGATTTCATCAAAAATATCTTAATTTGTGTTCCGAAGATGAACGAAGGCCTTACAGGTTTCACTCAACAGATGTGTATGTGATTGGTTATGATGCACTGCAACTGCAAAAAACAATGTGTACAAAGAAATCTTTGATGCAGCATGAGCAGATATAAATGTGATGCTACAATCAACACTTTTTATTAATTTCCACATTTCACTTTAATCATGACAGTAGTCAAATGTTTTAATTTAAATGTGCAGGGGCATGTTTTGTCCACGTATCTTGTTCGTTCCTTCCTAGTCTTTTTTTTTTTTTTTTTTTTTTTACAACATCAGAAAGATGCTGATTTCCATAAATATGAATATGCATGTGTATATAAATAGTGAGGGGGACAAATACAAGTAATACATTGAGGTTGCATTTAACTAACTCTCGTTCTATGCAGGTTTAAGCCCTGTCCTAGTGCCCGGAGAGTGCGAGTTCATGTCCGTAAAGCAAAACCCACAACCACCAGCTAAATTCCTCCTCAGACCTCTTCCTCAGAATCAGCCTCGACACAGTTTGCCAACCGCTTCTCCAGTTTGTCATCATCCTCCGTAAGACACACACATACAGGCATTTGTGCTACAACCTTTCACCTCAAAATTGCCTGAATCTGGCTGTCTTTCATCCCTAAACAGACAGCTATTCCCCGTCTGGGTCGGAGATCTGGTGCCTTCTATAACCGAGCCAAAGCTTTATAACTTATTCAGATCGTAAGTGACCTTATTTGTTTTGCGAACATCTTTTAACCAGTAAAATGCTTTATTCAGCATTGATGTGATGGAGCACATTTTAAGTTGTATAAATTTATCTTTATGAAACAGTGTTGGGCATGTCCATAGTGTAAGAGTGTTACCAATGAGACACTGTGCATTTGTTAACTACACAAAGAAGGAGGACTGTGAGAAAGCCATAGAAGATTTCCATGTGAGTATGTTTGTTCTGTTGTTTTGTTCAGTGGAATGTAAGATATGCAGATGACCATAGAGCTGCTTATAATATGTCTAACCCTTCTCAGGTGATATCAGTGGTTGGGGTTTGTCCTCTGTTTCCACTGAAATGAAGATCTTGCATCAATTTTGTCCTTTCAATGAGGGGAAAAATAACAGTCTGTATGTTTGTTTTTGTTATATGCAGGATTATGCCATTGATGGGACAACTCTAGTGGTGCGTTATCCAGATAGGATTCACGCACGTCTTGGCGTGTCCAGAGATGCATCTACAGAGTCCACAGGGAAGAATGGGTGAGTGAACATGTTGTTTCTGCATGTTTTTTTTTTTTATGTTGCACATGAGTGATAGAACTGTGTTTAGGTTTTTGAGCTGTATGATCAGAATGAACAACTTTAAAGGAGTAGTTCACCCCAAAATGGAATTTTGCTGAAAATATACTTATCCTCAGGCTGAAAGGATAAGTGTACTTATTTTTATTTTTATTTTACACTTTACTGATTTTTACTGAGTGAAATGTAACCGTATATCACTTGCTCGCCTCTGCAGTGAATGGGTGCCGTCAGAATGAGAGTCCAAATAGCTGATTAAAAACATCACAATAATCCACAAGTAAGCCACATGATTCCAGTGGAACAGGAAATGCTATATGTACTGCTCATGTACTCACATTCACAAAGCAGATAGTTGCTTTACTATTACTTAAATACTTTACACCACTGGATTATTGTGATGTTTTTATCAGCTGTGTGGCACACAAATGCTATGATTTAATTAAATAATTATATGCGATGCAGTTCTAATCCAGTAGCCTATATGCACTTTAATTATTTACATGCGTGTAGGTTAAGTACGTGCGTCACACGGCGGCTCCGTTTAAAGTAGTTCTACAGGAACTGTTATCATTTACATGTGTGGAGTGTCTCAAACTCCATCTCTGCAAGTTGTTGTGATTTTGGGTTTATTATAACGTTCATCTGGGAATGCAACATGCGCCATTTCATCAGATTTGTAAGCTAAATAATTTATAAATCTACGCAAACTCAGGAGAATACATCGCAGTTTCAAAATAAAAGCTCAAACCCTTACTCTGAGTTTACACGTTTTGATGTCAACATATTCATTAAATGAAAGTGGCTATAGCATTTCTCTCGTAAAGAAATGGCCAAATATTAAAAATTAAGTGAACATTTGAATTAAATGGTGCTTGGTCAATATTAAACAAGGATTAGATCGCACAGTAATGTGTAAAAACAATCATCAGGCTGTTGGTGCCCCTCTGCAGGCCTTTGTTGTAATGCGTAATGTACATTAGCTCTATTGTTTATAATACATTATGTATTTTAACAGTTTTGTTCAATAAAACCATATGATTTCTTGCTTTTGATACTTTATTTGAACTAATTATTATTGCCTCATTGCTATTATATATGCATTTTAAGTCATTTTAAAGGCTATTAATCGCGTAGGTCTATTTTTATTACCACAAAAAAATTTATTATAATTATAGGGCACTATGAAATCCGTTTTTATTTCCAAATTCAGTTTTTTCCATTTTTCGATACTCCGTTTTAATGGTTAAATTAAATTGTATTAATCAAAAAGCCTGTCTAATTAATTTAGTTTTACAGTTTTATCTTTACCAAATTCTGTTTTCCATTATTTTCTGGATTCCATTTTAATGTTTTTTTTTAAAGGATTTTTTTTTTTCAGAAGTACTGCACATTTGTTTTCTCCTAAATAAATTCTGGTAAATAATATTTCTGGTAAATATTCCTTTAAAAAGTGTTTTTTGATTTTTGACTATATATTTTTGTCTACATATTGGATGGCCTGAAGATGAGTACATTTTCAGCAAATAGATAAAAAACATTTTTTTACATTTCTAAATTTAAAGACCTATTCCTCAAATGAAAGATGTGAAATAGATATGACAGTAATTTTATAATGATATGATTGTGTAACTCGATTGTTAAGGTTTAATGGTAATTGTGTATTTTTTTTATTTTTTTGTCTGTGCTTTTTATTTTTTCCCTCAGCAAACAGCCTGATGAATGTTATTTTTGGAGGACAAATGGCTGCATTAAGAATGGCTGCACTTACAAGCATATACCAGAAAACAAAGGCATTGACCGAAATAAGGCCAAATCATACCCCTGATTCCCAGCACACCGACAGGGATTTAACCATCTCAATCACTGTAATTAGATACTGATTGGATACAGTAAATATTCACATGGATAAAACGTCAGCGTGGGGCTTTGGTGTTTGTTTGGACATTTTTCTGAATATTTGATCATTTCTGTTTAAAAAAATAGTCTTAATATCAGTCTGTACACAAAGTCGAAGAGAGTTTTAATTTTGGACAGTGATGGCTGCATGTTAAGCAATTTATTCTTTTTTTAAATTTAATTTTATTCTTTTTTTTGTCCCACAGAATAATACATTCCTTACCAAGTCAGTTATTGGTTTTAATGTTTTTCAAGATGGTGACGGTGAAGTTTTATATTAAGGCTGTCAAAAGTTTAATGTATGGTCACTGCAGATTTTTTTTACAGCTATTGAGAAAATAATATTTGCCTTCTGACCCTATCTGAGGGTTTTAAACCATAAGTATTGTTACATTGAGAGGTTTTATTTGGACTTCTTATCTGCAGGTTTTAACCTGCTTCTGTAAAAGCTGAAATGTCACAAGTTAAAATAATTAAATTTGTCAGTACTCCTGATGTACTCTGCCACTTCTGCTGTAGAGAGGATCTGCAGTAGATAAGGAAAAAAGTCCATGTAGTTGTAATTGATATATCTGTAAAGCAATGCAAAATGACTCTGATACAATAAAAGGTGTCCTAAAAAATGGGGGAAAATCTTTGAATTTAATTTTTTTTTACCTGTGTCATTATTTAAACGTTTATAATATGTAACCTAATATCCTAGCTTGTTTTTCACCAAAAAAAGTTGTCATTACTTAATTAAATGGTTTATAAAAAACACAAATTTATCAGGATGAAGTAGACCCCTGAAACCCTTGTAATTAAAAGAGGAAATCTTACCGATGAACGACAAGTCGATTGTCAAGAGGAAGATGAGAGACACCAGACCCAACAATGCAGATGAGCTGAAGGCCGCTATCAAAGCAACTTGGACTTCCATACCACCTCAGCAGTGCCACAAACTGATTACCTCCATGCCACGCCGAATTGGGGCAGTAATTAAAGCAAAACGAGCCCCTACTAAGTATGAGTACATGTACAGTAAATGAACATACTTTACAAAAGGCCAACAATTCACTAAAAATGTTTTTTTTATTGGCTTATGAAGTATTCTAATTTGTTGAGAGAGTGAATTGGTGGGTTTTTGTGAAATGTGAACCAAAATCATCACAATTAAAAGAACCAAAGACTTAAACTACTTCAGTCTGTGTGCATTGAATTTATTTAATACACGAGTTTCACAATTTGAGTTGAATAAATAAAACTGAAATAAATGAACTTTTCCACGACATTCTAATTTATTGAGATGCACTTGTATATATTTGTTTTGCAGATGCCATGTACAATACTTTCTTCATGCTTGGGGGAGCAGGTCTGCCAGTGATCAACTCTGTTTCTCTTGCAACAGAATTAATACTGCAAGAGTGTAGGTGTCAATGCCTAAACAAAAATGTCTGATTTGGAGAGGTCATTAGTTTTATTTTTATTTTTTTTACTAATAATTTCTTCTCTTCTATCCTTCCATTTATAAGACAAGGGGGAGAGAACAGTGGATGATCTGCATGTATTAGTGCTGCCATTTGAAAGCATTATGGTTGGGGTGTGGCTGATTTTACAGATCCATGAATAGTTTCTGTGGTACATTATGCTTCTCATGTATGAGAGTCCTTATTGATAGTCCTTATTGATATGTCATATTTTCATATATGAATTACAGGGGTAATGGCATGGGGAGAGTAAGTTGATGACTTTTTCCAATTTTTAACTACACATTTTGAAGTCAGCAGTATATGATAACCCAGTAATGGTATTGTTTTGTAGATTGTCCATTTACCAAACTATTTCATTGTATTGATTTATGTCTTGTGTATTGCTTAATTGCTGTACTGTTTTAACTAATTGTCTTTCAGTATACAGAAGGAGCTGTATGCACTATGGGACTTTGTAGCACAGTTCATATCACGGGTAACTTTATTTTAGAGGGTGAGTAGTGTATAAATGCGTTTAATTCCTACATTTTATTGCAATGCTGTATAATGACTTATAACCCATATTTGGTTCTGATGCCAGAATATACTAGTGAAAAAATCCTCAATGGAAAACATATTGTATATTGCTCCAAACCTTTATCCTATAAATCCTAAAATAACGGTGTGCGTTTAAAATTAAAGCAAGGAGATATTGATGAATCAGATAATTTGTCAGAGATTTGTCTTTCTGAGATCCAAAGATGTCAGCCAGAGGCAGCGTCATTCCTGGAAGAGAGAGAACTTAGGAGGTTTAAAATGTCTTAAGCAACTTACCATGTATGATGAGCTAATGTTACCCTACCCATGCTAACTTTATGTAATTGATTTCAATTGAAAATTCAAGAATTATTGTACAATTAAGTGTCATTTATTGTACAATAAAATGCTTAAATGATTTTCATACTTCAGCTAATGAATTTAAATATAAAATTGTATAGTGAAAAAAAACTGCTTATATTCTTAATTTTTCTGTTCCCACTTTCAATAAACAATACTATAAACAATAAGTACGTGACTGTACGGTTTTCTTTAAAATATGTTTCACATTAGATTCACATAGCTAATTCAATAAAAAAAATATTTTTAAATGTCTGGAAACATGCAAAATGTCTCTATATTAAAGATGTATCAGTCTGCCCTACCTCCTGATATGCTACTCCAGCTAAAAAAGAAACACAAAAACAATCGGCAGCATCATGACACTGCTGAGCTGTTGATTGGCTGAGGATCTGTGTGTGTGTGGAGAGAGTGCTGCACTGTATGTGTGTCCTGTATAAAGCACACTGCTCTGCAGCATTTCTGTACTGGTGCAGTGCCGGTTCATCTCCACTAATGGTGTGCAGAACAAGGGGGACTTAAAGAGGAAAAACTTCTCCAACCAACAAAACATCAACATCATAAGAAAACCAAACAAAAAGCAACAACAAAAAAATTATCCTGCATCATGAGCTTTGACCCTTTCATCTCCTCCCTCTCCCGGCGATGGGAAGATTCCCCCTCCAGCAGAACCACCTACCGGCTCTCCCGAGGGCCCCTGTCGTCCTCCAGGTGGTCGACACGTTTGGAGCCACTGCAGCGCTGGGAGCAGAGCGACCTGAGTCAGGCGAGCATAGAAAATGCAGAGCTGCTGGAGCTGCGGGCCCAAGAGCGAGAGCAGCTGGTGGGTCTGAACAATCGCTTCGCATCCTACATCGAGAAGGTGCGACACCTTGAGCAACAAAACCGGGTGCTGCTCCTACAGCTGGAGGGCCTGCGGCGCAGGCAGAGTCAGCCGTCCCGTGTGCAGCAGCTCTACCTCCAGGAGGTACGGGGCCTCAGGGAGCAGCTGCACCAAGAGGCCCAGAATAAAGCACGCATGGAGGCGCAGAGGGAGAAATTGCGGGAGGCACATGCACAGCTGCACGAGCGCTGGGAGGAAGAGGCACGGCAGCATAGCCGGGCAGAGGCAGAGGTGCAGAGGTTGCGGGAGGAGGCGGGTCAGATCGCTCTGTGCAGCTGTGATGCCGAGGCCAGCGTGGTCTCCCTGACGCAGGAGTTGGCCTTCTTGAAGCAAGTGTTTGCAGAGGAGCAGGAGGGGTTGAGGGTCCAGCTACAGGTTGCCAGCCTCAGCGTGGAGCTGGACACAAGTAGACCGGACCTGTCGGCCGCTCTGAGAGAGATCCGAGCGCAGTATGAGAGCCTGGCTGGACGCAACATGCAGACCGCCGAAGCCTGGTTCCGGGGGAAGGTGGCGAGCGTAGTGGAGCTGACAGATAAGCAGGAGGAGGCTGTGCACTTAGTACGTGAGGAGACTGCTGAGTATCGACGGCTGCTGCAGTCCCGTTCGTCTGAGGTCGAGGCACTGAGGAATGTCATTGATTCTCTGAATGCACAACTAGGGGAGCTAGAGGAGACGCAGGACACTGAGGTCACCAAGTACCAGGTATAGATCACCAGCAGCAATCAATCCAAGTATAATTGCACCACGTACGCAATACGACCACACAAATGTCTCAGTGGAGACACTCTTAGAAGTGAGGCCATTATGCTATTGACTGCAGAAACATTCTGTATAAAAGAGAAGAATAATGAAATGGAAAATAATCAGAACAATCTTTATTTGTGTCGATGGGCATAATACGCTCATATAAAATGTCCAAAAATCGTACCTTTATGGGTACAACAGCTTGTCATTGGGGCAGTAGTCTTAAGCAAACAACGTTGTACCTTATCTACCCCTATATTGTACCTAAGAGTAGTAATATGTAAAGTACAACTGTCAACCTTTTAGGGGTAGATGAGGTACAAAAATGGCAACTGCCATGGTGACAAGCTGTTGGCCCCTAAAGGTACAATTCTCTGACTTTTCTCTGCTTCAATTCTTTGTGTTTCCTTATTTGTTGAGGACAAAGACTTGACACAAAGACTGTAAATTTGCTTTTACCACGACAAGTCAGTGTGCTGACCTTTACTGTTCTAGAGTCTCAGCATTGATGGAAAAATATTTCTGCTGTGCTTTTGGCATTGTAAGGTCCAAGTGATACCAAAGTTGCAGAAATGTTACTGATGCGGACTCATTCCATCAGTGCTGAGTCATGACTGACAAACGGATTAGGACAGATGAGACTGATTCTAGAGGGAAAGGTAGTGCTGACTAAAATCTTTACGATCTATGAAGTTCTGCTCTACTACTCTGTATCTCTGGCACAAAAACAGTGTGTAGGAACACTGAAGCATATCAGCATTTATTTATGCTTTGAAATTTTCTTTGAACAACTTCTAGGAGAGGATAAATGACCTAGACAGGGACATCGCTGATGCGAAAGAGGAAATGTCACGCTATTTGCGGGAGTATCAAGATCTGCTTAACGTGAAGATGGCTTTGGATGTTGAGATTGCAGCTTACAGGTAATATACTTGACAGTATGACACTTGCAGTTTCTTTAATCAATTTAACTTCTTCTAACCATTCTTGTGTATTCAAAAAGAATCAAGAATAACTTTGATGTTAGATCACAAATGAGTACTGATTTAATGCGGTTTGTTTTGAACTTAACTTTATTTTTGTCTTTACAGGAAACTCCTGGAGGGAGAAGAAATTCGATTTACGTATTCCACCCTACCAGCCCTGGCCTAAACCCCTAAAACACAAAACCCTAGTAACTCACATTCATCATATTCATATTTTGAATAATGTTGAGTCAGACCCACATTAACATCCTAAAATACTAACAAATATATCACCTTCCCAAACGCTGAGATGCACATAAATCTACTCAGCCCCCCCCCCAACCCTCGTCGCCAAATCCAAATCCATATCCTTTACATTTACTTTCAATCCTAGTTCTTTAGTTAATTACACCCAAATTCCACCATCTAACCATGAAACTAAATCGCAGCATGTCATCACTTTAAAGTCAGACGAGCCCTTGTGTCACACAAGAGGTACACATAATGAGGTCCCCCTTCTTCTCTACACTTGAAAATGGACAATGACCGCCTTGGAGACATCGCTAAGGGCAGCACTCACTCAGCCAGAGCTCAGTGTCATGTTGGCAGATTCTAATGGAGGACCTTAGATGGTTTAACTTAAAGAATACTATATTGTTCTGCAAATAATAGTTTGACATTTTTATGTTTCCCAGCACCCACTGAAAAATCTGATTAGCCAATGATCCCTTATATGCAAACTTTTAACCAATTGTTTGTTGAGGTGAATCGTTGTTCAGTCTCAACTCACTTTGGGTGCTAGAAATGGACTAAAACCAATTTGTTAATTCGACATTAGACCAAGAATCAGTCAACAGGACACTGTGCACCATCCCTGGCTCTTTAGATTACATGTAGTTAGTGTAACAGTTAAGTTTTAGCTATGTTAAGTTAGAATGTGTTCATTTTAGTAAATGTTGTAGTGATATTTAATTTGCTATATGTCTGTGTTCTGCTTCTCATATGTTTGTTTGGTTGAGAATATTTGATTATTTTGCTTTAGCATTTACAGTGTCTGACTTGATATAAGCATGACTGAAAATCAAGAGTAGAAATAAAAGCTCTAGAACTGGAGTTTTCAGACTTGTGGTTAAAATACAGCATGCTTTCATCTGCTTTTGTTGTGTCATCTAAGTTAAAATGTATGTCAATTATCAGTAATTTGAAAATGAACAAAAAACCGAGGCTGATTATCATGGCAGTCTCTGAACTGAATGGTGCTGTATGTTTGCACCTAAAATAGATGCTGAATAAAGCAACAGTACCTCTTCTGGAGCACATCTCTGGTGTGTGTTTGTGTGCAAGACATGCAGTGAGGTCCAGATATCCAAAAATTGCCCATTAAAACATCTTCGGAACATTTTCACATTAAGATGGAAAAGATGGATAAGCAGGTTTATGATGAATGACTCAAACCTGATTCTATTAGTTAACAATAATGGTGTGATCAGTGTAGCCCAATTCCTGAACGATTGACTCTTTTGAGTCGGTTCTTTTTAGTAAACAAAACCCTCATGAATCAGTCAGACACATTAATGATTCAGTCTGAGTTACTTGCTGAACTTACGTTTTGTCATGTCCAATTCAGAAAAAAATGAATAAAATAAAGTACAGTATAAATAAACAATAATAAATAACTACAAATTGTTGTCCCTGTGAAGCCCATTTCTGCCACACACACATTTATATATACAGTATATTTATATATATATAAACATTATTTGGTAACTTAAAGTGTAAATTGTGACATACAAGTCATATTTATGACCGTGTTTTTATTTATTTATTTATATATTTCCATGTCGTAATTGTCAGTTTGTTGTAATTTTGACTCTTTGTCATAATTAACTGTTTTAATATGATGTAACCAAAGTGGTCGACTTTTAATGTCATAATTTTAGCTTTTTATGTCATAATAATGATCATCATTTTGACTTTTATGTCATAATTATAATTTACCTAAGCTTTTTTTCTTCTTATGTGGCAGAAATGTGCTTCCACAGAGACAACAACCATGTATACTGGCTGTTCATGTGACTGGCTTTTTATGTAGATATATTATATTATGCATTTTTGTCAGCGCTGTTTAATCAAAAAGGAATACGTTACCAAATTGTTGTTTGTTTAGTATTTTTAACCAACGGATGCTTACCTTATTACCTCGGTTATGCCGCCTCTAGGCCGCTTTTTAGAACATTTTTTCCACATATTTCTTCCGACGCAGGCTAGAACGGTTAATGGAACCGTTAAGGAGCCGAAATCGTTCACATAAATCATAATCATAACAGTAGTTAATTTCCCTTGTTCGCAGTTCTGCTTCCTTCCAGCGCGCGGCAGTAGAGAGCGCGTAGCGTTCAGCTCAGTCGTGACTGTGGCTCGAGTAAAACAAACAGCTTTTCGCATTGACCATACTGCTTTAAATTCTTCTGGGAACTGTAGTCTGTGCGGATTACCAGAAACAGTGGAGCATGCACTATTAGGTTGTGCTGCTTATGATAATGAAAGAGCATTTCTGTTGGAAGAATGAAAAGAAATAGGGATAGAAAATATTACACTTAAAACTTTGTTGAATAATGGCTTGAATCGTTATAAAATATATAATGCTTTAATGACATTCTTTTAAAAAGTAGATCTGTTTAACAGGATTTAGAAGGGATTTTTCTATGATTATTATAATAATATATATTTGTAATTTGTAATTCAGTTATTCCTATTCCATCAATGGTCCACACTCCAGCCCAGTAGGTGGCGGGAATGCACCTATCGTTTGTTTGCCAACCGCCATAAAACTCCAAAAGAAGAAGAAGAACAACAACAAACATCTTCCGTGGTTAAAGTTCAAGAACATGGCGGCCTAGTGAAGATGCTCAATGTTATATAGCCATGCTGGAATCTGTTACTGTATAATACTATACTATATTCCTTAATTCCTTTAGGGTTTGACTGTATGTTCTGCATAGACGCTTAAGGTTAACCATAATAAGATTTAATCTTCAAAATGTTGCGGGCTTTATCGAGGTGTCATGCTCCTGTCGTCCGTCTTCTCTCTCCTCGTACTGCTGTTTTGGTCGAAGCTGTCAGGGGAAGAAAATCTCGCACAGACCCCATAGCGAAGTCAAAACTGGGACGGATCAAGACTCCCCCTCCCGTAGATCCAGTAGAAATGGTTGTACTAAAGGAGCGTTACACTGAATACAATCTGGTTTTAAGAGCCCTGCGGTAAGACTGCATGACATTAAACCTTTTCCTGACTGATTATGATGTCTAGTCACCAGTGAATACATCTGGTTTTCTGATTACCAAACTCACGCTATTTATTATCACAGTTGAGACTTAAGCCAGTTGAGTTTGAGACCGACAATCTCAACTGACATATCTGAACATGTTATGCATGTAGACTTGAGTTCAAGGAGCAGATGTTGAGGAAGAAATATGAAGAGGAGGTTGGTTCCGTGGCAGAGGAGAGAACTAAAAGGGAGGCAGAAGAGCATCGGTCACTGATGGCCTTGAATGATGCTGAAAACCTCAGAATGCATAAAATAAGGTGAGTCATTTAGAGGTGAGATACCTAGGGGGCATTTTGTGAGAAGGTTCTAGCTGCGTCCAAAATAGTGAGCTGAAAACACTGTGTGAACAGAGTAGTATGTCTGAATTCACAGTATTCATAAAACAGTAGACAAAAAGTCCTTGGATGACCTACAATATCTGGCAAGAACGGGCACTTGATTATCTCACGAGGCTGCAAAAGATTTGTGCATGGCAGTTCAAGGGATAGTTCACCCATACATGAACATTTGCAGTTAATTGACTCCCCCTTTAGGGGCTCTGATGACATTCCCTAATTGGCTTTTTTGTTTTAGGGGGTGTAACTTGTAGTGATGTGATTTATGGTGGTGAGGGATGCAGTCAGATATACTTGCTTTTCGTTGCTGTTTGAAATGAATGTGTACCATCTGGTCTTCAAGAGCGCAACGCATGCAGAAGGAGGCTGAGGCCGCTGAGCTGAAGAAGAGAGAAGCAGCCATCTTACGCCAGCAAGAGCTGGAGAGCTACATTAAAGAGAAAGAAAGACAAATTCTTCTACTACAGGTGAGTGCTTTTACAGAAATTTTGTTCAAACTTAAACTATGTATGAGTAGTGCTGTCATGTTTTGTGTTGCAGTATTTTTATTTGATTAATTTACAAACTGAAGATATTTTATACATTTCTGAAAAGGATGACATGCTTTATTCATGTTATTATATTTGATTAGATAGGGTTTTGGGGGTTTTATGATCTAACCCCTCTCTCACCCTGCATTCATCTGTATTTCAGGAAGAGGCAAAGGACTTCATCACACCGGACAATCTAGATCAGCGTATTGAAGAGGCTCTTGACAACCCGAAAAACTACAACTTTGCCATTGATAAAGAAGGACGTGTTGTCAAACGGACTGCATTTCAGCAATAAGGACTTCAAAAACCAAAATACATACAATGTACATAAAATATATACTGTCAGTGTCATCGTTTAAACTGTATGGACAAAAAAAAATGTTTTTCTCAAAACTGATCCATATGAGAGTGCTTTCTGACCCTCTGCAAGTATTATGAGAGAGTCATTGGAAGTAGTGAGTGATATGTGAGGAACTCAAAATATCTCAAATATACTAAAGTCTCTTAGTCTCTGTCTTCTTATGATGGTCTTCACTAGTCAAAATAGTTAATACAGTAAAAGCACCAACTAATGTCATGACACCTAAAAATGGCAAAACAAATGTCCAGTAAGTGTGTGCTGAATTAATTCTAATTACCTTAAATGTAGAATAATTGAAGTGCCACAAAATGTAACCGTAATACTTAAACATTATACATGCTAGCAAAAGTGTTTATAGTTTGTTCATGAGGTTAAAGGGTTAGTTCACCCAAAAATAAAAGAATCTGTCATTAATTACTCACCCTCATGTCGTTCCAAACCTGTAAGACCTTCGTTCATCTTCAGAACACAAATTAAGATATTTTTGATGAAATCTGAGAGCTGTCTGACCCTGCATAGACAGCAACGCAACTGAAATGTTCCCAAGTCCAGAGACGCAGCAAGAAGATCTGTAAAATAATCCATGTGACATCAGGGGTTCATCTGCAATTATACGAAGCTACGAGAATACTTTTTGTGCGCAGAAGAAAAAAAAAACGACTTCATTCAACATTTCGTCACAGAACAGCATATGTTGTTTACGTCCAGCTGATATTCTCCAAAATGGCACCAGAGTGATGCGGAGGCGACGAATTGTTGAATGAAGTCGTTTTTTTTTTTTGCGCACAAAAAGTATTCTCGTAGCTTCGTATAATTGCAGATGAACCCCTGATGTCACATGGATTAGTTTACAGATCTTCTTGCTATGTTTCTGGACTTGGGAACATTTCAGTTGCGTTGCTGTCTATGCAGGGTCAGACAGCTCTCAGATTCCATCAAAAATATCTTAATTTGTGTTCTGAAGATGAACGAAGGTCTTACGGGTTTGGAACGACATGAGGAATTAATTAATGACAGAATTTTCATTTTTGGGTTTTTCCCGTGTTTTTGTTTTGTTGTAAATATTCACAATCCTTGCGTCGCATCTCACAATAGCAACAGTTACTATACATTCAGATTGAATAATGCACTTTTTTTATAGGTTATTAATATGAATACTGAAGATAATTAATTTTTATCCATAAAATGATTGAATAATCAACAAACAATCCATGAATTGTATTTAAACTTTTACATTCTTGCCTCATCTTACATTGCCGGGGAAATAGATGCTCAATTCAGATCTGCATATCATACTACTCTAAAAATATAATGATATAGCATACTACTCTTTATATAACGATATGGTAAAAAAGTAGTATGCGGTTCTATATCAGCAAAGAGTTTCAAATTCAGCAAGAGTTTGACATCAAATTAATCAAAGATATTTAATAATTCAATTACATTTATTACACTATCACATAATCATATCTACATAATATTTCTGATTAGTAAGCTTTTACTTGTCACACTAGACAAAAATGTAGGAATTGCCTGGCTTGTCAGATGGAGTCTCCCACAGGGTTGCCAGGTGTGTGTAACAAAACCAACAAGCCCAACGACTATCCAAATATCAAAACTCAGCATATACAACTCTCATACCTAAAATACGTATTTTACAGTCACTAGTATATGTAATACACAATTTCAACTTTAAAATCACTAGTAGTAATCATAAATAATCTGTTTTCATATAATAAAGACATTGCATCAAAGAAATGACATTATGTCTAAGGTAAAGAAAAAACTCGTGGCAGAGTTGGTAGAATGTAAAATATTTCAAAATGCTAATTTCAGTCAATAATCTATGCAATATGCAAACCTCTTTAAACCGCGGGAAAAATCAACCTACATTTACTCAATTCACGGGATAACCGCGAACTTGGCAACCCTGAGCTCCTCAGACATGTCCATACATGCGCAGACGCGTTGGCCAACTACTGCTTCCGGTACAGTCACCGAGACAGACCCTACAGGAGAAGAAGAGCCGAGGACTGGACAGGCGCCTCGACAAGCATATGTGAAGAACATTTTAACCACATATTCATATTTAAAGAAGATTTTATGTACATTTTCACAGGAACTTTTGCTAATATCTAATGTGTTTGACACAGTGATGTCCTGCTTCCATCGGGATTGAATGTTTTCTACGATACATCTGATCTGATGCAACATGGCAGCATCACATGTTAATAGATGTCTCATAAGGACAGTCACGAGATGTCTCCGGGACCGCAGTCGGCAGCCAAATGTGATGACAGTAAGGCCTTTCGGACACTTTTCTAACTCCTCTCCAGGTAAAGAGGACCATGAAGCAGGAGCTGTAACGTTAGTCTCACGCCGGAGTTCAGGAGGCGGCGGTCGCAGCGCTCGCCTGGCAGCCGCGCTTGGACTGGGACTCGGAGCAGCAGCATTGTATTCATTAAGAGACGAGGACAATACAGATGCCCTACAGAGGACAGTCGCGCTCAGGCATTTGCTAATTGACAGTTTACTACCGACGGTCCAATGTGCCTCCCCGTTTAAACCGGACAGCCCGCGGTACAAGTATAATTTCATCGCGGATGTGGTTGAGAAGTCCACACCTGCTGTAGTCTACATCGAGATCGTTGGGCGGTGAGTCTGTCAGAAATGCAACGAAACTGTGTTCTAGTCCTGCTGAAACATCTTAAACTAGCTTAAAACGAGTCTCTGAGCTGGTTTAAAGGAGTCTTACATTCTGGTCAAGCTGCTGACAACCCCTTCTTATAAACTAGCCCCCCTGACTAGACTTTTGGAGGCCAGCAAACCAGGCTTGTTAAAGTTGTTTTTCTCTTCACAGGGACTTTTTCATTCTTTGTGAACTGGTTGCATCTGACATCTAGGTGTTTAGTTTCAGTTCTGCTGGGTATTGTGACTAATACTATATGCTGTGTTTTTCAGACACCCCTTTTCTGGCCGTGAGGTGCCCATCTCGAATGGCTCTGGCTTCATCATAAGTAGCGATGGCCTGATAGTGACCAATGCCCATGTGGTCGCCAACAAGCGTGGCGTTCGTGTTAAACTGACCAATGGAGAGACTTACAACGCCACGGTCCAGGATGTCGACCAGGCTGCAGACATCGCTACCATCAAAATCAATGCTAAGGTACCAGTGGTGCTTTAATGCAGTGTTTCCCAACCTTTCTTTAGTCGCGGCACCCTTTGGAAATTTTAACAAACTTGTGGCACCCTCAATGGTGGCAATCAGTAGGCTAATTTCTAATGAAGAGGCTAATTTATATGACAGATTTTAATGTAGGCTTTTATGCATATGCAAACATTATTTAATCACCATTATAACTAGCTATCTCACAAATTTTTGCTCACTCAGTGTTTTTTTTTTACTTTACAGTGGGGTAATTTTGGTGCAGTAGCACGAGATAGCTTGATTCCAAACTTTGAATTGAATAAAAAATGACAAGTAAGCAGTCCGTAATAAAATAAGAACAAATAAAGAAATTAATAATGATAGCACAAATAAAAAATAACACTGTTTAGTTTTTCAAGTAGGTCTAACAGTAGGGTTAAGATATTTAACATTCTATTTTTTTTATTTTTTTACCAATTATCCAAATAATGTTTAGTCCTAGAAAGCTATTATTATCAGAACACGTGAGCATAACGGTTAGCAGATCAATGAATGAGAGGGCAGTGTTACCAGAGTTGCCCATTTACCACACCTTGTTACAACACAGTAGGGCTATTACAAACAGAAACAATACTGTAAACGATGATACATCGATGTTTCCTGTTGGCTCAATTTTTGAGTGGACTTTGCTGTTCCGATTCGCACGATCACCCCGCTTGCTATGAACGGTATACGAGGAAGCGATTCCCCCTTCTGGCGGAGAAGCGCTCACGCGCAGAGCGCCACACCACGTGAAAGTGAATCCTGAGCGGTGGACTAATTTTCGGCAGCCGAAATTTCGAGAAGGGTCTGGCTGCAGCCTCGTACTTAAGCTCTCAGACTTGCGCTCTCAGACTTGCGCTCTCAGACACTTGCGCTTCCGCTAGCGATGTCACTTGCAGTCTTTAATTTTTTTTATTTTGTTCTATTTATTACTTTTAGCTTGAATCGCTCAACATTTTACAACAGAAGCCAGGTGGTGAAGACAAGAAAAAAAAAACTAAATTACAATGTCACTTGCAACCGTCACTTGCACTCTCCGCTACCTGCGACGTCACATGCAATCGACACAAATCGTGCGTGTTGCCAAATGGAGACAAGACGCTGTGGTGGTGATAAAACGATTAAAATGAATTTTGTACCATAACCTACAGGGTCCTGCAAGAAAAAAACAAGACCCGCAAATCCGTCGCCACAGAACAGCAGAATATGAACACAATGCACAAAGTCTCTCGTTAAGCATTTTCCTCCTGTAGAAACATACAGTAAACAAACACTTAACATGGTGTAATGTATTAAGATGCTATTAAAATATCAAATTCAATATACAGTTTATTAATATAATGAATATGTATATAGTATTTTCCTCCCATACCGCAAAAGGTACGTGGCATAATGGACTAAAAAGGCCAAACTCAATATGCTCCTCTACATTATTAATACGTAACTAATATGTACAGGCAAGCAGGTGAGCCCAGAATAAATGCAACACGCACAATTTCGTGTTAAGCATTTTTCCATATAGAATAAACTGTCTTCAGCTCTTTTATATCATTGTCTTTGTCCATTAAACGACATTACGTGTTTTATTTATAATGATTTTCAATAGGAGGAAAATGTTTAACGTGCAATTTAACGCATTGCGTTCTGGGCTCGTCTGCTTGCCTGTACGGAGTTGATCCTTTTAAAATCACTAATGCATTTCAAAATGCACGTTCATATTTGTTGGTCTGTATTTGAGTCAACAACAGAAATGTCTTTCTCCATATCAGTTATTATACCATCATTAAGCGTTTTGCTGTATGGGAAGGACACTAGTGAAAGTTGTGCATGGTTGTTCATAGCAACTGGTTTGCCTGTGTACATTAAATAATAAACTATATATCGATTTGATCTTGTAATTGATTAATGTATCATAAACATTACGCCCTGTAAGGTTTATGTTTTTCTACAGAGGAAAAATGATTAACGAGAGACTTGTGCATTGCTTCATATTCTGCTGTTAGGCAAGGATTTGCGGGTCTTGTTTTTTTCTTGCAGGACCCTGTAGGTTACGGTACTAAGTTAGTTGTAATCGTTTAATCACCACCACAGCGTCTCGTCTCCATTGGCAACACGCACGATTTGTGTCGATTGCAAGTGACGCGCAGGAGAGGAAGAGTGCAAGGGACATTGTAATTTAGTTTATTTTTTCTTGCCTTCACCACCTGGCTACTGTTGTAAAATGTTGAGCGATTCAAACAAAAAGTAATAAAAAATAAAACAAAAAAATAAATAAAGACTGCAAGTGACGTCGCTAGCAGAAACGCAAGTGTCTGAGAGTGCAAGTGTCTGCGAGTGCAAGTGTCTGAGAGTGCAAGTGTTGAAGCGCAAGCGTCTGAGAGAGAAATTCCGCCTCCTGCCTCCCTTTAAGTGTCGTTGATGTATGCCCGCCAAGCGGTCTTTGCTCGTCCTGAGGAGCGACACCGTGTCTGAGAGCGCAAGGTCTTGATCTAGCGAGAAAGTGTATGAGCAGTACGCAAGTGTCTGATGAGCGCAAATGTGTTGAGAGAGCCGCATCCTCAGTGTCTTTGAGCGATGGATGAGTGTCTGAGCAGCGCTCCCATCATGTGTGTTGATTGAGCGCAAGGTCTTGAATTTTCCCCCGTCCGCGAGCAAGTGTCTTGAGCGCAAGTGTCTTGAGAGCGCAAGTGTCTTGAGCGCAAGTGTCTTGAGAGCGCAAGTGTCTTGAGCGCAAGTGTCTTGAGAGCGCAAGTGTCTTGAGCGCAAGTGTCTTGAGAGCGCAAGTGTCTTGAGCGCAAGTGTCTTGAGAGCGCAAGTGTCTTGAGCGCAAGTGTCTTGAGAGCGCAAGTGTCTTGAGCGCAAGTGTCTTGAGAGCGCAAGTGTCTTGAGCGCAAGTGTCTTGAGAGCGCAAGTGTCTTGAGAGCGAAAGTGTCTGTGAGAGCGCAAGTGTCTTGATGAGCGCAAGTGTCTTGAGAGCGCAAGTGTCTTGAGAGCGCAAGTGTCTTGAGAGCGCAAGTGTCTTGAGCGCAAGTGTCTTGAGAGCGCAAGGCTGAGAACGCAAGTGTCTTGAGAGCGCAAGTGTCTTGAGCGCAAGTGTCTTGAGAGCGCAAGTGTCTTGAGCGCAAGTGTCTTGAGAGCGCAAGTGTCTGCGAGCGCAAGTGTCTGCGAGCGCAAGTGTCTTGAGAGCGCAAGTGTCTTGAGAGCGCAAGTGTCTTGAGAGCGCAAGTGTCTTGAGAGCGCAAGTGTCTTGAGAGCGCAAGTGTCTTGAGAGCGCAAGTGTCTGAGAGCGCAAGTGTCTTGAGAGCGCAAGTGTCTGAGAGCGCAAGTGTCTTGAGAGCGCAAGTGTCTGAGAGCGCAAGTGTCTTGAGAGCGCAAGTGTCTTGATCGAGCGCAAGGCTGAGAGAGCAAGGATGAGAGCGCAAGGCGGAGAGGCAAGGATGCAGCTAGACCTCTCGCGAAATTTCGGTGCATCTCTAATCATTGGCGACATCAGAAATGGATATTATATAATAGATGCTTTTTTGAACATTTTAGCAATTTAAAAATATTAAAAAAGGATTTTTTACACTGCACCCCTGCTCTAAATATTCAGCAGGGATGCATTAAATTTATCAAAAATGACAGTAAAGACATTTATAATGTTACAAAAGATTTCTGTTTTAAATAAATGTTGTTCTTTTGAACTTTTTTCTATTCATCAAATAATCCTGAAACAAAGTGTGTCATGGTTTACACAAAAATTCTATGCAGCAAAAACAGTTTTCAACATTGAAAATAATAAGAAATGTTTCTTGAGCAGCAAATCAGCATATTAGAAAGTTTTCGGAAGGATCATGTGACACTGAAGACTGGAGTAGACAGGCTGCTGAAAATCCAGCTTCGCCTTCACAGGAATAAATAACATTTTAACATTTATTAATAGAAACAATTATTTTAAATTCTAATATTTCACAATATTTTGATTTGTACTGATGTGCACCTAAGAGGCCCCAAACTTTTAGTTAAGTTGACCCTTACACTTTTAAAAACACATCTCTTCCATCTTCATTTGACCCTCTTAACTCTAGCACTCTCTATTATAATTCTATTCTTTAAAAAAAAAAACGTGTCCCTTTTAGACTTACACTGCTTGTTTTCTTTAAAAAAAAACTAACACTAGCTTCTCTATTCTTTTTGTATTCAATCTGTTTTCTTTTTATTTATTATACAATTAACAAAAAGCAAAAAAAAAAAGCCTCTAACACTAGCTTGCTCTATTCTTTTTCTATTCTATCTGTTTTGTTTTTATTTATTATATCATTTAAAAAACAACTTGCTACATGCACTAAGCTAACTTGTCATAGCACTTGCATATCATTGCTCTTTTGTTGATTTTGATTGCTTCCATTGTCCTCATTTGTAAGTCGCTTTGGATAAAAGCATCTGATAAATTACTAAATGTAAATGTTAATGTGTGTGTACATATAATATGTACTCCTACAAATGTTGCATGTCTCATTCTGTTCTCTTCCCTCCTCGTCTCATCCCAGCATCCCCTCCCAACGCTGCGTCTCGGCCAGTCGTCTGATGTGCGTCAGGGGGAGTTCGTGGTTGCCATGGGGAGCCCTTTCTCTCTTAAAAACACAATCACATCTGGAATCGTCAGTTCTGCCCAGAGAGGAAGTAGAGAACTGGGCCTGTCCAACTCCAACATTGACTACATCCAGACTGATGCTACCATAGATGTACGAGCACAGGAAACGACATTAGAGAATTTGGGTATTACTGCTTGTTCATTTCATTTATCAGATAACTCATATATTGCATCACATTTCTATTTTACAGTTTGGAAATTCAGGAGGTCCCCTTATAAACCTGGTGAGTCACTGACTGACATTTACACAACATACCGCTAGTACATTTTGGTTTTAGAAACAAGGAAGTTGAGGTGTTTAATTTTGCAGGTCAGATTGAATTTATAGGTCATTTGACTTATTTGTCTACCTGATCAATCTATCTGAGAACCTGCTGATTGGTCACGTGATGTAATGCATGTGATATGAACTAACATGTGATGTTTGTAACTTTCAGGATGGTGAGGTCATCGGCATTAATACCATGAAAGTGACTGCAGGGATTTCCTTCGCCATTCCCTCAGACAGAGTCCGCATCTTCCTGGAGCGTGCGGCAGACAAACAGAGTAAGAATGACCCTTGACCTTCTCATTCTTGTTAGTGACATCATTTGTATTGAGGTCGCTGATTGATGTGAATCGGCTGTTTTCAGAGTCCTGGTTTGGAGAATCAGGATCAAAACGGCGTTACATTGGAGTGATGATGCTGACTTTGACCCCCAGGTGCCTATCTGTGTTTTAATAACAGACCATAAAAGTGTGTGAGATGGTCACTGTATTTTTTTTTTTTGTATGTTTTTTGCCCTCTCAGTATAATCGAAGAGCTGAAGACGCGTGACATGTCCTTCCCTGATGTTTCTCATGGAGTTCTCATCCACCGTGTTATTATAGGATCTCCCGCCAATAGGTAAGCAGCACTGCTCTCACCCCCATGTTGATAGAGTCCTCCTGTTGTCGATGTCATTTCCTGTTTTCTGTTTCACAGAGCTGGAGTGAAACCAGGAGATGTTATTGTTGAGATCAACGGGTCAAAGGTGAACTCGTCAGAGGAGATCTATAACGCTGTGAGAACAAGCGACAGCATAAACGTGGTGGTCCGGCGGGGGGCCGACCTCCTCATGCTGCACATGACCCCTGAACACACAGAGTAACGTCCCGTGAAGCTTACGCATATAAATAAGAGAGTAATAAATGGTTCGGCTGAGAAATGAGAAGCGAAAGATGATTTGAATAATTATTATAGTTGGAGATAATCGTTGGAGAGTTTCAAGAAGGTAATAGGGCTGAACAGTATAGTAGCAAAGCTGGACGCTTGTGTAGTCAAAATGTTATGACTTTTGGAAGTGTATGAATCAGTGTGGATGATTCTGAGCATTACACTGGATAAATATCAGTGTGTCCTCTCAAACTACACTGTATCAATATTGTTTTTGAAGGAATACGTCTAAATATTTGTGTGAAACACGGTTTATCATGAGATGAATGAACATTTGGCTGCCATAATAAAAGTGGGTGCTCTTATTCCAACATTGCAGATTTTTTGTATTCAATGTATTTTAATACATTTTGCAAACCGCTTTGACTTCACAATAAAACATTGGAATATCAAAGTTTTTGGATCATTATATATTCACAGTGCTTTCAGAAAATGTGACCAAGTACACTTTCATCACTTTCAAAATTAATATCATCGCGTTAAGCCTTCCACAAACTAGACTACATGATTTTTCAGAAGTCGTGTGATTGCTGTTCTTCGCATGTTACACAACTGTCTGTCGTAAGCCGTGTCAGTTCCGGTCGAAACACATTTCACACTGCTGCAGCCTGCAGGACTTGGATCACAGACAAGTCTATTTAAAGGAATAGTTCACCCAAATATGAAAACGTTGCCATCATTTACTCACCCTCAAGTTGTTCCAAACCTGTAAGAGTTTCTTTCTTCTGTTGAACACAAAAGTTATTTTGAAGAATGTTGGTAACCAAACAGTTGCTGGTAGCCTTTGGCTTCCATAGTATTGTTTTCCATACTATGGAAGTCAATGGCTACCAGCAACAACCGCACGTTATACTCATTTAGCCCTGATTTTCCCCTCGCCAACAGTTGAAGACTGCAGAAAAAAGCCCAGAATTGGAGGCAAATCTGTACTTGTGAGTGACGAATGCTATGTTTTGATTTTCAAATAATTCAGATTGCAATGCAGTTGCTAGGGTTTTCAGGGTGTTTGCTATGCATTACTAGAACAAAATAAAATTAAGACAATAAAAAACTAAGGCACTGTGTAGCTGTTTTGGCTTTATGAGTCTTAAGCAGAGGCCTTTGTAATGTAACGAGTCATGACTGATCATTTATTATTACCATTTATTTGTTTAATGGCTCATGAAACTTGAAATACTTGAAATGATTTGAATTACAACTTTAAATAACACTTTATTTTTCATCTTTAACAGAGTTGCATGTGACATGAAATATTAGCTGAACACATGAATGCATAACCAGTTCAGTAAAAAGACAAATCTAGGACAGCGTGTAAAAACACAGCACTGAAGATTTAACAAGTCATACATGAAAGCGTTTGAAAATAAAATAGGAGTTGAGTCAGAGCTTTGAAGCATAACGTACATTCACACTTTGCAACAGCTTTTAAACACGAATGCTCATCTGGAGTACAAAACATTCAAGTATTTTTAACTCACAGAGACAGCAGCACACGAGCTGTGTGATGCATCGACAAGGCTTTTTAAACCTTTCAGAAAATAAGCACCTGATTGCACTGTAAACACAGACGGCAGGCTGTAATACTGTTCATTTACATCTAATCTTCACACTACTCAAGCCAGACTCAGTAGCCCAGAGTGTTTTTTGGAGTTCTGTTTTCATAAAAAATTATAGGTAATGTCAATACAGCTATACTCTTGGTGTAAAAACTTTGGATACTGTAGATTTTAGGATTTCTGTAATTGCAATGTGAGAAGTTAATTAGTTTATGGCTGGTTTGAATGAATAAATATTTGACTCTGGATTAACCTACATATTAAGATTGTCTCAATATGCTATTATGAGATCTGGTTGTTAAGTTGTCCAGGGTATTTCTCAAACTTCTTTCTCAGCCTCCTCACTGAAAGCATCACCTGAAATAAAGAAGGGAAAATAAATCTTTCAGTATTTGACATTCAATTAAAGCACCTTTCCAATAAAACAATAAGAGTAAGACAATATTCAGAATAGCATATTACCCTGATATACTCTTACTATTTTTGCAGTATATAATATGTGAACTGTGCATAAAATGGTATTTGGACTGGAGTTGTGTAGGATTATTGTGATGTTTTTATCAGCTGTTTTGACTCTCATTCTGACGGCACCCATTCGCTGGTGAGCAAGTGATGAATTTCTCCAAACTCATCTACATATTTTCCATTTTTGGGTAAACTATTTCTTTAAGGCTTTGTATTCGTCTCTCACCAATATGGCAGTTATGGATCCAGATCCTGTGCCCATCATATTTGCAGTTACATTTCATGGCATTGTTTGTGAAGTCACTCTCAGCAACCTCATAGTTAGGATTTATCACAACCTGGAAAGAAGTGAAAACAAGTCTAAATACTTTTAAATCAACAGAATACATGTTTTTGGTGACTGGGGACAATGATCTGCACCCATTCTCTGACCTGAAGGATATAATTTCCTGGTTTGACATCAGTAATATCGATCCACTGGCAATCAATGTCATGGCGATACAAATCCCAGCATCCCACTGTGATGCCCTGCTCACCAAAGTTAGCACACTCATATCTCTTGGAAACACCTAGAATAAATACAGATATTTACACAAGTGAAAATATGTCTAAGTAAACAGAGCTGACTGTAAATGTGTATTTGGATGAGTGTGATTTACCCTCGTCACAATCTGTGTCCTCCAGGCAGAAGCTGGCTTTGTGTCCTTCTGCCACTTTAGTGCCATTGGCAGACATCAGGTCATAGTGTGTGAAGATGTCCATACTATGATAATGCCTGTGGAGTCACACACACACACACACATAACAAATCCCATCAAAACTGAGTGAAAAAAAATCAGCTAGAAAAGCAGTATAGACTAAGGGTCTTCAAACTATGGTCAATTGATGCCACAAAACATTAGAGAGAAAAACATTAAACCCCTCAAAACACTGGATAAACAATTTATTTGTTCTTGAAATGTTGTGATTTTTTTCTCATATAGGGTCATGAATGTGCATGCAAATTTTTAAAGGGGTCATATGATGTTGCTAAATAGAACATATGAGGGTATCGGGTAATGAAAACATGCTTAATGGTTAAGGTTAAAAAAACACATTATTTTCCACATACTGTACATAATTGTTTCTCCTCTATGCCCCGCCTTTCTGAAACGCGTTGATTTTTACAAAGCTAATCGGTCTGAAAAGCGAGGTGTGCTGTGATTGGTCAGCTATCCAGTGCGTTGTGATTGGCCGAATACTTAAAGCGTGTGACGGAAATGTTACACCCCTCACCATATTGTGATGATGCCCTGTCCGGCCGGAGCGACGAGACAAAAACATGAAAACCCATTATAAACGAGGCATTCGTTGCATCCAGTGGGGACATAATTACTGATTATAATGACTTATACGGTCTTTTTACGCGTTGCGTTGCGTATCGCACCGCGTAAACATAAAACCATGTCTGCATTTGTGATCGGAGAAATGACAAACAACAAGTGCTACTCCTACACTGCTCAAAAACTCAACCGTTTTGAATGTAGTGGCAAATTCTTTAAATTTAAAAAACTTACTTACAGTCTGTGAGTTTGAACAGCCGGAATTGTAGTCTACTCTTCCAGGATCATGAAACATTCCTCCATAAAATGTGCTGGACACATTTTATGTTATGCAAATCTTCCCACATCGTGAAATAGACATGTGGGGGCGTGTATGTGTGCACGATCCGGTTTCGGTAGGCAGTGGTTGACTCTTGCACTTTGATAAAGAGTATCTCTTTGGATTTGAGACTTTAGTCTTTGCAACTTTACAGATCTTCTTTATGCACCAAGAGCTTGTAACACTCCAAAGAGAAAGAAAAAATGTAAATCATATGCCCCCTTTAACACATGGACGTGTTTTGGAAAGACATATAAAATTACACTGGTTACATCAATTGTGTTGGGGGTCAAAGTACTCCATGGTTTCGCATTCACCAAAAAGCTACACTGAAAAACAGTAAAGAGTTGAAAAACTTTTATTGTAGCTTGTCAAAGACTAAACTATGAAGATTCATCCAATTAATTAAATTATCCAAGGAAAATCCACTGTTCTTCATCTATTTAAGCTTCACAGTCAAAATTAGATGTTAGATTTTTGGATATCAATTACTATTCTGTTGTAACACTGAAAAAGGCAGATGCTATTTACACCAATTACAAATATCGATAAATACTATTTAATGTTACATACTATTTATACTTAGATGTGGCATGTCAGTGTGCAAATAAGGAAATGTCAAAGAAATGTTTTTATTTTGTTTCTGTGCAGCTAATTTTGAGTCAACCCTTATGAAAATGAACCATGATTTTATAGTAGTAAAAGTGTAGTTACCATCATGTATTTTTGGCGTATTAAGAAGCATTTGTAAAACCACAGTTTTACTACAAATACCATGATTAATCTATGGTTAGTGTAGCAAAACCATGGTTAATTTGTGGTTACCTTGGTTTAACTATAGTAACTATGGAATTTTGGATCTATTTGTGGTAAAACCATGGTTAAGTTTTGTAAGCGAAACTTACCTCTAAAACAAAGGTAGGAACTATTTTTTTAACACAATAGGAGTTCATAATTTCTTATATTTTATATTTTTTAGTCTCTGACCAGCTACAGTAGAGGTTTTCTGTTTTTACATTAGTTTTGATTTTTGGTGAACTGCATGAAAACCAGTGGGGGTCAATTTGACCAGCAGCACAAAAAGTGTACCCAGATTTTCAACACAACAGGAATGACAATTATTTAAATTATTTTTAACAGTATGGTTACCCGTGACATGCGTGCCAGACCCATGAGTGACGGCCTGCTTTAGGTCTGAAGTCAGCCCGTCCGATGTTGTGTATCTGTGAGGAGAAGCGGAGCAGGCGGCGGTGACCGTAAGGCCAGTTAGCTTTAGCAGCGCTCTTGGACAGACAGTCCTCCTCTGCTGCACAGTACAGCATGTGTAATGGCCGGTCCTCTATATACGTCGTCTGCTGCACTAGCGATGCGTTCAGCACTAGATCAGATGCAGCTGGGGAAATAAAATTTTACATTTTAAGATCAAGCTAAAAAAATATGCAAAAACCTTGAAACCGCATGCTGCAAATGTAAAATGAAAGTTCAAAGAAAAATATAGCCTTGGTCCAAGAATTTGATTTTGATTTTTGTTTCTATTTTGACATTGCATGTTGGTCAGTGAACTGGATGTCTGAGGTTTTAATGTCTGAACAAACAGTTTTGCTCAACACACAACAGTTGAGAAAATGATATGTTGTCTCGTACATAATCCAGACAGGTGTAAGTAATTTGAAGTCAAGCCTTTGCCATGTGAGGTTCACTAATTAGAGACCAGTGCTCAGAGAAAGATAAACAGCAGACTGACCACAGCTCTAGATCTACCATCAGCAGCAGACTGACTGTCTGAGAGGTGAGAATTCCAGCCATCTATAAACATATTATGAATAACTCTTGCAAAACAGTCAGTTTTGACTCATACTGTTTGACTGAACTAGACTCTGGACTAGATTCTAAATATGGTATTGCTTTTATACAGCAGTTCTATAAAAAGTCATACTTGAAGTGAACTAAACTTAGACAAAATAGTGCCAAGTAGTGCTTCCCCATTCACAAGACTTGCATAGCTAATGCCATTTAGTATAAATAGCGTGAGTAGTGTATTCACACTTAAAATTCCAAAAAGAAAAAGTGCAAATGCTTGGATGACACACTTGATTAACAGAAAAAAATGAAGTGTGGAAGTGTTGTACAATAGAGGGAAGAGTACATATTGTATAGTATAAGTGCATAGTGTTTAGGGCATCATTTGGGATATAACTTTTGTCAATTTTTTTCCAGAGCCAACAAACCTAGTTCCAAACAAAGCCCAAGCAAAATGAATGTGCATTTCTGAGCACAGCACAGTGAATGAGGGTTTTTAAACAAATCAGTTAAGTGAATGTTTCAGTGACTCACTCATAAAGAAGGTTACTGTTACTGTACTACATTTGCTGAAGAACCTACTTTGAAATCTTTTAAAAAGTATGTTTTATATAGTACGAATGTAGATAGTATAAATTAAATTTGAATGACAACATGACAACATTTTTCTTATGGGATTGTAAAGTGTCCATTGGATCTCGCCAGAAGTAGTACATCATGCATGTATTGTTCGTCTACTGTTTTATTAATACTATGAATTTGGACACAACTACTCTTTTCACATCTACTATACAGTAGCTTTTCACATCTACTATATAGTAGGTTCACAGGCACATTCAGATGCAGAGAGTCACTTCCTGAATTAATCAGTACTGTTAACCTAATCAGTTGAATAAAGAGCAGTGACTCACTTATAAAGACAGTCACTTTTGTAAACATAACCTGCAAAGGTCTCACTGAAAAATCCCCATCATTAACACAAAGACTGACAGTCTATCTGAAAGGCACAAACACTGGCAGAGTGCTACAATCAGTGAAAAGTCCTAGTGCTGTTGGTCTAAATACAAGCTTAATATCAAACAATCAAATTCTTTGTATCTGTGTGTGCATATGTGTAAGGTTACTCACTTTCTGAGCAGATAACTCCTGCAGAGAATCGTGCGGCTGCTTTCTGGCAGTTGACGGTTCTGTGGTGTTGGCACTGGCTGAGAGACGTCTCATCTCCTGTACATTTCACTCCACTCATAACCATCTCTGTCACATTACTGCTGTCCCAATACCATGTTTCCTTAGCAAACACGCAACACAAACAAACAGACAGATGGTGATTTACAGTTTACTATGAAGAGATTGTCAGTCACATTCCATTTTGAAATACTATTTTCATAACTACTTTTTTTGCACTTGAAGACCAGGACATTTCACCCCTCCCACCCCCCACACACAATAAAGAAAGAAAACAGACCAAAAATTTTCAGTCATTTAGTATTTTGCTTTACAGTAGTGAGGAATTTTGGGAGAGAAATTGCACACAAAAAAAAAGGAAGACCAGGGCCCTTACCCAAAATAAAATAAGTAGAGATAGAAAGGTAGAAAAATAAATTATACGTTTATAAAAAGTGTTTTTTAAGTATTTCTTTATTGTTTTTATCCATTTTTTTGCACCTATGGCATGGATAATTGGGCAGAAACATAAATGGTCGCTAACCTTAACGTGTCATGAGAATATGTCACAATTATCTTAAAAATCTTATAATGACTCTATTCTGGGGTAACAACATGACTAAATATTTTTGGGTAAACTAATACTTATATAAATATTTTATATATACACTGAACAAAATTATAACGCAACACTTTTGTTTTTGCCCCCATTTTTCATGAGCTGAACTCAAAGATAAGACTTTTTCTATGTACACAAAAGCCCTATTTCTCTCAAATATTGTTCACAAATCTGTCTAAATCTGTGTTAGTGAGCACTTCCCATTTGCCGAGATAATCCATCCACCTCAAAGGAGTGGCATATCAAGATGCTGATTAGACAAAATGATTATTGCACAGGTGTGCCTTAGCTGGCCACAATAAAAGGCCACTCTAAAAAGTGCAGTTTTACTGTATTGGGGGGTCAACCAGTCAGTATCTGGTGTGACCACAATTTGCCTCAAGCAGTGCAACACATCTCTACAGTGAAAACCGGGGACGTCATCCTTGAAGAGAACACCTCTACAAAGTGCCAGATGCCATCGAATTTGAGCATTTGCCCACTCAAGTCGGTTATTACGACGAACTGCAGTCAGGCCGAGACCCTGATGAGGACGACGAGCATGCAAATGAGCTTCCCTGAAACGGTTTCTGAAAGTTTGTGCAGAAAATCTTTGGTTATGCAAACCTATTGTTGCAGCAGCAGTGGCTGGTCTCAGACGATCTCAGACGATCTGGAGTGAAGAGGGGATGGGAGAGCCTGGGATGGTGTGGTTACAGGTGGTCTGCGGTGTGAGGCCGGTGGGATGATGCAATTCGTCTGAAACGCCTTAGGAGACGGATTATGGTTAGAGAAAGGAACATTCAATTCAGGGGCACTGCCTCTGGTGGACATTCATGCAGTCAGCTGCCAATTGGCCCGCTGACATCACATAATGCAAAACGTGGCATTGTGCCGTGTGATAAAACGCAAAATTTAGAGTGGCGTTGTGTGGCCAGAGCTAAGGCACCACTCGGTCAATATCCGTGTTAACAGAATCTTGATTGGCCACACCTGGAGGGGCCCATGGATATCTGGCCAAAGGAGAATGATCAGAACACAAGATTTAGGACAGATTGTGAAACTCTTTGAACAGAAATAGCCTTTGTGTAAATAGAAAAAGTCTTAGTTTGATCTTGAGTTCAGCCGACAAATGGGGGCCAAAAACCCCAAAAGGTTGCATTTAAATTTTTTCAGCTGTGGATATAATAGTATATTATATTAATAGTTTACAAAAAAAGGATTTACTCATTTAAAAATCTTGGTCCTACAATACAATTTCTATAATTTCTTTCTTTTAGGGTAAAACATGTCCAGACATGTGGACCAACTTAAAAAAATAAATAATCAATGGCTGTTCGATAGTCTACACAGCTACCACAAAAGTGCTCCACTTATGTTCTTGAAAAAAAAGTAATTTACAAACATTCGTGTGTGACTAAAAACAGATCCGGAAAGAATAGAGCTGAATCTGCGCGCAGTCAGGTACTCACTGTAATAGCATTGCATGCTGAACCAGCCCTAGCTGCCTGCATTGCCACCAGGCCTCTTGGGTTCAGCCCGCACGGCATTTACAATGCCCCACCGCTGCCCCCGCACCTCCCAAGCGAACCTTCATACTGCGAGCGCCCACCTGACAGACGCACCTGCAATCACAACCTACGCCATGTCAAAAACACTCACTCTTTACCCGACTCACCCATCTGTCTCCTGTCATTCGCTGCGTACCCACATACACAGACAGACGACCCTGCTGAAAAGATCAGGGGTCATGTATAAAACACACCACACAAACGATCGATTTGACACCGCAAATTCTATGGAGGCTTCCTACAGGATTTTATTATATATAATAAATATATATATAGTAGATTATATATATTATATATATGGATTTATATTATATATATCTATATATAATTATATCGTAATATACTCATATAGATATAATATCATATCCACATAAGAAAACCAAAGTGATCTTTGTGCAATATACACATTATACTATAACATATAAAACTACCCTACCATTGTTTTGGGCAACAAATATGGTAATTAATATGCATAAAACTATAAAATAGTAGGTATATATGTTCACATTTTATGTTCATGAAAAAGCTTACTACTGTGGTGCCACATTTAGGACATATATGAATGTCTTATAACCGAGGCCCAGTATAGAACAGCAGGTGTTCGTACTAGTTTGGTGCTGGTCTAGCTACTGTAGTATAACGAAGCTGTTCAATAGCCAAACTTGAGCTGACTGATCTTTTCAGCAGGTTTATTTCTGTCCGTCCCTGTACTACATGCACTGACTCATGTGGTGCGTTTTTAAAGTTCAAGGCTTTGAAAAATGTATGTTGGAGTGTGTAAGCCAGCATCATCTGATTTTTTCTATGGCAGCAGAAAGTTCAAGGCATTGTTAGCATGCAAGTGTGTGTTGCTGTTACTGTTAGCATCCTACTTTTAGGCCATGGTTGGCGTACCCGAGGCCCAGCTGCCTGCACACAACCATGGCCTCCTCAGTTCCCCAGCCTTCGCCACAGATCAGGCCCCAGCGCAGCGTCCCGTTAGTCTCAGTATATAACACCTCCACACGGCCCTCGTAGCGAGTTCGGCCCCCTAAGATGCGCACCTGAGCAGGGCACAACCAGGAACGAGGGGTAAGAGGGAGTTCAACTAGAAATATACAGGAGACCGAGGCTAATTGTCACACTTCTTACTCTAAAGAATGTTTCTTGAGGTGTTTTTTTGTTAGTTTATTTCAAAAGTCAGTTTTGGCAACAAAAAAACTTCTAATATTTCCTTGCCAAAGAAAGGAAAGATACATAGTGGAGTTGTTATATTATATGGGGTAAATGTAAGCAGTAAACAATTATGAAACAGCAATAATGTAATAATAAAACTAACCAATAAAACTACTATACCATTGTTTTGGGCAACAAAAATTTAAATATGTATAAAATTAGAACTATTAAAACCTATGTGACAACTTGCACTGACCTGACATTTATGAAAAATATTCTTGTACTGAAAACACAGTTTGACTTTTTTAGTTAAAATCTACCTTCATTATATAGTTTACTCTTGTTTGATTGTACCGTTCAAAAATTTGGGGTCAGAAGTATTTTTAAATATTTTTGAAAGAAATTATCTTATGCTCACCCTGGCTGTATTTATTTGATGAAAAATATTTTCTATTTAAATAGATATTAAAATGTAATTTATTCCTGTAATGGCAAAGATGAATTTTCAGCAGCCATTACCCCAGTTTGCAGTGTCACGTGATCTTGCAGAAATCATTTAATATGCTGATTTGGTGCTCAAGAAACATTTATTATTATTAATGTTGAAAACAGTTGTGCTACTTCATATTTTTGTGGAGACCATATTCATTTTTTTCAGGATTCTTTCATAAGACTGTGTGACAACTAGCCCCGGTGTATTCTACATGCATATAAGAGGTTTCTAGCAGTAGGTGCATAATGGTTAAGATACGTTGCATCTGTTGAGAATCAATCATAATAAATCACAACAGATGATTAATTAATTCCAGTAATTGTCTCTTGATCCAGACAATGATACCCAATATTTCCAGTCATCCATTTTGAGACAAAATGAATACTGAGCAGCACAACATCATGAATAAATGTAATTCATTTGATCATTGCTATGTTCTTCTTGAATTGAGAAACAAGCAATAGATGCAAATGAATGTAATATAGAGTCACTGGAAACACCAAATGACATACAAAAGACATATGTGTTAAGTAACCAAAATCAGCACACAAGAAGAAATGTTATGAGTGTATGTGTGTTGCTCTGACCGTTTTCTCATAGCCCATATATGGAACATTACAGCGAACTGAAGCATCTTCAGTGTGTTTGCAGTCCTCCGCTGTGATGTTTTTATAGCGGCAGTTCCACAGGGAGCGCTCATGACCTGTGCAATGCACCTCATTCATATAGATAGGCCCCAGCCCTGAGACAAAACACAAAGCAAAATTCATACTGGTAAAAATACATAAAATTGTGTAACTGACAGTTTTATTCATGCAAAGACATTGGCCCTAAAAAAGTACCACACAGTTTCGGTTCCCATTGACTTTCATTGTATGGACAGCCTACATGGAGTTGTGTGGAGAAAAACTGATACAGTATTGCAAAAGTATTCAGAGTTGGAGTTTCAGAAGTCTGATCTGTCTCGTCAGACCCCTTTGTACAATCATATTGGTCACTGTCAGGAGAGAACAGCACAGTCTTGAACATCACCAGTACGCAACCGTCGTATGTTTCATAACACGTTCTTATTGTAGGAAAAACCCCCGATAGTCGTTTCACAAGATAACTTCTCTGCATCTACTACTTGGGATGCCCAGGTTGCACAAGGCAGACATCGGATTTTTTAATAAAACTTGTCAGGATTTGAATGAATCTACTTGTATGAATCCGTAGCAAAGCCCATCTGCGTCCTCTTTCTGATTTCTTATCATGAAGAGAGCACATACAGTCAAACCAAAAAGAGTTTGACCACCAGAATAATTTTTATAATTTTTATCAAAAATAGCGGGTGCAGGACACTATAGTTCATTTATGTACGTGAGGATAGCAAAATAAAGTAAACTGGCATATTATACCCAAAAATTCTTCATTCAGTGGACTACCAGTAAAACTGATAATTTGGGACCAAAAATTATTCAGACACTTTGATCTGACCATGTTTTAAGTGTTCTTGAAGAGCAAGCGACTTTCTACCACACAGAGGCACGTCTCGGTTACGTAGGGTAACCCTCGTTCCCTGAGGGAGGGAATGGAGACGTCACGTCGGATGATCAACGAATTTGGATCTCGCGTAGAGAGACCAATCTACTTCGAGTGTAAACTAACGAGCCAATGAACATTGGCATGCGATTATTACATCCAGCTGCCACTGATCACAGCATGAGAATAAGTAGGCAGCAGATGCAGCGCATACTCGGGTTTTCGCTGAGGAGCCGAGCCGGTGACCCGGCCAGGTTTTTGCTGAGGAGCCGAGCCGGTGACCCAGTCGCTCAGTGGTGGTACAGGAGCTGTGCTGACGGGACGTGACGTGACGTGACGTCTCTGTTCCCTCCCTCAGGGAACGAGGGTTACATACGTAAACCGAGACGTTCCCTTTCAGTCGGTAACTCCCGACGTCACGCGGAGGTTGGGACGACGAATGGGATCCCGTAACAAAGGGCACAGGTACTGCACCTTCCAGGTCTGCGGACGCACCGCTACCCTAATTTTGGCGATAAGCCAGGGCTTGCAAAGAGGATAGCTACTGCTGCTGGGCATACCCAAATGAGGCTAAGAATGTGATAAACTGGGAAAAACATACGTTCTACTGGAACAGGGGCGTTAAGGAAGCTCCAACCTCATGAAGGAGGTTTCGGAAGCAAATAAAATCTGATAACATCTTAGGTTGTATATGGATAGATTGGAGTGATGTAACCCTGGAAGGAAGAGGTGCGGGGAAAAACAGCTTGAGATATACCCGCGGAATTAACAATATGAGATCCACTAAGTTTAAATATGGCAACCCATGCCTTCTACCGGTTCGCGAGGCATTCAACGAGTGAAGGCCTGGCGGTAGCTCAGCCAGGTGCATGCTGAGGGAAGGAGGCGTCAACAGGGTTACTATATGGATCTCTGGAGTGGTTGTAGCAAGCAAAGCGACCGAAGCGGGGCCTCCATGTTTGAGGTAAGAAAAGGAGGATACCGGTCAATACGAAGGCTATAGAATGTAGAGGACGTTGTTAGGGCGCCCAGCGCAGCTATACAGATATCTGATAGCTAGAGGTAGTCACGAGCCAGTGCCTAGGAGGATGAAACACTCTAGTTGAATGAGATCGCACCTGATCGGCGGGAACACCCTGTGCTGTATGGAGGGTTGATGGCGTAATTTATCAGTGGTCCATCCTGCTTAGAGACGGAATTTCCCATCGCCGGCTCCGTGAAGACAACGAGCTGAGTCTGAGGTCCTGAAGCGACAAAGCTCCGGGGGGTCTGCATACGATGAGGCAGCGCTTGCAGGCTCACCACCTGAACCCTGAAGGGAGTAGCGGGAACCTTGAGCACATAGCCGGGCCGGGGCCTCAGGATAACCTGGGAGTCAGCCGGCCCAAACTCTAGGCTGCATGGATAGGCAATGCAGCAGGGAGGGGAGTTATCATGACCCGAAAACTCAGCTCGACCGCATGCAGAGGCTCGAATGGGCCCTGCTGTAGTGCTGTGAGAGCACTAGAGTCAGGTCCCAAGAGGATATAGAGGGCGGCTAGTTAGAGGCCGATTTACCTTTACCCCTTACGGAACATGGCACCACGTTAGTTTCCCCAGCGACTTCCCTTCTACGGGGTCATGGTTAGCAGCAATCGCAGTGACATAGACTTTAAGGGTGAAGGGAGAGCTTTTGCTCCAACCCTTGCTGCAAAAAGGACAGCACGACTTTGATCGTGTATATTCGGGGGTCTTCTCGGCGAGAAGAACACCACTCAATGAACAGGTGCATCAAAAAGCGTAAGCGTGTCTAGTAGACGGTGCTCTCGCTGAAGTGATGGTGTCAAATACCTCTTGGGGTAGGCCACTCAGAACCTCTGCGTCCCGTTCAGGGACCAGACATGAAGTTTCCAGAGGTCTGGACGTGGGTGCCAAAGGGTGCCCTTCTCTGAGTCAGTAGATCCTTCCTCAGAGGAATCGGCCAGGAAGGGGCTGTCGCGAGGAGCGTTAGTTCCAGGAACCAGGTCCGGGTCGGCCAATAGGGCGCCACCAGCAGGACCTGCTCCTCGTACTCCCTGACCTTGCACAGTATCTGTGCAAGAAGGCTCACTGGGGAAACGCATATTTGCAAAGGCCCTGCGGCCAGCTGTGTGCCAGAGCATCCGTGCCAAGTGTTCCGTCGGTCAGGGCGAAGAACAAATGGCAGTGAGAGGTTTCTGGAGAGGCAAACAGGTCTACCTGAGCGGCTCCGAAACGTCTACAAACCAGCTGGACCATCTGGGGATGGAGTCGCCATTCTCCCGGGAGCGCAGCTCGAGATAGCTCATCGGCTGCCCAGTTGAGCAGCCCAGGAATATGAACAGCACAAAGCGACCTCAGATGCTTATGACTCCAGAGGTGGCGGGCGGTTGGACATGCGACGGGAGAGAAGACACCTTGTAGACCACAGGTGTCCGTGCGGACTAGACATGCTTGCCTTATAAGCGCTTTGAGGACGGCTCAAGGCAAGGGGGCACTGCCAGCAACTCGAGGGTCAAGCTGACTTGCCAGGCAGTGTGGGCCCCGTCCAAACCTGCCACTGCAAAAGCCCATGTACGTGGCCCCCAGTGGTGGAGGCATCCTTGTTAAAAAAGCTGTCTGAAGACTCTGTTCAGGCACTCTGCGGAGAAACGCAAAGTTGACCACGGGGTGAAAGTGGCGGCAGGCCAGTGTAATTGGACCCGGGTGAGTGCAGTGAGTCATGGCCCACCTGGGAACCGGGCCATGATCCAGTTGCTGAAGCGGTCTCTAGAAGCACCCCAGTGTGCGTAAAACTGCCACCGTAGTGCCATAGACAGGAGCTCTGAAATTGTTTAGGGGACCACCACCCTGGCTCTTGAAGTATCAGCAGTTCAACACGAATGAGCACGTGCCGGTGTGAGGCGGTGCTGTACTGTTCGACCTGAGTCAAATCCATACCGAAGGAAAAGAGATCCTCTCCGCGGGGTGAGGAGAGTTTGCTCTTTTCACAGTTGACCCGAAGGCCCAACAGGCTAAGGTGTGAAAGCACCAAGTCCCTGTAGTTTTGCTAAGACTCCGAGACTCGCGATACGGAGCCAGGCGTCGAGGTAGTTGAGAATGCGAATGCCATGTTCTCTCAGTGGAACAAGGGGTGCCGCCGCAACTTACGTGAAGACACGGGGCAACAGGGACAGCCCGGAGGGCAGGACCTCGTACTGATATGCTCGTCCTTCAGACGTGAACCACAGCAATGGTCTGTGGTGCGGAAGGGTTGACACATGAAGTACGCGTCCTTCAGGTCGACCTCTGCAAACCAATCTCGGGGAAGGATGCACGTGAGTCTTGAACGGTACCCGGTGAAGGGCCCGGTTCAAGACACACAGATCCAAGATCGGTCCTAACCCACCGCCTTTCTTGGGAAAATGAAGTAGGGGCTGTAAACCCCGTCTTCACATCGGCTGGAGGAACCGGCTCTATCGCATCCTTCGCCAGTAGGACTGCGACCTCCGCCCGCAAGACAGGACCATTGGGCGCTTTCACTGTTGTTAAGCGGATGCCAATGAACTTGAGGGGACGCCGGGTGAACTGAATCCACAGGCCGTATAAGCATCACTGGCCAGTCGAGTACCTACAGACCTGGGAGGGGAGGCACGGTTCGCCCTGCCGGGTGGAGGCGGTATTAGGACACAATTGCATCGCAACCGACCGCTCCACCGGGGGGACCCTTGTATCCCCCTAGCTGCACCACCGTCGAGGGTGGGGAGGTAGGAGGAACCAGCCAAATCCAACCCCAAAAAGGTTTCCGGCTGTAAAAAGGCCGTCCATGACCTGTTGAGCTCCTCATGCACTTCCGGGAAGAACCAGCGCAGACCACCCCGAAGAACCAATCATCCAACCTTGAGGGCTCGGGACACGGTGGAAGTCTCCACTCGAGCCCTACCCCTACGGCGGCCCGGGAAAGCATAGCCGTTATTTCCGGATCCGATTCAGGCATTGCACAGTCCCGGATGAGAGCAGCGAAGTCCGATCCTATCCAAAAAGCTCCGGCTCACCCTCCGATGCAGTGATCGACATCCGGTCGTTGGGAGGAGCGCCAAAGGATACGGCTGGTACGCTCCTTTTTTTTGTAGAGAGCCCAGCACGTTCCATTGGCAGCTAAACTGGTGGCGGAGTGCCTCAAACCACCCGCGCTACTGCCTGAAGTAGCCCCCACCTGACCATGACGAGAACTAGATCGAGGCAGAAGCAACGGAACTCCGCCCCTTGAGAAAAAGGAGCTTGGCCCGCGACTCCAAGATGATCATCTTCCCGCAATGAGAAGATAACTCATCCACAAACGCCACCTCAGCGTGCTACATGCCCAGGCACGTGAGGCATCGATCGTGACCATCACCCAGCGCCAGGTACGCCCGCATCCAGAAAACGAGTTACGGGTGCGACGTGTCTATAGACAAGATCACATCGTGTGTTTACAAAGATGAACGTCAAGTTTGCCATGCCAATGTCTTAAAAAAAGACACACCGAAATGCTCTTAGGAAAAAAGCTCTTTGAGGTGAGAGGCGCACGGGGAAGAGATGATCACCGCACCACCAAACGGGGTAGTGCAGCCTTATGTGTGCAACCCACTCGACACGGGAAACCACCACCGATGAAGCACTCTCGAAGAGCGCGCTGAACTCGTTCAGTCTTCTTCTCTCAGTAGAGTAGTCAGGAGCAGACCCCGATGTGATCGCTCGGCTCCGAAGCGAAAAGCTGAATTGCGCTGCATCTGCTGCCTACTTATACTCACGCTGACAGCTATTCAACCTAATTCATTACATACTTTTCTATCAAAGTTATCTGACATTATCCAGATGAATTTGTTCTGACAGTTTAAATCTGATTTCTTGTCATATTTTATTACCATTTTCTAATCTACAGCAAATAAACTGTAATAATTGGAGAAATGTTGAAGGTGTCTGAATAAATGTTGGTTTGACTGTAGGCCATGAGGCCTGCACAGTCAGTCAGTTTGGCCTTGAGGCCTCCAAAAATGCACATGGCTCTCATACATAGCAGAATAGTTCACACAAACATACAAAGTAACTTCTTCAAATGTTTTATTTTGGATAAATAAAATATTTAATCAAAGCCAGTGGGAACCCAAACTGATTGGTTACCATCATTCTTCAAAATATCTGCTTTTCTGTTCTACAGAAGAAAGAAAGCCATACAAGTTTGAAACAACACAAGGGTGAGCAAATAATGACAGAATTCTCATTTTTAGGTTAACTATCCCTAAAGTGACGTGTTTAAATTGTTAATAATTTTTGGTGCAGCTTTGTGTACAGTCATTTAAGGCTGGAATACACTACATGACTTTTCAAAGGATCAAACACTACCAGACTTTCAAGTCGTGCACAACAAGCTCACACATAAAGATGCATGACACAATTAAAACTAAAAACTAAATATCAAACATTTGCATCATGTGCATTTTAACTGAATTGTTCTTTTTTTCTCATGATGTTGCATGTCTGATGTGTTTTTTTCTGTGCCAGCTGTGTGTCTAAGTCCAAGACAAATTTTCCCTAACAGGGATATAAAGTATATACAGTCCAATCCAAAAAATCTTAAGTCTGAAGCTAAAAAGTCTGTGCCCATCATACAGTATGCGATTTTTTTGTGAAATCTGTCAACTTAAATCTGCACACAGGCAATAAATTCAGCATTTTAGCATGACTCCAAACTGCAAACTGGGGCAAAAATCTGGGCAATAAAGGAGGTAATAAATGAGGGCAGTTACTGTATATTATCTCTGAAAACCTCAGAGATGAGAGTCCGGGTCACTGGTCAGGTAATAAAAGCATTCCATGCATTCCTTCACTGCAGGAAAAACAGTGTCTGTATTTGTTCCATTACATCGGTTCATCCCCTAATTTGTTTTTGTCTCTCTTTTGCAATCTCACCTTGTCCCATACGGGCACCTGTGAGGGCTTCTTTGGCAGAGCCGAAGCCCAGTTCCCTGCATACGATGCTGGCAGAGAGCAGGTTCCAGCGATCATCACAAATCGTCCCCCATTCACTGCCCTTCAACACCTCGACACGGCCCTCACCATATTTCGCTCCACCCTTCAGCCGTATAGTAGACTGATGAGAAACAAACAGAGAAAGAAACAGTTAATATAAGTATATACACTTATATAAACTAATCTAAACTTGTGTAGCACTAATGAAATACACAGTTTACCGGCATCTTGAGTTTCTTCCTCATGGCAGTGCTCTGTGCGTACAGTGGACCGGGCACACAGCTGACCACAGCAGGCATTCCTCCAGGACACGACTCTGTGGCATTGCCATAGTTAAACTCCAGAGGACATGCAGCCAAGTGCACTTCTGTGCCCAAGCATGCCACTGAATGAACCAGGAAGTGATTCTTCTGCCGTTCAGCATACAGCCTGAGAGAGGAGAAGTGAAAGAGATGCTGACCATGGTTACAAGCACATTATTTTCAGATTAGGGTCTATACTCAGGTTAAGCCTTTATTCAGAGAAAGATGTTTAAATGCTCAACAGCTATTGCAATATTCTTGTATACACATATGTAATCAGCATCATTTCTATAATGAACAGATTTATTGGAGATGGCAGCAGAACTGTGTTAATTGTGTAATTTTTATAAACTCATTAATTCTCATTGATGTAGACACACAGCAGGACAACAAAACTGCATAATGTACACTACTGTTCAAAGGTATGGTCGGTAAAATTTTTTGAAAGTCTTATTACAATTTAAAATGTATATATATATATGATGATAACAAAGTTAACAAAGCTGTGATAACAAAGCTGAATTTTCAGCATCACTACTCCAGTCTTTAGTGTCAAATGACATTCGAATCATTCTAAATATGTCGATTTGTGCCCTCAAAAAAATGCTGAAAACAGCTGTACTGCTTAATATATTTGTGTACACATATTTTCCGGATTCTTTGATGAATAGCAACTTCAAAAGTACAGAATTTATTTGAAGTAGAAATCTTTGTAACATTATGCATGTCACTTTTGATCAATTTAATGTGATTTAATGTGTTGCTGAATAAAAATATTATTTTTTCATGACCCCAAAAACCTGACCCCAAACTTTTGAATGGTTGCATATTTCCACATATAATAATTTGAGAACGCTTCTTTGTCTTTTAACCGATTTCTATAATCTATAGGTTTTGTCTAGGCCCCAGAATCACCTGTAATGCAGCATTTCTGACTGACAACATTTAGATTTACTGAACAAAAAAGAAGGTTGGAAAGGTCTGAGCCAAAAAGGTAATGCATGTTTCCCCTTTTTTTTTTTTTTTTACCAAGGTTACCTTTTAGCTGCAGCTGATTTGCCCGGTTTAGGCTTAGTGCTAGTTTTAGTGATAGCCTTAGCTTTGGGCTCCTGCCTGTAATGCAAACATCCATTAAGCATTCAGAAACACTCAAATGTCCACTGCAACATCCAACATGCACATGCACACATATACATACCAGCTGCACGGGAAAGAGGACAATAAGATCCAAGTCTTTTTTCGAATTAACTAAATGAATAATTATTTGATATATAATAATTACCATATGTGTCAGTAACAGAAACTTTGGAATGAGCAACACAAAATTACATACATACAATAAAAACGTAAATGAGTGGTGATCACTCCCAGGCCTGTAATCCATTGAAACTAGCACAGTAGAAGACAAGCACATACAGTGGGGAAAAAAAGTATTTATTCAGCCACCAATTGTGCAAGTTCTCCCACTTAAAAAGAGAGAGAGGCCTGTAATTTTCATCATAAATATACCTCAACTATGAGAGACAAAACAAGAAAAAAAAATCCAGAAAATCACATAATAGGATTTTTAAAGAATTTATTTGCAAAATATGGTGGAAAATAAGTATTTGGTCAATAACAAAATTTCATATCAATACTTTGTTATATACACTTTGTTGGCAACGACAGAGGTCAAACGTTTTCTGTAAGACTTCACAAGGTTTTCACACACTGTTGCTGGAATTTTGGCCCATTCCTCCATGCAGATCTCATCTAGAGCAGTACCGTCGGGGCTGTCCTGGGCAACACGCGATTTCAACCCTCCAAGATTTCTATGGGGGAGATCTGGAGGGACTGGCCAGCCACTCCCAAGGACCTGAAAGGCTCTACGAAGACACTCCTTCGTTGCGCCGGGCGGGTGTTTGGGATCATTGTCATGCTGATAGACCCAGCCACGTTTCATCTTCAATTCCCTTGCTGATGGAAGGAGGTTTTCAATCAAAATCTCACGATACATGGCCCCATCATCCCATCAATACGGTGCAGTCGTCCTGTCCCCTATGCAGAAAAGCACCCCCAAAGCATGACGTTTCCACCCCCATGCTTCACAGTAGAAATGGTGTTCTTTGGATGCAACTCAGAATTCTTTCTCCTCCAAACACGACAAGATAAGTTTTTACCAAAAAGTTCTATTTTGGTTTCATCTGACATATGACATTCTCCCAATCCTCTTCATCCAAATGCTCTCTAGCAAACTTAAGACAGGCTTGGACATGTACTGGCTTAAGCAGGGGGAAAGAGTGTATGCCTGCAGGATTGGAACCCTGGAGGGGGGGGAGACAGTGTACTGAGGTCCCTTTGTTCTGTCCAGCTTATTTTTTGCAGGTCATTCATTAGGTCCCCCCGTGTGGTTCTGGGATGTTTGCTCACAGTTCTTGTGATCATTTGACCCCACGGGGTGAGATCTTGCATAGAGCCCCAGATCGAGGGAGATTATCAATGGTCTTGTATGTCTTCCATTTTCTAATAAGTGCTCCCACAGTTGATTTCTTCACACAAAGCTGCTTACCTATCGCAGATTCAGTCTTCCCAGCCTGGTGAAGGTCTACAATTTTGTTTCTGGTGTCCTTGACAGCTCTGGTCTTGGCCATGGTGGAGTTTGGAGTTTGACTGTTTGAGGTTGTGGACAGGTGTTTTATACTGATAACGAGTTCAAACAGATGCCATTAATACAGGCAATGAGTGGAGGACAGAGGAGTCTTTTAAAGAAGTTGTTACAGGTCTGTGAGGGCCAGAAATCTTTCTTGTTTGTAGGTGACCAAATACTTAGTTTACCGAGGAATTTACCAATTAATTCTTTAAAAATCCGACAATGTGATTTTCTGGATTTTTTTTAAATTCTGTCTCTCACAGTTGAGGTGTAACTACGATGAAAATTACAGATCTCTCCACTCTTTGTAAGTGGGAACTGCACAATTGTGGGCGACTAAATACTTTTTTGCCCCACTGTATCTGAAGTGAACATGCAGTAAGCACAAGGAGGGATTTGTGTTAGTATGAGTGTATCTGTTTCAATATATCTCCCTCAGAAAGCTTCTACTCTTGCACAAGCACAGCCTCATCTCAAAACTATGCGAGTAAAACTAACAGATGGTAATAAGTTCTTCATGGGGAAATGTTGCGTCCACCACTCTTTCAGACAGACACACTAATCACCACTCACTCACTCACACCCAACATATCGCATGAGAAGCATACAACCAAACCCCATCACAAACAAAGGATAACTGATAAACTTGGAAACTGCAGTAGTGATCACCTAATAGGTTGTGTTACTAAAGCCCCCACTATGGCTGGAGTCTCTAGGGGAAGGAACACTACTGGTTCTTTCCCTCAGAAGTACGCCGCTGTTACCTGAACTTAGATTGGGGCGCAGCAGATCCTTTCTGAGATGCCTGTTGAAAACACGGGCAAATGGGGAAATACCACACATGTCATGTTACTGTAACACTTTACTTCTTTCTTGTACTTCAGGACAGTTTCGACTGTTTGAGATGGGAAAGGATTGAGTGGATCACCATATTCCCTTGGGATGTCACCAAACAAGTAAATTCTGCAAAGTACTCACCCTATGCGTACAAACTTGTAAGACCTGTCATCTTGGTAACACCAAATTATAAGCACATGGATATTTTTAGCAATGTCTCCTATATGTTACCGTGGAAAGTTGGTTTGTGCATCCCTGGTCTGTGCAGGTTCAGAAAGCGCTCGGATTTCATCAAAAATATCTTAATTTGTGTTCCAAAGATGAACGAAGGTCTTACGGTATGGAACGACAGAGGGTGAGAATTAACGATATAATTGCATTTTTGGGAATTCACCTTTTAACCCTTATAATATGCAAACAAAGTGTGTAATGTAGGACGTGCAGGTCGTAGACTACGCATATATTTATAGAAAAAGAACTGCGACAATATATAATAAAATAAAAGGGCATCTTAAGTGTAGTAAAGAGACTACACTTCATTATGTTTCTCAATAAAACACTTTTAAAAGTGCATGGTGGAAATGTTGACGTTTACATTTGGAAATCAATAGGTGAATAACTCAGTGATGCTTCCCAAGAGTATACATATTTGATGTATGAAACCTTCTAAAGCACAGAAAGTCTGATTCTATTTTAAAAGCAGATGTATTTAAATACAGTAAAGTTGAAGAGGTTTATTATATGATTAGTTATTAGCTATATAATTTAATAACCAGTAATATAATAAGGAACTACTTAAACAGCCATCATATTTGGCCGAACATTAACATTACACTAAACATTTTTTATTTGATTTTGATTGTATTTTTTGGGTTATTTTGACCTGACCCACTATGATAAAGTCGAAGCTTTCCAGAAAGAAACCTTCTGGTTAATAATAAAACAGGCTTCTTTAACTATGCTGGAATCCTAAGTTCCATTAAAATATCCTAAAAACTATAAAAACAACTGAAGTGGGGTTATGGAAACACCATCAGTCACAGTGTGCCACTGTTTCAAGAATGTGGGGTAGGTAATGGTGCGTACGTGCCTTATTAGGGAGACGGGTTGAGAAATGAAACCGTTATATAGTCTATAAAACCACACATGGGAAATAAATGCAGACAGGTGTTGAATAGAGAGTTCCTCTTAGCTTTTTCTTATTGTTCACTGGTTGGTCTGTCTAAGTGTATGTGTGTAAAGCCATTTGTACTGCATAGGGCTTATTCATGTAAGTGGAACATTCTTGTAACATTCCATTGGATTTTGGGATGAGACCCCTACAGTGTACTTTCTACCAGTTGGTGTGCATGAATGTCCTACGTCTATGCAATAGTTTCCTTGTCCAGATGTTTGTCTGTGGTTTAAACTGTGTGTATGTTGCTGCATTTCACAGATGACTGAGAAAGTAAACATAATTTCCTCTCACATTGGCTAAACTACCACAGTAAAGTGAGATGCCACACACAAAGTCTAAATAGAGTAATATTCAAATGTGTAAAAGTGTTTCCATGGCCAACCACAATCCAATCAATTCCTGATGATGGATAAAATCGATTCCTTCCCTACATCCAGGCCTCAACATGTCATGAACACTCACTTGTAGAAGTTCTTGTTGACCTTCTTCTCGTGGGGGAATCCCATCATGCCGCAAACCACATGTGAATTTTTGGGTGTCCAGCCATTATCACAGATCTGAGCCCATCCGTCTTTATTCTTGACTTCCACTACCCCCTCAGTGACAGGCATCCGCTTAGTCGCTATGGTGAACACAGGACGCAAACGCACCTCCTCTACTTTATTCTCATCTACCTGCACCTGAGAGACACATGACGCAAAAAATAAAAACCATATGGACAACCAAACATGAACAGAGAGTGAACAAGCTTGTGAGATGGGAGTGTATTTAACCCCTTTAGACAGTGCAGGACAAAAAAAAGATGCAGAGCTCAGTCATCGAGTGATTCCTGCATGTTAGTCTTTATAGTTAACTAAAATTATTAAAAAATATTTGTTATATAAAATTAAGCTGAAATAAAACATACAAATACAAATACTAGATAAAAACTTAAAAGGGTCATATGATGTTGCTAAAAATAACATTATTTTGTGTATTTGGTGTAATGAAATGTGCGGTTTAAGGTTCAAAAAACAACACAGATTTCACATACTACTTATTGTTTTCTCCTCTATGCCAGCCTTGTTTGGCATCTTCTGTATACCGAATAAGGCAGAAACGAAATCAGCTAAACTGTATAAGGACGTAAAAAGCTGGGACTAAGACAGCAGTAGAGGATTAAAAGCTTGTGTGACCACACTGATTGGGAGTGTTTCGAAGCGCTGTGTGACGAGGGCACCAAAGACGGACACATTTAGATCAGTTTCTGTGAGGACATTTGCATTTCTACCAGGACTTATTTAACCTACAACAATGACAAACCATGGTCACTGCAAAACTCAGACAGCTCCGTCAAGCCAAAGAAGATGCTTACAGGAAGGGGTACAATGTCTTGTAGAAAACAGGCTAAATACACACTGGAAAGGAGATCAGAGTGGCAAAGAGGATTTATTCTGAAAAAATAAGGATTCAATTCTATTCCAGTGACTCAGCATCAGTGTGGAAAAGTCTGAAAGAAATCACCAACTACAAGACACCATCCCCCAGCACTGTGGAGAATCAACAACTGGAAGACGATCTGAATGAGTTCTATGCAGGTTTGAAAAAACACCCCACACCCGCTCTGAACACCTCTCCACACAACCATCAACACCTCCAGCAACCCCCCTCTCCCCCAAACCTGCAATTCAGATCAGCGAAGACGAGGTGCGCCAGGGCTTCCGGAAGCAGAAAAGGAAAAAAGAACCAGGCCCAGACTGTGTTACACCAGACTGTCTGAAATCATGTGCTGACCAGCTGGCCCCCATCTTCACACAGATCTTCAACAGATCACTGGAGCTGTGCGAAGTCCCTTCATGCTTCAAACGCTCCACCATCATCCCCATCCCAAAGAAATCAAAAATTACAGGACTAAATGACTACAGGCCTGTGGCTCTAACGGCTGTGGTCATGAAGTCTTTTGAAAAACTGATGCTGGCCCACCTGAAGGACATCACTGGACCCTTGCTGGATCCTCTTCAGTTTCAGGGACTTATGTGAGGATCCTGTTCGTGGACTTCAGCTCGGCCTTTAACACCATCATCCCAAACCTCCTCCTGTCCAAACTAACTCAGCTCTCCGTGCCCACCTCCGTCTGTCAGTGGATAAACAGCTTCCTGACAGACAGACAGCAACTAGTGAGGCTGGGAAAATACACATCAAGCACCCGCAAGATCAGCACTGGAGCTCCTCAGGGTTATGTTCTCTCCCCACTGCTCTTCTCACTGTACACCAAAGACTACACCTCTAAAGACCCCTCTGTCAAGCACCTGAAGTTCGCAGACGACACTACAGACATCGGCCTCATCAAGGATGGAGACGAGACTGCTTACAGACAGGAGGTTAAAGAGCTGGCTGTCCGGTGCAGTCTCAACAACCTGGTGAGCCTCAAACCCGCTCAAAACTGGGAGTGACGGGGACTTCGGAGAAACCCCTGCACTCCCCCAATCACCATATGGACAGGCCTGTGGATGCAGTGGAGTCATTCCAGGTTCCGGCACCACCAATCAGATCCACTTTGCCAGCTGAGTAAGTTCAACCTGTCACAGGAGCTTCTGAAACAGTTCTACTCAGCCATCATTGAATCTGTCCTCTGCACATCAATAACTGTCTGGTTCAGCTCATCTACCAAAACTGACCTCAGAAGACTACAGAGGGTAATCCATACTGCTGAGCGAATCATTGGTACAAACCTCCCTACTCTCCAAGAACTGTACTAATCCAGAGTGAGCAAAAGGTTAGCAAAATCACTCTGGACCCCTCACAACCAGCACACTCCCTCTTTGAACTGTTACCATCTTGTCGACGCTACAGAGCACTGAGCACCAAAACAGCCACACACAAGAACAGCTTTTTCCCCCAGGCAATCCCTCCTCTGAACACCTGACAATAACTCGGAACACACCACTAGTATTCACTCATAAACTTATGTATACTAACACACATATCAGTTCTACCTTTCAATTTGCACATAATACCTGTATATACAAGTGTCTATTGCTTATATAACTGTACATAGAAGGTCATTTTGATATTTATTTCATGATTGACGTACGATTTTTTATTATCTGTGTGTTTTTTTGGTGGTTTTTTGTCTGTTCAATGTCTTCGTACACTGTGGAAGCTCTGTTACGAAAAAAAAAGTTCCGTTATAGTGTAACAACATGGCAATAAGCTCCATTTTTGTTCTGGATTTTTTTTCTGGATTCTGAAACCGTCGTTTGTAACAAAGTATACGGTCTGGAAAAGTGAGGTGGCTTGATTGGCTCAGACTATCCAGGGCGTCGGATTGGCGAATACCTCTCAGCGTGACGGTAATGTAAGCCCCTTACCATACATTGTGATGTCCGTGTCCGGGCCGGAGGACGATGCAAAAACATTAAAACCATTATAAACGTTTGTGGGGCATTGGCTTGTGGGGACTTAAATCCGCTATAATCGAACTACGGGCTTTTTATCGTGGCATGCGCCCCCCACGTAACAATAAAACCCATGTCGCATTTGTGATGGGGAGATAATAGAAATGACAAACAATAAGTGCTACTCTACACTGCCTAAAACTCGCGTTTGAATTGTCAGTGGAAAATCCTTTAAATATGAATACGTACTTACAGACTGTGAGACAGAACAGCCGGCATTGTAGTCTAATCTACCAGAATCAGGAAACAGTCCTCAATAAAATTTGCTGCACACATCTCAATATTTGGGTGAATGTTGCACCTAACCTGATTTAGTATGTCCCCCCCCCTTTGGAAGGTAAACCAAGTAATTTAGCTTTCACAATGAGCCACACATCCTTTCAGACCCATGCGGCAAAAATACTACAGTGAGAATAAAAGTTACTCCTTCTTTCTTTGTTTGAACATTTGGGTGGCGTTATGCAAATTTTTCCACATAGTGATGTAGATATGTGGGGCTTGTTAGAACGAGGCGTTTTAGGTAGGTTTGGCTGAGTCTTAACTTTTATAAAGAGCATCTCTTTGGCTTTGAGACTTTAGTCTTTGCAACTTTACGATCTTCTTTATGCACCAAGAGCTTGAACACTACACGCGACCGGCAAAATTAAATAGATCGTGACCCCTTTAAACTCACAAACTAAAACATTAGTAAGTTGCCTGTCAACTAACTAGTTTAAGTTATGGACAACTAGAATCCACTAACCATTAACTGGACTAAAACTAAATTACACTTTAGAGTAATATTTTAAAAAAGGTAATAAAAATCACAAAATAAAAAAATTCCATAACAAATAATAAAATTACTAACAAATTTAACTAAAATGAAAACTGAAAAAAGAACATAATTAAAAATATTAATAAAAAACTACAATAATATTAAAAGTATGCTAAAATACCACTGTGTTAAAAGTTATTGTATTTAACTCCATTTCCCACACTTAGAAATGCTAAAAGCAAGTATTCTATTATAAAGACAACATGTTGTTTTTAAATTATTTTTTGTTAAATTAGCAACATTTCTTTTTTCTACTATCTGAGTTAGGGCCATGAATATATTAACAATGTTAGGCACACAGGTTTCTGTGATTAATCCATTCATTTGCACTAAACAATACTTACTGTACAATATAAGAGAAACTTATTTTAAATTCAATTGAAATATATTTGTATAACACTTAATTATAATATTGTTACAAAGTGGTAGTAGTAAAGGTAAACTAGCAAAGAAGCTATAGACAACACTGGCCAAACAAAAGAAAAATTAAAATAAATTTAGAAATAGACAAAAATATATTAAGTACAGTTAAAATACATTTTGTAAAATATTTTCTCTCATATTTTCTGTCAACGGCAGTTAGATTTGAATTTTTCATTTTAATTGTGTCTGTGTAGGGTCCTTTACCTCTATAACATTGGAGTCCACGTATCCCAGCAGTCTCTCATCTTTACAGATCACTCCAGCGTCCTCATCATGAGTGCAGTCACTGTTACCCCAGCCACGAGACTTACACACTGAAACGCTCCTCTCACTGCCACTGCACTGCACATTGTCAAGCCAAATCTTACCTGCAACAGACACAAACTCTCTGAGCACATACAGAAACTGCTTTATATCTGCTCTGATTGAGTGTGTGAATGCGTGCAGGAACGTTACCTGTGCCCTTGCCATACTTGGCACTGTGAGTCCAGCCCGTGGCAGACACGAAGCCCAGCTGGCGACAGAGGACATGGGCATTGGCCAGCGAGAAGTCATCATCACAGATGGTTCCCCATTCGCCTTTATAAAACACTTCAATTCGGCCCTCGTTGTGTTTCCTGGGGAAGCCAGACAGACGGAACTTCAGAGTCTCCGGGCCTTCTGCTGTCTGAGGGGTCGGTGTGGGGCTCGAGCGCACTGGCGGTGTGGTTTGGGCAAAGCATGATGGAATCCAAGCATGAAGTAGGAAGACAACAATGTGTCGCCACCACTGACACAGCTCCATGTGCGGCTCTGCGGCAGGGAACAGAAACAAAGAGGAGAAGGTTTGAAAAATACTGAAAAACATGTGGTTACTGTTGTGTGAATGTCAGTATGTTTTGATTTGAGCACTATCATGTGTTCACACAGAACATGTTAAGCACACTCCTACCCCTAGTTCTCATTACCGTAATGCAAAAATGTAATTAGTCATTACTGTACTGTAAAAAATGACTGTACACTAAAACAAATGAGTAGGACTTATTATTTACTAGTAAATGTCACAAAAAATTACAAAGTAATGCACATTGTATTAACGGTAAATTTTGAGCAGAAGACTGAATAGATAATATCATACTGCAGTTATTTTTTTTTTGACCAAAAAAAAAAAAAAAAAAAATAAAAAAAAAAAAAAAATAAAAAAAAAAAAAAAAAAAAAAAACAAAAAAAAAAAAAAAAAACAAAAAAAAAAAAAAAAAAAAAAAAAAAAAAACAAAAAAAAAAAAAACAAAAAAAAAAAAAAAAAAAAAAAAATAAAAAAAAAAAAAAAAAAAACTTCAAAATATTTTTAAGTTTAAAGCTAAATAATATTCTTCCAAAAAACCCTCTAAAAGTAAATGTCAGATAGCCGCATGATGGTAATGATAATTCACAAAAAAAGCTAAATGTGTCTGGACAGAGGTTTCTTGATTTCCAACAAGTGGGATATCAGTAACTGAAGGATTGATTGAAAAAAGAATAAAATATCTGTTCAAAAGAGAAATTTGTAAGCACTTCTGGGCAAATTTCCCCCAAATGTGATCACGGTTAAGGACTATTAAGCTATTGTTTAGGGGATCATGGAAGATTTCTGCCATGGGGGGACAATTTTTAAGCAAGTAACTAACCCAGCCAACTACTTTCCTTACCGTAATGAAAAAAAAAAAAAAAAAAAAAAAAAACGTTATACTACCGTAATGCAAAACTAACTTTATCATTACTGGAATGTAAAAAATATTATATACGGCACCCGAAAAGAAATTTACGTTGTTGCTATAAATTTCACAAAATACATAAGTAAAACAGTATTTCTTGTTAAAATGTACTCCCGTATATTATTTAAAATTTGAAAAAGCTGTTTTGCCGGTGTACGTCAACCAAGAATCTAATAATTAGAATCCCCATCATGAAAAATGGTTAATACAAAAAAAAAAAAAGGCAATTCAGAAAGCATTTTACAGTAGTAATGATTATCATGTTATACAAATAATCCAAAACATCTGAATGGTCCTAGAAATAAGCTTTAATAGTTTTCTTTATAAAAAAAATGATGTACCTTTTCTATTGATTTCGGAGAAAAATGTGTCTCGGATATGTTTTCTTGAGATTCACCCACAGATTAAATGTCTGTGCATGTATCCAGCACACACTGGGGGACCCACTGTTATAGAATGAGTGAGTAGGAAAAACTAACAATAACTGCATTTGACACAGACATCTCATCCATCACATAAACATAAACATCTAAACCTATTTTGATATTTTGAACAGCATGAGCTGTAGCCATCCTGCAATAGCTGGCATATTGACTTTAGAGGAAGCAGTAAAACAGAGCCACCCACTGACTTTGTTTGATTGACATGAGGTTCAACTCATAATGTTTGTAGACAGAAGTGTTTAAACCCTTTGTATATAGTATGGCATTGCACAGATAATTGTGTTGATGATATAACTGCCCCTCACTGGTGCGGCGATGGGATTTCACTAATATAACAACAGCTTAACAGACAAGTCACTCTGGTGCCTGTGGGTCACAGAGGAATGTAAATCTTGAGCACCCTCTCCACTGGCTATGAGCGAGTACAGACCCGTTACCCAAACACATACTGTTCTATACTGTCAGTTTGTGGACTGGACTGGATCTTTGAATTGCCTTCATTTGAATATCAAGTCATAATGCAATATTTTTAATCCAGGTAAAAATGTCAGCCTCATATTACATTCATATCAGGGTGATTCATGAATATTTCCTTTAAATATGGCCACTTTTGGTCCAGTAGACTTTAAGAAAATAAACTCTTTGAGAACACAGTTTTCTTGTTTGTTAGTTTACTTAATTTTTCTATTAACAATGTCCCACACTGGGAATTCTTTCATTTCTGTCATTAACATTACACCACAACTTTAATGATGTATTGTATTGTGGAAATGAGGTGATGGAATTAAAATTTTGGGAAAAAATGGCTCCTTTTTCATCCTATAGGAAATTCATAGCTAGAATTGTTTTAGAATCTTAAATACACATTTTTTTTCTAGAATCTCAAATATGCATAATTTGACAGAACAACTTGGTTGGAAATGACAAATATAACTATTCTATGCGCAGGAGATATTTACCTTTTACTTTGTTTTCTTCACGACCAATACTTCCTTTGTCTCCTTTCTAATAAAGTAGGCTACACTAACTAACTAATGCATATTACATATTAAATACCTATTAAATCTGCTTAATTGTATAAGACAAGTATTTGAAGTAATTTCAAGAATGTTACATGTGTAAAACTTAAATATGTAAAATATGTCCAACTGAATAGATCAATAACTTTTCCTGGATGGATCCAATTATACAAGGGAGTAAAGAGACTGGTGCGCAATTGAAAACAGATCTCCAGTAGCTCAGGGGCACATGATTCACCAGCACATGGTATTTCCACGGTAAATATAACTAAATCAAACTAAGGGCATAAAATACATGATAAAAACCATAACTCACATCATCGGTAAACTATATCATGCTTTGAAATGCCTATAAACAGGCAAAAGAAATGCTGAGGTAACGGCGAGACACAGCCAGGTCTGGACCCCACAAGGTAAATTCACTATCAAACATCAGGTTAATAAACATGTAAGGGCAAAATGCAAGCCAATGTTTATTTAATTATTTAAAGGGACTTCAAATGTAGTTCAAGCAGCTCAGCTTCTGAAGACTGCTGTTGGGGAGGAGAAAAAGGAACTTCTGACAAAACTCTAATAGTGTTTTAATAATGACATCAGTGTTATTTAAAACCTAAAACTGTTGCAAATGCTTTGACATCATTTATTAGCTTCACTGTAAAACTGAGAGGAATAAAGGGACGTGATAGAGGAAGTGTAGGCTCCTTGGCGTCCAGCTGCTTTATCTCAGATCATATCTGTGCAAGTAAATAACGTTAACGTTACTCTATTCAACAATATTTATGACACTTTTGCGAAAAAGATCAAACTATTCAATAATATACTCAGAGGAATAAAAATCATAATTCCCACCCCCCCCTTACCTCAAGTGTAAGCGGTCTCTCCAGTCTTGGCACACAGTTTCAGCAGGTTATATTTATGCACCCAGAACCAGAAAAAGCATTCAGAAAAGACTTGAGTATGCTGCAGAACCCAGACCTTGTACGAAGCAAAGAAAAGCGTCTAATGAGCAGCAGAGATAACGGGCTGTAGCGGCAGTGAATTGCCAGCTAGACAGTCGTGCGGGTGGGAGAGAGAGCGATGGGAGACGGGGCACAGGGGGAGAGGTGGAGCTGACTCGTGGACGACTTCACGCGAATGAAAAGGGGCAGGATTTATTTTAGGAAAAACACATAGCCCTTTCACAGTTCAGGAAAAGATTTTCCTACTTGCATAACGGAACTTTCTTCTGCTCAGGCACGTTCTACGTTTGTAAAATACAGCGGGGGATTATGATCTTTGTGAAATTTGCTGGAAAAAAAAAAAAAAAACTATATATATATATATATAATATATATGAACGTGCCACTGTTACCATATCAGATTGTATAAATCAAGTCATTGTTTCTGCATGTCAAAAGCACGAAGAAGGCTTTTTATAGTGATTTATATATTTTATTACAAACATTTTTTTTTTACAAAGGCGCTTTTGTTGAAGAACAATGCTTGTTTTCCATGCTTTAAAAACAAAACGCAAGGCACTTATTTGCTGGTGTAGGAACAAACTGATTATTTACACTGACTTGAGCATTGAGCAAGTAAGGTACACAGATTATAAAGAGAAGGCAACAGAACACATGTTGGTTCAGTGTTGATTTATGCAACAGGGACACCAAAGTTATTCCAAAGAAGAAGAAAAAACAGTTCTCAGGTTTGAGGAGGAGATATATCCTCCTCTATAGTGTAAAAGTTTTTGTTCCCCTCCCTGAAAAAAGGTCAAAATTTTGCCTGGTCCCTTTCTCTCTCTCACACCGTTATGCAATAATTGTCAAAACAACACTGTTTCTCTACAAACAAAATATGAGCTGCATAACATTTATGAAATTCTGATTCTGAACTCACTGCGACATTTATTTATATTTAGTAATTTTGCATTTATGTTGCATCAGTTACATATACAGGAGAGCAAAATGAGCAAAGTGCTTGACTGATCAGCTTGCTTTTGAGTAAATGATGTCTGTGCCCCCAAAATAGTGCAATGTACCATAATGATTACTATCACTAGCAACCATAAACAATACAAGTTTCAGTCACTGTTCTTCTGCTTGATGCAATATCAGTTCATAACCAGTAATGATAGTACAGTATAAGATGACAGCTGACACATTATAAATGATGTCTAATCACGTTGGTTGTGATTTAAGCTTTGTAAAGGATCAGATCTTGCTGGCTTATTCTCATATCAAGTGGTTGACTGTTTTCAAAAGTTAAAGGCTCTAAACAGTTCTGATGTTTGCAGTAATTCCTTAAACTAGTATAGGCATTTAGTTAATTCTGATTGTTTAACCTAACTGTATAGCATATTTTTAAGAGATGTTATTATAGTAATAGTTTTGGTATTAATAAGATGTCAGAGCTTGGTCTGCATAGTTGAGGGCATGGTCTGATATTTGAAGGCAATTTTGGTCTGTTTGCATAAATATTTCTGTCTTTTGGTAAAAGCTGTGAACTAAGATTGTGTAGCAGATCAGGATGGGTTTGGTAACTCCAAAAGTGCACCAACCGCACCAAAATAACCCTGAAAAACACAAATAAAATGACTTGAAGTGATTAGTTCAAATATTGTTTAGCTTTGGAGGAATTACAAAGACTCACACACACCTCATGTTGCAGGAACAGGGCTTTGAGTTGTCCTTTGCTCCAGTAGTCCAAAGCATAAGCGAGCAGCTTCATGGATAATGTGTTCACTCGCAGAAAGTTCCCAACAAATACCACTCTTTCAATGTTCTAAATGGAAGAAACTCATAATGAGCATTGATTCTGAAAATGTCATTCTTTTAAGAGGAGTTTCCAAGGAGCTGATTGGCGCCTGGTCTCTCATAGCCCTGTACAATGCTGCTTGATCCAGATTCCACAAGGCAGCACCGTAAAGAGGCTGACAGACAAGGGCAAGGACAACATACTGGTGATTTAAAGTGTGGATGTGCACGTGTACCTCGTTAAGTGCACACATGCGCGTGATTGAGCCAATGTTGTTGGTGATGGTGACAAGTGTTGCTCTAGCCAGATCCTCCTTGGAGACCGAGTCTCTCTTCTCCTTGCACATCATGCTCCCAAAGCTACAAAAGAAAATACACGCACATTATATTGATTAAACTGATTCACGTCTATTATCAGTGTCATTACAGAACCATTTTAAAATGATAACAGTGTCATATAAGGAATAACAATGTAATTGTTTAGATATAATTTGGGCTTAAAAAGTTAACAAAAAGTTTATTTTTTTTTCAGCATGGATGCATTAAATTAATCAAAAGTGTCCGAAAAAACATTTGTGATGATACAAAAGTTTTCTATTCTGTTCATCAAAGAATCCTAAATTCATTTGGATTGATTTAAGAACATTAAAAACATTAAAAAAAGACCCAAAATTTTCAATAGCTAGTGTATATGCCTGTACCTGGAGGCAACAGCCCATCCTGGCAAGCCAAATCGTTCATAGTCGCCACCATAGATGTCCTTGACTAGTTTATCTACATGTGTACTTTCCCCCTCTGTGGCCATTGCCAATGCCTCCTCAAAGGTGGAGCATCCAGTCAACAGGCAACAAAGCCCAAGGAATGTACCACCACCAAGACTAAAGGGGAGACAGAAAATATTACTATAGCTTTACAGTAAAATGCCCATTTATTTTGTTAAACTGTTGCAATATTATTAAGTCATGACCAACCTGGTTCCAGTAACACGCTTGTAGTTGTCTTTGGAGTATACAGCCAGTATGCTGACACCAGAGCCGATGTTGACAAGCAGCAGAGGATAGGGGTTCTCCAGGTTGTATGCCTTCTGCTCGCAGCGCTCAGGGTCTGTTGGATGTTCAAAGTAGTAACATTCAGGTGGACCACTTGAGACCACTGAGTCAATGTACAGAACCCCCTTTATCAGGCATTCAAGCTCATCCAGCTTCAACAGCTGCAGATTGGCCATCTAAGAGAGGAAAGACAGCATTGAGAACCAATTAGTTAAAAGAATAGTTCACCAAAAATCACCTTCAGACCATTTAAGATGTAGATGAGTTTCTTAAATAGGTACAGATGTGGAGAAATGTACCATTACATCACTTGCCCACCAATGGATATGGTGCCGTTAAGACTAAGAGTTAAAAGCTGATAAAAACATCACATTCTGGATTATGGTGGAAATCGTATTTTATTTTGGTTATAAGGTTATAAAATTAAACATCTTAATGATGGATTGGTTTCTTACAAACATGATGTTATTTGATGGACTGGAGTGGTGTGGGTTACTGTGATGTTTTTATCAGCTGTTTGAAGTCTCTTTCTGACGGCACCTATTCACTGCAGAAGGATCCATTGGTGAGCAAGTAATTAATGCACAATCTCTAAAATCTGTTTCGATGAAGAACAGACTTCATCTACAGCTGATCAGAAAGAGGGGCCATCTTCATTTTTGGTCTATCTCTTCCTTTAACAGATCACATAAAATAATATATATAATTGCAGCAATGTGAGCTTGGACACACCGTACGGAAGCCATCTTCATATTTAAATGCACCACCTCCAGTGGCACAGAGGGTTGTGTGCAGACTGGAGAAATGCTTGTCTCGGCCCATCTGCAGGAAGGCAGGCAGCTCGTGCGTGGGAAAGCGGATGAAGTGCAGGTTGCCCTTGCGGCCCCAAAGTGTGAGGTCAGAGAGCTCCAGGTGAACATCTCGTATACCTGTTTTGCCATAGGCGGTGTGTGAGGTGAGGTAGCGGCGGATGCTTTTCAGACTATCCACCTCCTCCTGTTCTTCTTCCGCTGTAATGTCTTTGGGCTCAAAGTAGACCAGCTTCACCAATGTGCCACCAATGTCCATGCCAAACCATGGGAAAGCTGGGGACCAATAATAGTGAAGTGACTTCAATACCTTGTGCATTTTCTAAACATTTTCTGTGAGTAAGCTCATTTCACTTTGTTAGGAAAAAGTTCACTGTTAACTACATATGAGCAGTTTTATTTTCTGTCATTTTCATTGAGGTTGGCACATTTTCAGCCCTGTAAGTAAAATGGGACAAAATGTATAATACATTAAAAAATAAAAGGTAACAGAGTTATGAATTCAAATACACAATAGTATTTGAAGTAATAAAAAAAACACTTCTTATTAATCAAAAAGAAATATTTGTTCCTTGCAAATGGTTGCGTTTGAAGAATAAGTCAACACGACAAAAAAATGGGGGGGGGGGGGGGGCGGGGGGGGGGGGGGGGAGTGTCACACACTTAAATATTAAATTTTTGGTTATAAAACGTTATTACTCTGTACCATTGTACAGTGCTGGGTCGCCTTTTGATATATAAGATTCCTGAAGAAAATCTTAAGTGCTTATTAAATTAATCGTCTGTAAATTAGACCTTAGTATTACTGCTATACCATAAGTAAATATATGAATTGTATTATGTTTAATGCTAAATGTTATCTATCGTCTAAACATTTAAGTGTATAGTGTATATTATGTTTTGCATATTAGTCAATAGTATGATGCCAACCGCGAACGCAAAAAATTGACAAAAATGGCTATACAACGTATGACTGTTGGTTTAATTTATATAACGTTATATCTGACATTTTTTCACTGTGATTTCACTGTGGCATCAGCTCCGTTAACCCTGTTACCTAGCGCCATAACAAGATGGTTCACCTACGCGGCCTGTTCTTTTTCAGCGAATCGAGCCTCAGCATCGCCGGTGTCGATTTTGACATCCGCTGCTCTCGGAGTGCACTGCCGCCGGCCGCTTCGCTGTCTGCACCCGGTGTAGCAATTATGCTACATGACGTTTCCGTCTTTGATCGAGGCCGCCTGAGCGCTTTCGGTTCTTCCTCTTGCTCCTCCGTACATCCTTCGCAGTCACAGTGGAAGCCATTCACCTCCATTATGTCTTTTACCAATATCAATTGTTAAGCAGAAAAATCACAGTTAACATATATAAATGCATTGTCTGTATTTCATATTGTCATTCTCATCTCCACAGAAAATATTTACGTCGCTGTGTTTACAACACCAGCACAGTTACTCGAAATACCAATGAATGCTCTTCTCCCGTCCTCTGAAATCGCAACGAGCCAATCAGATGGTCAGTTCGGTTCATCGTTGTCTTCTCACAGTAGATGGCCGCGCGTCACATAAACAAATCTACAAGCACATCTTCTTCTTCTTATTCTTCTTCTAATAACGTTTTATGGCGTATGGCAAACCAACTTCTGGTGCATTTACGGCCACCAACTGGACTGGAGTGTGGAGCACTAATATGCAACTAATATAAACATATTTATATTTATCTATATTTTATTTTATATAAAAAGAAATACAAAACTATATAATAATAAAAAAAAAAAAAAACAAAAAAACCTTCCTTAAATTCTCCTGATTAATCCTATTTCTTTAATGTATTTAACAATAGCACCATATATTTTACCTTGTTCTGCATGCTCTTTCAAGAGATTTGACAAATTAAATGATTCAACACCCATGTTTCTTACTTCCTTAATGAGTTTTAACCTTTCTTTTTCATATTTTATACATTTTATTAAAACGTGCTCTATTGTTTCTGCCTGATTACAAAAAATACATTGACCTGTTTCATGTTTTCCTATATTAAACAGAGAGTGATTTAATCTAGTATGCCCTATTCAAATGCGAAAAATAATTGTATCTTCTTTCCTATTCCTAAAAACACTTCTTCCATTTCCTACTTGCTGCTGAATATTATACATTTGTCTGCCCTTGCTTTCACAGTTCCATACTTCTTGCCATTTTTTGTTTATGAATTCTTAATTTTCCCTTTAACCTCATTTTTGCTAAGAGTCACTTGGATATCTATTTCTGAGTGTATAAGAGCTTGCTTAGCAAGCTTATCAACCACTTCATTAGCCTCCACTCCCACATGAGCGGGAACCCACAAAAATGTTATTAAGCTTATATTACTTATTCTTAATAAACTTGCAAGAATCTCATAAATAATGTCTTGCCTTGATGTTTTTACTCCACTTGCAAGATAATATGATATTGAATACAATGATATTGCTGCATAAGAGTCAGAACATATTACTACTAATCTTGGTTTTACATCCTCTACCCACAGGAGTGCTATCACCATGGCAATTCATTCTGCTGTATACACGGATACATGATCAGTTATTCTTTTCTTATACTAGTTTGAAACTGTGGAATAAATACTGCAGCAGCTGTTCTGCCAGAGATAGGGTCTTTAGAACCATCAGTATAAATATGTAACCACGATGGATAAATCTGATCTAAATATTGCTGTGTGCAATAATGTTCTTAGGGGTTTCTTTCTCATTCTTAATTTTTATTTGTATTTGAAAATCGACTATTGGCATAGGAAACATCCACGTGGTATACTGGACAATATCACAGTAGGGCTAAAATCACAGTCTGCAATACCAACAACTTGCGCTTCCCTTTTAGCAATCCATCCAAAGCTTTTAATATTTTTGTTTCCATGCGACACATCTGGTTCACAATCTTTACAGCCTTTTATGCTTGATGAGCCAGGAAAAAAGATCAAGGAGGACATTTTATTTCAGAAACATTCTGGAAATCATTATTGACTGTGCATGATCAAGATTGAGCAGTACACAAAAGCAAAACAGTTTAGCACAAACATTCCCTTGAAATAAAGTAACTTATCTAGCAAACCTACAAGAACCACATAAAATACTTATAAGATCAGGAGTAACATTAACATATACAGTGCATTTAAAATCAGGTTCAATCATTTCACATCAAAAAGTGAGGATAAAGTGCAGTTTCTGATTAAAAATGACATATGAATTACATTTAAAGTGTACACGTAATTCATTCAGAGTCATTTCCAATGTTGTTCGTGTAGCAGTTTACCCTAACACAGATAACTAATAGCATGAATTTTATGTTGTTTCTGCAGCTCAAATGATAGAGCACGATAGAGTTTAGCAACCCCAAAGAACACTAGTTTGAATTTCATAGAATGTGTGAGCTTAAAAATATACCTAGAATACAGTGTACAATCTTTTTCAACTACACATCAATGTATTACTGTTGTGCACTGGACTTGGAGACTTCTGCAGACACAACACTTACATATCAGCAATATAAACAATATAATCTTTGGCCATGGGGCACTTGGTTATGTTTGCATTTAACTTAATCTATCTTAACAGTTATTCCACTATAGGTAACTCTTATAGCAGGCATTAGGAGAACACATTTGATTTTTGTCAAAAGTGGACAGCGTTCTGTGTGTGCACACTTTGAAACTCTTATAGGGGTCCAACTGCTCAGAAAATATGAGACAGTGATGGAGAAAGAGTTCCTTAAGGAGAGGGTTGGAGCCATTGTCCAGTCCATGTAATATGTTCCAAATGAGTTTTTCATAAATGTCCGATAGGTTATGCAACAGCTCCTTATATTCATGGTCTGTCACACACAGGATGTATTCTTGCAACCTTACCACAATTCACAATACATCAAATTGTTGTACAATGTAATACTAGTCAAACTGGGTATTACTCCAAATTACTTTAAAGCTCCATGACAATCAGTTTATTAGTGAAACTGATTTCACAGATGCAACGGCAGTCAAATTTATTATCGGCCCTGGCGTACAAGGCATATCTATGAAAGGCACATGGCAAACCATGATTACATATAGGCCTATATGTACACGCATGAAATAATACATGAGGATAAAATCACTAGAGAGTTTGGCGAAAGAGATCATGTTGGACAACTAAAATATCAATCCGTTCCTCATAGCAAGCTATCGAATGGTTATAGAAGTCTTGGTGTATATAATAGGGATGGATCACGATTTTCAAATATTCGATTAGTTAATTTAATTATAGAATATCAAATAGGTTTGTAGGATTATGTCTTAAATAATCCAATGTTTTAGGTAAAGATGCAGTGGTGATGCGTAATGTAAGGCAGAGGTGGCGACTGCCGAATTATAACAGCACCTAGAACTGTCAAGAAGCAACAGGATGAAACCATTTTATCCGGCGCACAACTGTAGACTGCATGGCATAGCATAAAAAAGAGACCTTGCATAGACATAAAACAGTTATAGTAGTGACGAAGTTTGTGCGGTACCCAACCACACCCGACGGGGTTGGAGGTGTGGGGAATCCGGAGTCAGAAAGGGGCGGGAAACAAATATAACAGCGTTCTTACGAGCATAAGGGAACATGGTTAGCCGCTTAGTTAACGGTTGCCTGTACATACAGTACAAAATACACTTACCACATAAAGAGGTAAGGAGAGTGCTGATAGGATGACGGCGAGAATGATTTGCAGATCATTGAGCACCACTGACAAACTTCTACTCTTGTAATCTTGTGGAAGTACTGCGAATCTCGAAAGTGAAGTAAAAATAAGCACGGCGGTTCATAATGCGATTTCAATGCACAGTATATTATACGGAATCTCTGATTGCAACAGTTATAGACAGAATAATAACCGAACGATGTGATAATGCGACAGGAAACTACTGATGTATATTTTTCCTCCCATCTCGTATCTATTCCTTTTAGGGGTTCCATTTTTTTAAATGAAAGTGTCCTAGCCTTATGAGCAGTTGATTCATGCTAAACGACGGACTCTTATGTTAATAAGTGCCATCATTCGCTTATGTTTATTATATTAATGTTTCAGCACATTACAATCATTATATGGCTTGAGTTAAAGTAGCCTATCTTCTGAATTAAACAGTTTATATACATATTGAAAGCGTGAATCCCGTCTCTCTCAGTTTATGGGGGGGTTTGTGCATGCAGTTGGGGGAGGGGTGTGATTTTCAAATAATAATCGAATATTATTTTTGCCTGGAATGCCCATCCCTAGTATATAGCACAAACCTTTTATTGTACTACTTTTGTACATTTTGTCCTTTTCTTCAGCACCAGTTACTATCCACTGTTATTTATGGAAAAGAGCAGCCTGGACATTTTACTTAAGTCCCTTTGTGTTTCATTGAAAAAAAAAATCATAGGG